>JAWHQN010000155.1:2780326-2962826 GCA_033220385.1 Triplophysa yarkandensis | reverse complement strand
TATAACTTTAACTTTATTAAATGTATTCCATATTTTAGAGCAAAACAAACTCTCTCCTCTCATCTCTGCTCTCTGAAACTGATTCCTCTGACTCTCCGTAGAGTCCTCATGGAAAAAAGAGGCGTGTCCATGTAGATGAGTAAATACATTTACATCTTAAGTGACGTCAGACGTTAACTTAACGCCTGGCGCCGTGTGACGTTATTTAACGCCTGACGGCGTTCTGAAAACGGCGTTTTGAAATTAATACGGCGTTGAAAAGCACGCGTATTCTGACCCATTTGGTGCTCCATACATTTGGAGTTCCATACGTTGAAAATCACGCGTATTCTGACCCATTTGGCGTTCCATATATATATATATATCTGGCGTTCCATACATTTGGCGTTCCAGAGACGTCAGGCTGGTTGCGCGGCGGCTCCAACGCGGTCGAAATGACGTCATATGTGCCACATCACGCACAACAATACCTGTGAATAATATTAATATTTAAAATGTGGCTATAAATATTCATGTTAATCAAATATGAAGATAAAAATATGAGCATCAGTAATAAGAAAAATCTGCATATCATTTGCTCTCAAATATTCTTTAATATGTGCACAAACTAATTTTTTTATAAAAAGGGAAATTATATATATATATATATATATATATATATATATATATATATATATAATTTAAGCTGATTAACCAAGAAAATCACTAAATTTGATAAATATGTGAATTAATAAGATTAATAATAATAAAATTACAGAACACTTAAAATAGTAAAACCATACAGTATATATTTAGGATAAATAATCCATATTTAAAGACGTTTGTCTTTAATTCAGTGCTTAAATAAAACATATATTATAAAAAAAGAGAAAAGCAAAATAAAGGCCATTAACATTAGCAAGTGTTCTGTTGTTATCGTTTGGAGAGTTGATCAGAGAGCCAATCCAGTCCTTCATATAAACCTGATCCTGAAACAGCACAGGCCGACTGAACGTACCACTGAGAAACACAAACACATTTTATTCCTCATAACATTAAATGATGATATTATGTAACCGGTGTTTTCATGATGATGTGGAAGTCCCCTGTCGGTGTTTAAGGGCATGTAAACCCAGTCTGTCGGTCAGCTCATGGCTTTGGGTCACTTTTAAAAACTTTTAAATATAAACTCAGTTCTGTATTAAAAATAAATCAACAAAGCTCTGTGTTTGGTATGAACATGCACAGATCATCATATATGACTTACCATCATATGGAGTTCTTCTGCTGCTGACTTTATTCTTTCACAAAGATCAGACCCTGAATCACACAAACACACACACACACACACACACACACACACACACACACACACACACACACACACACACACACACACACACACACACACACACACACACACACACACACACACACACACACACACACACACACACACATTTCAATGATTGAAGACACACAACACTAAAGAATCATCCAGCACTGAATGTGTTGTTGTGTGTTACCGCAGTGTTCCGATAGTAATGTCTCCAGAGGCCTCGACATCCCAAACCGTGAATGACATGTTCTTATATTCAACTATCTCCACATTAAATCCTGGAAGAATCCCAAACTTAGTCACAGTTCACCGTCATCATTGAATTGTTAGATTTGTTGCAAACGCACCAATAGTTGGAATGCTTGTGACAACTTCACCAAGTTTGAGTTTGTATGAGACTGATGTCTTTCCTGCTGCATCCAAGCCAACTTGAAGACAAATGAAAGAAAATATCTTACATAACGAAACATGAGACAGAAATAAAATAAAATGTATTGTCTAAATATATATATTACAAATAGTTTTTGTGTGTGTGTCTGTGTGTGTGTGTGTGTGTGTGTGTGCCTGTGAGTGTGTGTGTCTGTGCGTGTGTGTGTGCGTGTTTGTCTGCGCGTGTGTGTGTGTGTGTGTCTGGTGTGTGTGTGTCTCTGTGTGTGTGTGTCTGTGTGTGTCTGTCTCTGTGTGTGTCTGTGTGTCTGGTGTGAGTGTGTGTGTGTGTGTGTCTGTGAGTGTGTGTGTGCGTGTGTGTCTGTGCGTGTGAGTGTGTCTGTGAGTGTGTGTGTTTGTCTGCGCGTGTTTGTGTGTGTGTGTGTGTGTGTGTGTGTGTGTGTGTGTGTGTGTGTCTGTGTGTGTGTCTGGTGTGTCTGTGTGTGTGTTTGTGTGTGTCTGGTGTGTGTGTGTGTCTGGTGTGTCTGTGTGTGTGTTTGTGTGTGTCTGGTGTGTGTGTGTGTCTGTGAGTGTGTTTGTGTGTGTGTGTGTGTGTCTGTGAGTGTGTGTGTGTGTGTGTGTCTGTGAGTGTGTGTGTGTGTGTCTGTGAGTGTGTGTGTGTGTGTGTGTGTGTGTGTGTGTGTCTGTGAGTGTGTGTGTGTGTGTGTGTGTGTGTGTGTGTGTGTGTGTGTGTGTGTGTGCGTGTGCGCGTGTGTTAGTGTGTGTGTGTTACATCAGTGCGCTTTCACTTTGACTGACAGCTCGCGTCTCAGTTCCTCCAGCAGCAAATCCAACGCGTTCAAAATGACGTCACATCACAGATTATATTAACATGAAACAAAAGTTTAGTAAAAAAATAAACACAGTGTCGACGGTGTTTAATGAAGTATGTCATGGGTTAAAAAGTACAAATGAACGTTGTGTGATGTTAAACTTGTAAAATTGTTTTGAAGTTTTTTTTTAGTTTATGTAGTCGTCGAAAAATTAAAAAGAAATCTAAACCGATATTAAAAAGCGTTAAATGAGTGACGTCAGAGCAGGTGAAACAACGCGAGAGTCGAGAGGTGACGTCATTTGGAACACGCTGGATCTGCCTATGAAGAAACTGAGCGTGATGGGCTGAGCTGTCACTCAAAGTTCTCTATATAAGCACACAAACACAGCCACACATCACACACACAAGCTGACACATCAGGGTCATCACACTCTCACTTCTGTTAACATGGGAAACTTCTTTTCAAATGTTCTTGCTCGTCTCTTTGAGAAAAAGGAAATGAGATTGTTAATGGGTGAGTATATTTTTCTCATTGATGTGTACATGTGTAAATCAAACCTCATTCAAATCTCAGGATTAAACATGAATCAAAGTTATTGTTTTCATTTGTCTTCAAGTTGGCTTGGATGCAGCAGGGAAGACAACAGTCTTATACAAACTCAAACTTGGTGAAGTTGTCACAAGCATTCCAACTATTGGTAAAACACTTGAGATGTTTGGCTTGACATGATGTAAACTGATGGATTAGTTTGTGATCAATATCTCTTCTCCAGGATTTAATGTGGAGACGGTTGAATATAAGAACATCTCATTCACGGTTTGGGATGTTGGTGGTCAGGACACTATCCGACGTCTCTGGAAACACTACTATCAGAACACAAAGGTGACACAGGTTTAACATGTAAAGAAATGACATCATATTTGTAGTTATGTAATGAAATGCATGTGACTCACATGTGTGTTTGTGTGATTCAGGGTCTGATCTTTGTGGTGGACAGCAGTGATGACGAAAGAATAAAGTCAGCAGCAGAAGAACTCCATAAGATTGTACGTCGATCGTTTTTATAACTTTAAACATCCAGATAATGCAGTCCTCCCATAGTTTTGCTTCTGCTCTTCAGCTTCAGGAGGATGAGATGAGAGATGTTGTCGTGCTTGTTCTTGCTAACAAGCAGGATTTACCCAAAGCCTTGCCGGTCCATGAGCTGACCGACAGACTGGGTTTACATGCCCTTAAAGGCCGACAGGTGACTTCCACATCATCATGAAAACACCGGTTACATAATATCATCATTGAATGTTATGAGGAATAAAATGTGTTTGTGTTTCTCAGTGGTACGTTCAGTCGGCCTGTGCTGTTTCAGGATCAGGTTTATATGAAGGACTGGATTGGCTCTCTGATCAACTCTCCAAACGATAACAACAGAACACTTGATTTTCTGCTGTATATAAGATGAAGGTTAAAACAACAAAAAAGTCAGCAAATCAGCAAATCACACTGTCACTTTTATTATACATTCCACTGGATATTGTTATATTCGACTGCTGTATAAACTATTTTTTTTATTATTTTTAATTCATAAATGTATTCTGTTAGTTCAATTATCCTACCGTTATTCTAAATAAATCTCATGTTATGTACATATTCTAACTTCATAATAATATATTTAATAAGTTATTTAAAAAAAATGTATTTACCGATGGAAACAAGTTTTTAAGATCATTTTGGCAGTTGCAGATCCTGTACTGTGCCTTTCAGATGCAAACAATAAATATATTTGCATATAAACCAGGGAATATCTCAGGTTTTACTTTATTTTCTTCTCCACACACGCATTGAAATGTTACATGTACATACCAATTAAAAGGGATATTTCAGCCAAATATAAGTCATTTACTCCCCTCTAGTTATATCTGTATAAATATATTTGTTCTGTTGGGGTAAACTCTTTGTCAGTTTGACACCAAAACGCACGCGTTTCACAAAAATGGAAATGATAAAGTAATAAAGTGTGTGTTTTATGATTTAAAATATAATTATCGAATTTAAAACCCAAATGTTTGGAAATGAAGAGAATTGAACACAAGGCAGTTCCATTACTGTCATTTATTTACAAATGGAATAAAATAAACTCAGGGTAACAGCATAATGCAATACTTTAAGGAAGAACTATTGTACATAATGCGTCATAGACGTCTAATGTTGGAAAACAAAAACAGTGGTTATGGATTTGACCAGAAAAATATTGCCTATTTCAAAGCAAATCGATGATTTGATTTATTTTGTTACAGTTACCTGACATGTTTTCCCAAATAAGTCAAGTAACATGAAAAGACATTTTACAGCATTTATAAATCTTTGTTGTTAAATAATATTGCAGTGGTTATTGTGCATTGACTAACATTACCAGATACAACCCAAATTAATACATGACAATAACTGAGATCAATAAATGCTCTATTGTTCATTGAAACTTCATGTTAAATAACGGGGTGGAACATTATTGTAAAGTTTGACAAAAACACACAATTTATCATTCTATAACATAATCACAGCAACACATTACACATTCTGTACAATAACAACCAATAGAAATGACCAGGATCAAAAATTCAGCCGTTAGAAAATATCCATCAGTATAACAAACAAGCGTTGTGTCAAAAGCATGTTGTTATTTCCAGAATATACTTTATAAAATTCAAGCATGTTAAAATATGTTTGTTCTTTAAATATAAAACATAAATGGTTGCCCAACAACCACTTTTATCACAGGTTTACACCAGCATTAGACCACTGATCATTAATAACAATGAAATAAAACAGATGCCTTTGATATAGAGGATTTTTAAGGCGTTTAAACCGTCAAGACGTTCTGCAATCTCCTGATGAAGCATTAGTGTGATAAACTCTGTTAGATGAACACAGAAGTGTGATGTTCTTTGGTTGGTTCTGCAGGCACAAAGCTTTTAATGTCCCAGTGATTCATGATGCTGTTTCATCATTAACATGGAATGTGATATAATGGACAAGAAAGAAAAAAATTATTTATCATTCGTAGACTGATTTCAATATTGCCTTCACACATATTCGACGGTTAAAGTGCAAACAAGCAGCAGTATGATGAGATTTTATTCTGTTGAATCAGATTAAAGCATTGCTCCTCTCACTATAATACACACTTGGTGCAAACATTTCAGAAGATGAGAGCATTAAAGTAGAACGCAAATCATTCAAGCAATTAAAAAAAATGCTGGACCTATTATTAATATTCAGAAAGATGATAAACGAGAAATCACAGGCAACAGATTTGCACGGCTACCGGAAAGTCAAGATGTTGGAATTAAACCAGTTCTTTAATAAGCAAGAGATCTTTCAACTCAGTTTCTTGTCATATAAAGGTTCTTATGAAAACAAAAAAAGCAAAACAAAGCAGGCAGAACAAGATAAAGGCTATTATTCTGTCAGTTATCAGTAAGTTAAAAACATTAAATATGTTTAAAACCCTCTATCAGTTTATCAGAGTCAATGTATTTCATGATGTAGTTAATACCAGAAACCTGCAATAATTCACCCCTTCAATACAAAACACATTCAACATTATATCTCTATAGGTATTATATGGGTTAGAAGCATTTTTCTCCATTAGAGGGAATGTGCTCATAATAAACTGCATTCCTGTTATTGCATTATCACCATTTTTCGTGGCCCCAAATAAGTTCTTATGTAAACATGTCTGGACGATATTTTAACTTTGATCAAATTATAAAAAAATCATGCCAAATGGAGTTTTAGAACTCCTTAAGACATTACCTCTTTCCAAATTCAAATGGTTTAGTTTATAACACTTACAATTATTTCTAAATATATACTAATGCTATACAGTTTTGTTTTTTGTGTTAATTGAAATCCACAAAACCTTGTGTATAAACGTCAAACATGTTAAGGTCCTTGAACGGGTTTCATTTTCTTTAACCTACATATAACATTTCTTTGATTCTCTTTTGATTTTATGGTGAAATGTTTTCAACGCGAGATTCACCAAACTAGACGAACAACGCAAGTGTTTTCTCTCACATGATCTTTAGAACATCTTCACATTTAAAAGCAAAAGGGAATGTTGATCTCACACAGTGAGACTTACAGTATAAGGACATCTAGAAAGTTTCTGCCACCGTTGATCCCTCATGCAACATGGCCGTGTCTCTTCCGGTGCCGTTTCGGCATCTGAGTCCACAGCAGCAAGTGCACATTGATGAGGATGCTGCAGAAATTCATCACATTCTTTCACTCGGGTGGAAGGTGTTTGTGTCTGTTAACCCTATATAAGACTGTTTCGAGTTCAGTTAGGGTTCAAGGGCTCGGAGGTCTGTGTAAGATGCCCTGAAGGTCTTCTGGAAGAGAGAGGATGATGCTGTCGATGTGGGCCTGCAGTTTGGCCAAAGTTCCTGGTTTAACAGGAAGTGGATCTTTCTCTGCCTGTGTCTAAGAACGAAACAGACAAGCATTAAACTCGTATAACCTCTATATTAATACCTGTTAATCATGTTCTGGTCCCCAAGGTCTCTCTAATAAAAATCTGGAAATTAACAGTGAAGCAGTGAAAAACTAACCAGTTTCTCCTTCAGTTTAAGCACAAGGTCAACAGTTTCAACCTCAGTGTGCCTCTGTATTCTCAATTGTAGATCTTCTTCACATAACGCCTCAAGATGAAGAGCTTCTAGCTTCTGTGTCATTTCTTTCCTACGGTTCCTGAACCAACCGTCAAAGTTTGGAGACCTTAGGAACTGCCTGAGAATTCAGACAATGGGGATGAGTGGATATTTCTGAACTAATGGTCTTAAAAGCCCTTAAAAATATGTTCAGAGATTCGTTCTGCATTAAAGACTGTGAGTTTAGATTTTGCACCTGTAGAGGCCGATCCAGTCTCCTTTGAGTCGTGAGGTGAGCTGAGGTCCAGCTTTCTCCAGCGTTTTCATGAACTCTTCCTGAATGAATGGCCGCAGCTGAGGAGGACTCTTGCATAGGAGACATTATTTATCTTTACATTCACATTCATCTACAGTACACCTAAAATACAGAATAAATATTTAAAACAAATCAAGTGGTTCTCTGGTACCTTCCAGGGACAGATGCTCTTCTGTAGAGGCATTAGACTGGCAACATAACGCTCCTGCAAACAATTACATCCAGACATTTCTATCACTTCATATTTTATTTTAGAATGAACAACATCATACTTGTGCCAGTACATGACATTTTGCATTTTACCAGCGGTATGATGAAACTCTGTGTAAGCTCCAGGAAGTATCGCCGCAGTATTGCATTCTGGGCTGCAGAGGGACGTTTTTGCTGAACCCCCTGATGTGAATCAAATATTTAATTAATATATACATAAAAGAATACAAGTTTCTATAAAGAAGCAGACAAAGATTACCTTCTGGAGTTGTTTGATAATGTCCTCGTCTTTGTTAAGGAAAGGTTTATATGCACTGTACACACCTGTGATAAAAGGGAAAATAAAATCATCTTTCACAGAGTGTGTACTGTAATATTTGACTACAGTTTTTGGTAATCTGCGAGAACGAGTATTACCAGGTTTTGAGTCCAAAGTCTTCAGATTCTTAAGCTTTTTCACCTTCATTTGTTTAGCCATCTCTGCTTAAAAAACATGTATTATCAAACTGTGGATTAACAAAACAATGCTTAAAAGACTCCAGCAATGAAATGTCAACATAGAAGAAAATAATAATGATTCATGGGTTCATGTGTAAAAAACGAATTTTGTGCAAACATACTCGTTGACTTTTTATTTAAACACAAACTGATGTTTGTATTGAAGATTTGAAATGTTTCAGATGAAATTTTAAATAAAGTAAAATGTTTCAAATCAACCTGTTTGCTTCATGTCTCCTATGCGGATGATGTGCGGCCAGTGCTGGAGCGTTTTGGCAAAGAATGGGTTGGTCACTCCTAAAATGACAGAAGGCCTAAAATACACAAACAACGGGTTACAGGGGCACGATAACTGTCTAAGAACAAAGAAGTGAAAGCAAAGACATTCTCTCAGTTTAAAATAAGCTTTTACACAAATAAAAATAGTTTACAGGATAGGGCAATCTTTCTATATCAAAAATATACATTTTTAATATTATAAGATTAAAAGATGCATTAACATATATAAATTAAAAGCAATAAACAGGTCTACTTTCTTTGAGTCTTGAAGGCCAGGGATGAGAAAAGTGTGTTGGAACGGGACATGAACCGGGGCAGACTCGAACCCTGGAGCATGTGCACCGAGCATCATGCCACAGCTATGATCTGGATTGTGTTCTTGTATGTTAGAGGTTAACTTACGGTGCCTGTGTCCTGGTGGTGTACTCTTTAAATTCACTGTCATGAATAGTAAAATATGGCCGAAAGTCACTGCAGTAACGCAGAGGAGAGATACAACTGCAGAGACAGAGAGAGATGGTTTATATTAATTTGCATTAGAAAGTAATGTAAAAGTCTGTACTTCTGTCAATGACAGAGTCTGTCCTGCCCTGCAAATAGATTTAAACTAATGTATGTATATATAAACGTTGTATAATGTATACTGATCTATACAGATGTCAAGGTCTCAAAACAGTTTATAGAAACACTAAACGTCAAATCAACTTATGTCAAATTATAAAGGAGTTTTTTATCACCTGACTAATGCCAACACTGTCTCGGAAGACTCTGCCGGAGACGGTGCCATGACAACCAGAGCTTCACCAAGTAACACCAGCTCCCATAACATCTGAATATGGAAGAAGACTGGATAAAAGCACCTGGACAAAATAAAAACTAAACTTAAAAAGACATGTCCAACATCAAACGTGTTTCTATTATAAGTTAAGATATTCATATATTCAGTTTTTGCAGGTCTGAACAACAAGAATCCCTCTTAAAACTTAACAATTTAATAGAATATAGGATTTCTAAATGATTTAATAAAAACCTATTGAAACAATCTTAAGGACAGGGACAGCTTCAAAAGTCTTTCTTTTCTTTGCAACACATCTTGAAATTTTCTACACTCCCAAGAGAGGGCAGCAGATGACACATAATACTTAAAAACCGGTTCAACATAAAACCACATCACACCCTGTACACTCCTGTGGAGACATTACACAATTAATGCTGTTTACCTAAAGAGATCCACTTCATGAACCGTAGGTAGAACAATGGACACCAGACTATCACTCTGCAAACCAAAGATGACACTTGGTTAAAAGATAGCAAAAGGAAAGAATATGACATCGCCTCAGGGCCTAATAGGGTAAAGAGTCTCATACCGTTGCCGACTGAACGAGCTGTGAGGTTCCAGGCTTGTCGTAACACGTGGGGATGCGAAGCTAAAGAGAACAGATGGAGTTTTTTATTCAAGGTGTTGCTCAAACGCTTTCCAAAGACCCAGCAAGCATAAAAAAAACCATAATGAACAAATGAAATATAACTTACCTTCATGACCACACCCATGATGGGGAGCGTGAGAATCTTCCCAGGGCTCGGCGTGGGCCATCGGTCGATGTCGTTGCAAGCTTTTACCAGAAAACAAAATGAAAAATATTTATCAGTGAATACATGTGAACATTAAAACTACATTTATGTCCTGATGAAACTTTGTGTGACGTTTACATGTTTTAAACATGTTGGCACATGGTTTGAGGTTGCCAGGGTGTGGTTATACGGTTCTGGGTGTCTGTTTGCACATCACTATGTGGTGTGTGTGGGGTTTACTGGTGGATTGTGTACCGGATTAAAGGAACACTTTTTATTATGAAAATTCTATCCGAGTTACTCATCCTCATGTAACCTGAGGGGTAACACAAATCATATGAATTTATTTGATCAATATTTAGTGGAGAATTGAGAATGTGGGTGCCTCAAAACTTAGGTCTCTGCACAGTCACAGCTGGGAAATCGACAAGCTGTTGCCAGGGTGCCATAAAGCCATTTCTAAGGTGTTCTGTGTTATTTTTTATAGGGATGTTCAACTATTAAATGTCTGTATTAAAAAAATATTTGTGTGCTGTGAATAATAATTTTTATAGTTTTATAATAATATTTTTTTTCTTAAATTGTCTGTGTTTATTTGTGCCTCTAAATGCAGAGTACACCAACAAATTATATAAAAGGACATTTTTCTTAATCATGAGTCTTTCTTAAGAACATGTTTACTGGAAACTTCAATGTGGGGTTACCCCCATCTTTAGCTTTCGTCAGTAGTTACATCAGCTAATGTCTGTGCACTTTATTTCTGATTGGCTAAAAGGTTGGTTTGCTACTCGGCCCTACTTGGTTGTCTAAAGAGTAATTCGCAAATCGCTAACCCTGACTTTAAAGTATTATTAGTGTTTTGTTTATATTTTGAGACTCACCGGCTTCTAAACACGGCTCCTGTTTCTCAAAGTACTCTGGTGCGATAAGCTTTAGCAGAGAGTGGAAGAATGTGACGTACGGCAACTTGCTGATGAGGACCAGAGACTAGAGCAAACACAACACATGAGCGAAATATTCACTACAGAAAAAAACACTTGATCCTTATGGGACCAAATTTCTGTCAATTCACATTGATTCAGCATTGTCAGTTATTGGTTTTAAATTAATAAATGATAAACACATTGAGAACACTTTGCATCAATGATTCTCTTATAGCTCAAGCCACAACCCATGAGAAATCAAAATCAGTTTGTGCCAACATCGTCAGAGGTCACTACAGTGTACCTCATCACTCCAACACAGTTCCAGAAAGACCCCAGACTAAAATGATGAAAAAAAGCTTCTTTTTGGGTGTTGAAATGTCTTAAATTTAAATCTCCAGTAATCTCGGTCTCTATTTTTAGGGTGTGAATAAGTTCTGGTGGTGTAAGAACAGAATCACACTTCTATTTGCAGGCAGAGAATCACTCATGTGTGTTCAAACTTATGTCGCGACTTTTTCAGGTAACAACTCCAACAATGAGAACCTAACTGATGGATGAAGGTCTGAGTGAATGAATCAATGCCAAAGAGAGATTTTACTACAGTAAAAGAATTATGTTATTAAACTCCAGTTAAAGCACTGTACAGTAGAATATTTTTCATAAAATACAATGAACTATTGGATTGAGCTTTATAAAATACACAGGTAAAAAACATGTCATGTGACAGAAAAAAGATTAAAAAGATCTCTATGAAATGAGCCCTACAAGAAATAAAATCTTTATTACCTTTTGAAAGTAACCTCTCTTCAGCGCTTTATCTCGCACCTGTCTGAAGTACACATATCCATAGTAATAACCCTGATCTCTCTGTAGGACAGAGGAACACATGTTCTACATCAGTACAAGCAAACAGAAAAATTCATACAAGTTTCATATTATACAAAGATAAAACAAATTTTTGTGAAACAAAAAGTATTATATTTACCAAGGTCAGTTTATACCACATTAGTAGGTGTTTGTTTTTAGTTTATAAATCTGTATAGTTACCTTAAGACACACGGGTGCATCTCGGTCAAAGTGATCGAGGAAACATCCGAGAGAGGATTTTCTGCCCACGGCCTGTCTGAAACGAAAGCAGAACTGTGTGTCCCCCAGACAACCTGACAACACAAACACATACGGTGTCATTTCACTGGATAGTGAAAACTAGAGAAGTCAGGTAGAGCAGATAAAATCTGTTTTCATTTGATGTTATTGCAGTGGGACTTATTATATTAACGTGTGATAGTTCAACCAACAATTACAATTTTGTCAACATGTACTCACACCCATGAATGAATTTATTTCTTCTGCAGTACACAAAAGCAGATGATTCGAAGCATGTTGAAAACGGAGCATTCATCATAATTAATGTCCATACATAATTTATGTCCATACATAAATATGGGTCACGGCTTTTTTTGGTTGAGTTAAAGATAACAGGAACAACGTTTTTGGGTTCACAATCACTTTAAGGCTTTCATCTTTGAAAACACCAACTAAATAAACTTGCACAATTATATAAAAAATTAAATGATACATTTTCGTTTCTGAGGCAAAGAATCCGGGCTCACAGAAGAGAATAAAGAATAAAACCTGTTTGAACAAATGTTCTATATAAATCGGTATATTTCAGACCTCCGAACTAGAGTGCAGGAGACGTCAGCGTTGTTTGTGTGGTAATATGCATTATGCGATATTCTTGATGAATGTTGCGATAACGATATCCCAAGAGAAAGGCTTTTTGTATTAATAGATTTTATTTGCTATTCTTTGAAATAATTTATACGTAATAATCCTACTTTAATCAACAGGACTAACATTTATGAGATGTAGCACTGGTGGTTCCGTTGAAGGTTCACGGTTTGTATTTCAAGATACATTTAATAAATCAATAAAAATTTTTTACAAATCATTGTTTGTGATCAAGTTAAGGATTTTTTATTGTTTATACATAAACTTCAACAATTTAACACTTACCATAGTTAAAACACATCTTTAACAACTATATTGTTGTCTGCTTCTTTATTTGTTTTGAATGACATGTATTAGAGTTGGAAAATCCATACATTTCAGTAAGTGTGTTTGGACATGTCGTATCATTTAAAAGAATGTTGGTTGATACCTAGAGCCCTTGGGAGTCGGGCATATAAGGCAAGCAAGGCCCCATCTGATTGGGTAAATTGGACAACCTTCAACACACAAATGCCTAATGAAAATTCCTTTAACACAAGTCTCTGCGATACAGATATTGTGTATTATATTATCGTGATGACGATGATTTTCCTTTATATCGTGCAGCCCAAGTTGGATTTATTCCGGCTTGTCTACACAGTGAAACAAGATTACTGAAACTATGACCAGTACATTTCTTTATCCTCCATAATCCAAACAAACATACATTGACAAGTTACACAAAACAAACTTAAACACATTGCCCTGGCCAGTAATTTAGAAGAAACTCACAGAAATGGCATGTTAAGTATAACCAAAGAAGCATTTTCCCCAAAGCAGTATAAATGACTTTCAGCTCTGTATAAATGAAGTTTCCTCCATCATCAGATAAAGACATTCACTGCCTGAGTCACATTATTAAACACAAGTGAAACAAATTAGCTATTGGCTGCATCGCTGTGTAGAGTCTGAATAGAACATCACAACAGACTTCTGCTAATCTGACAGGGTGGAAGAAACTCGGTTGTCCTGGCAACCTGCATGCCTTTCCCGCAGCATGAGCATGTCGCCTCATCCACAGCGTAACAGAAGAGAAGCTGCTATACGCCAGACATGTCTGTTTGTCTGGCCTGACCCACAGACATACTCAGAAACCATCAAACCACACACAGACGAGAAGCGTTATCGACTGAAAACATGACCTTGTGAAGTCATGAGACAGATCGATACAAAGAATGTAAATCTAATAAATCATCGGTATGAGGTATAATCATAAGGTCCATTAAGATGTCATGGTTTAGTGATAATTTACCCCAAAAATGTAATTCTCTGTCATTACAAACATGTATGGATTTCTTTCATCTGCAGAACCCAAAACAATATTTTATGAAGAATGATGGTAGTCGAACAGCGCTGGCACACAGCCACATCTGTAGGATGAACACAAAACTAAAGCAAGTAAAAGGGTGACATTTCCCAACATTCTTCTAAATATATTCTTTTGTGTTATGTGGACGAATGTAAATCATACTAGTTTGAAATGAAAAAAGGGTAAGTTATACATGTTAACATGCATAAACTACTTCAGAACTTGACTTCCTAACCCTGAATGAAATTCAAAGATGACTTGCTATCCCTAGTTTGTAGAACAAGATACACTGGTCCATGGTCCTACTTCTGCTTTAAACACGATACGTTACAACCAATCGGGTGTGATATATTGCTTTTGCATTGATATCCATGTCTGAGAACTGAATGATGAGTTTGTTTCTTCATGCACCAGGTTCTCCTCTTTCAGAAAGACAAGAACAGAATCAATATTACACCATATGACTCTACAACACCAAAGTAGTCCCACACAACAATTAATATGAAACGCAACGCTGTATTAAAAGTTTTACAAAAACAAAGCATTCATTAACATTTTTATCAGAGTAAAACATCTAGATCACACCATTGGTTTAAAAAATACCCCATAGTCAGTTTATGAGGTTTTCGATGGATTCACACTGGGTGTCAGCATCAGCCCTTCCCATTGACTTTAAATAGGAGACGTCAACAGTTGCTGAACTGAATTGTGGGTAGGTCGGCTTCGCGTCACTGCCGTTGCTCACGGCAGAAGTTGAACATTTCTCAACTTTTCAATGCGAGTGCAGGCGTCAGCCTTTTTCAAAAAGTCAGAGCAGGCACTAGCCGAATGCGTTGATGCAGGACTGGAGAACAAAATGATTGGCCACGCTTTAGACCTGCCATCCTTCAAGTGTCGGCACTGATGCCAGCGTTAATGTGATAGTTAACTTTAAATGAGTATTCTGTCATGAATTATTTACTCTCTAGTTGCTCCAACCCTGTTTACATTGCTTTGGTTGGTTAAACATAGAGAAAGGTATTTGGATGAATGCTTGTTCATCCAAATATGATGAGCAGTTCCCGGACACCACCGACCAACAAAGTAGAAAAAATGACAACGGTATTCAATCTTTTTGCAGTCCTACATTCTTCAAAACATCTAATAAAATAATAGTTTTATGTTCAGTAATGTTTCCTCTATGGTAGTCAATGATTTTGTTAAAATGTATTTCTCTATGTACAAAAAAAGGTATGCCGCTTTGGAACAACTCAAGAGTGAGTAAATAATGACAGCATTTTTATATCCGGTTGAACTATCACTTTATCCTATTACCGGCTCACAGTTCAGTTGACACATGTCCTATAGGTCAGGCATGCAAACTGCACATGAAAATGTATAAGAACTTGCAAAATTTGTAAATGAACGGCGTTGTAAGAGAACTGACAAACTCCAAGACGCTGACATCCCCATGAACACCCGGCAGTAGTAAGCGTACGTCACCGCATTTACAAATGGGCCTTTTTAGATATTGACCCACACAATGACAGTCCATTGATAACTGTAACACAGTGAGGTCGGATTGTGTTCACATCCGCACAATGAGTCTCTGGGAATGTGTCAGTGCCGTTTCTGTGTTTCCGGAGGACGAATGTCGAGGTCATGCGATTATCCCTCGCACGAATCTGCCTACAAGACCACCACCGGTTTAGCACCCACTTACCTTAACTCACTAATGCAAAGATATAGGCCCTCAAGATCTCTGCACTTCGCAAATGAGCTGAGACTTGTGGTACCAGCTCAAAAGGGTAAGAAATCTCTCTCTCGAACGTTCTCTGCTTCAGTTCCTCGATGGTGGAACGATCTGCCTCTGGCTTCGCGCTTGTCAGACTCGGTCTCTATCTTTAAAAAACACCTAAAAACTCATCTTTTCCGGCTACACCTAACTCACTAACTCACTTCTTTTCTAACCTACTCAGTCTATCAAAAAAAAAAAAAAAAACATTATTTTGTAACTTCTCTCTCTGTGTAACTTGGTAACATTGTTGTAGCACTTGTTCACCTATTGTTGTATCGGCTATTTACCGCTTCATTGTCTCCTCGACTATTGTAAGTCGCTTTGGATAAAAGCGTCTGCTAAATGACTAAATGTAAATGTAAACGAATCACAACAAAACAACAACGACTACACTACACACAAGACTTACAAACACGATCCAACGATGCTTTCTGAAGCTGAAATGTGTCATAACTATAAACTATATCACAACACATATCTGTGGCATCGGTTTATAGCAGTGTGATGACATCATAGTGATAAAACTTGATCTGTGGGCACTTTATCTGCTGTATTGTTTATAACAGATGCCACAAGATCCATGAATTAAACGTGTACCGTGGATAAATGTGTGTACCTGAGTTCGAGTCTGGGAATGACAGATAACATATGCTGGTTTTCTGAAATGAGAGAAACAGAAGAATATTAAACACACATTTATGATATATTCAGAGTTTGACATTAGGTCATATCTTACCTCTTTTTCACTGAGTTTGGAATGATGAGGATAGATCACCTGCAGAGAAAATAAAGAATCTTTTATACTCTTAAACTACACTTTAAATAAAATAAAAACATGATGAAAAATTAAAAAAAAAAAAAACATGCATCAGAATAAACAAACAAACACATGTGGTGTGGAAGTAAACTCCGGGTTATATTTTGATGGGTCAACCATATTGTTAGCCACCGATGCTAGCAGGTTTCCCATTGACTTCCATTCAGTTAGCCGGTTAGCTCACAGCTGTCAACCGAACCCGAGCAGAAACACGACAGTGTCAGATACCTCCACCGCCTGACCCAGCTCCAGGTCGAACCCGACCACACAGATGCAATGAAGCCAGGCGGAGAACCGGTCCCAGGGCAGCAGCAGCGGTTCCGGTTCGTCTGGCGCCGGAGGCCCGTCGACGGGCATTTCCTCTGCCGGAGAAACCCTAAGCGTCTCTTCCGGTTCTTCCAGCTCCTCGGAGCCCTGCGAGGCCATGCCGTGACGTGGGTTCGGTTCTTTTGGGTTTGGACGCAGTTTGAGGAAACCAGCTGAGGAAACTCGACCTGTGGAACACGACCGGGGTGAAGGGGCGGGGCTTGCGTGGGGGACGTGCTTACGTCACAGTTGAACGTGGACGCGCGCGCGGTGCTTTGGGTTTAGGGAGAGTAACTTTTTTATTATTTTTGAGAAGAAAAGTTTGTTTGTGGTCCGGTGTGGAGTATATGATTTAATTTTAAACTTTATAATAATTGTAAAAAATAATAAGTTATTTTAACCTTTTATGTAATCCTACAACACAGCCACATTGGGAATTTACCTTATCAATAAATAATATATTCATATAATAATATAAAGAGCAATTCTGTGGAAATGTCAACTTTACCATTAAAATAACAATTTTAAAATTGTAATGTTCATTTTAAATTTAATTTAAATATAATAAGTTTTTTATTCTTCTAGCAAATATCTTAATATTTAGACCATGTGAGGTCTCTCTTTTAGAGAATTATTTTTATTTTTACTTCATGATATTTCATGCTCAATTTAGGGCTTTTTTCCCAAAATTGTCACATCCATAAAACTACACTTTGCTCATGAATAGACAGATAATATAGTTATTATATTATGTTCTCTACAGGGCTATCCCTAAAACATGTGTTGGATATTTTGATTTTGGTTTGTTGAATTTGATTGACATTAATCTGAAGAAGTTTGTTGTTTTCCTATTTTAGGGACGTGACAATAAATAGACACCAATTTTGGGAAACAACAAACTTCTTCAGATTAATGTGA
Organism: Triplophysa yarkandensis; assembly: GCA_033220385.1. Classification (NCBI taxonomy): domain Eukaryota; kingdom Metazoa; phylum Chordata; class Actinopteri; order Cypriniformes; family Nemacheilidae; genus Triplophysa; species Triplophysa yarkandensis. Next base: position 2,944,956 of record JAWHQN010000155.1, on the reverse strand, counting down.
ATCAAAATCAACAAACCAAAATCAAAATATCCAACACATGTTTTAGGGATAGCCCTGTAGAGAACATAATATAATAACTATATTATCTGTCCATTCATGACATTGTCACGTCCATAATATTTTAAAATAGAAAGTTTATTCCTAGACTGAACTTTTCTAAACAAGGTCTTCGTATAATATAAGCAGTTGGTTCAGTTTAGCCGTTACAATTTTATTCTTAAAGCATTTTATGTGACGTCCATAATGCTGGTATTTAACATAAATACCATATACATCTACATACATATATAGAAATAAGATCTTCCGAATATGAGAAAGTTTAAACAGACATTTGAGACGCTGTGGACAAATAAACAACTTTCTAGATCCCACGTTCAAATAGTTCCCCTAATCTAATTTCTTTAATTTAATAAGATACATTTTTGTCAAACAGTTTAGTTCTAAACCTTATGAAAATGCATGGACATCTTGTCTGGCTGAAGGTGATTGAATTTAAGGATCAGTTGATTCTTGTGGGTAATATATAATAATTTAAGCATTTTAACAAGCTATGGCATCTATACATGCCACATGAATTGTGTAGTAAACATGTAAGAAGTCCAGAAATAATCCCCTTATTACTCCTAATGGGTCACATACTGTTAAACCTAGACTAAGCAATTGGATTAGTTGGAATGAGACATTAGAGAAAATCAGCACGCTCCATTTGGTATGACAGATGTTCTTGTAGTTTAGCCCACAGATTCCAGTTCTAAACAGAGGGACTGGGGGTGGGGTTTGCCCTAAAACCCTCTTGTTCTGTTCTGAAACTAAAATATTTTACAAGGAAGATTTCATGAACTCAAAGGATAGCTTTGCATAGTGTAACTAGTTTCCAAATGCTTTGATTTTGTCATTGCTTTGTATGGATAATGTTGGGCCAAACAAAATGTACAATGCACCTCCCATGTTTTCCATCATTTGACACTTAGTCAAAATTAGACTGATATATATATATATATATATATATATATATATACACACACACACACACACACACACACACACACACACACATACACACACATACACACCATCAGTTTGTCACAAGAAATATTATTTACATTTACATTTTTTAATATTTAATATTTAAAAGTTAATGTAAACAAGTAAAAAAGCTATAATTGAATGCAGAGATGCAGTGTGACCAAAAGAAACTTGAAGAATATAAAATGTGAGTTTTGGTTACTATATCATTTCACATAATTTGGCATTTTTTCAGTAATACTTTGAACACTTGAATACTGTATTGTGAAGCTGCAATGTTGGAGTGCAAAGATGTTTGTTTTTGATCATTTGTGTGAACATCCTTATTTCAAAATATCAACAATTCATTTAAGCAAAATATTTAATCACAATATCAATAAATTGATAAACACAGTCACATCTGGATTTAATTTCATTTTGATAACATCTATTTTCACTTCATGTGAACAACATTTCTTCAATCAGTACATTTTATTTTTTTTATTGTCAGAAAATAGCATTTTTAAATGCCAGGTTATATAGTATATTAGAATATTCAATAATAATTGACACAATCATGTATACACCATTAATGTTACACAGTGAAACAATTTGAAAGGCTTTGGAATTGTGGGATAGTAATAATGGGTCCAGGAAGAATTTAAGATCCTTACGAAAGTAAGCCTTATTATTTGGAAACTTGCATTTGCGTAAAAATAATTTTTCAAGTAAGATCAATAAATGTAAGTCTTTGTCTTGTTAAGAAAAAATATGACAGCCAAATAATACTTCGTATAATAAAAATAAACAAGTTGAAGAAAAAGTATGCACAAAAATCCTTCAAAAATAAAACAGTGTGTGTACATTCCAAAAAAGAGCATAAAGAATAATTAATGGCAACATTTAGTGCCGAGTCCCCGCCCCCAACTGCGTGTCAGAGCCGAGTCCCCGCCCCCAGCTGCGCGTCAGAGCCGAGTCCCCGCCCCCAACTGCGCGTCAGAGCCGAGTCCCCGCCCCCAGCTGTGTGTGTCAGAGCCGAGTCCCCGCCCCCAGCTGCGCGTCAGAGCCGAGTCCCCGCCCCCAGCTGTGTGTCAGAGCCGAGTCCCCGCCCCCAACTGCGCGTCAGAGCCGAGTCCCCGCCCCCAGCTGCGTGTCAGAGCCGAGTCCCCCCCCCAAGCTGTGTGTGTCAGAGCCGAGTCCCCGCCCCCAGCTGCGCGTCAGAGCCGAGTCCCCGCCCCCAGCTGTGTGTCAGAGCCGAGTCCCCGCCCCCAACTGCGCGTCAGAGCCGAGTCCCCGCCCCCAGCTGCGCGTCAGAGCCGAGTCCCCGCCCCCAACTGCGCGTCAGAGCCGAGTCCCCGCCCCTCCCTCAGCGGTGCTCGTGCCCCGCGGCGGTTTGTGGCCGGTTTATGTGTGTGTGTGTTTCTCCTCAGCAGGACGACGTCACTCTCAACCGTCCGTCACACATTTCCTCCACTTTCGCGCGTTCCCCGGAGCGCAGACCTCCACGGCATGACGCGGGACCTCGTCACGGACTTCTGAGTTCCGTCCGTGGGCATTTTCGCGTGTCTCCGCGCGCTAAGCTAGCTCGTGCTAAAACTGGATTTGCGTCATTCTTGGCTCGCGAAAAGTTCGGTGGACCCGAAAGCACCGCCGGTATTCACGGCGGAACCCGCCCGAAATAACCGTCGAGTCGCGAAGAAGACGGTTGAGGCCATCGTTACCTCAGCGAAGCTAACGAGCTAACATGAAGTTAGCAAGCTAACGCTCGCGCGACGACAACAACATTCATGCTAGCAGTGTCTCATTCCACAAAGTGTGCAGTCAACATTGTGTTGTTATTGTGAATCATTGTGTTAAGTGTTTGTGGGATTCCTCACAAGTGTTTGTGTTTTGGGAGTGGTGGGTTGTTGATCTCTACTTAAGCTTAACTAACCTTACTTAAGTTATTAACCATCATTTATTCTTGACATTTCTGCACATTCATGCAGTTTGTGTCTGCTTGACCACTCGTATATTTAGTGACACGTGCAGATGGGTGGCTGTGTTGTATTACCATAGGTTCACTGACCCAACAGGTTATCAATCCTTTAAAGGGCTTTGTTTCCTGATCAGGCCTATGCTTGAGACAGGGAATAGGGATGTATTGTGTGGAAAACCACATCTAAGTACCCAGTTTGTCCTATGAAGAGAGATTTGTATGGCCAGCTTCACTTGACACTGTCTTGGGTGGGCATCATGGGGGTCTTGCAGGGGGGAGAGAAGTCACACACATAGTGTCTGTCTAATTGGAATGTATGACGTAAGGACCACAAATCTTGTGTTTTTCCATCGTTGATATTTCGTTGTTCTCACAAATACTATGCACATTGGTCTCCTTCCCACGACCAACACGGGACGCTTCATTTTTCATTGACAAGTGATTACGAACAGTCGGTCAGCCTGGATCAAGAAAGCCTGTCTTTTGTCTCTGGTTGGAGCGACACTCCCAAGCCATCCTCAATGCCTTCAGCGCTGGCCGTGTTCACCTGCCGCTCGAATTCTCACCCCTTTCAGGAACGTCACGTCTACCTGGATGAGCCGGTCAAGATCGGGCGCTCTGTGGCCCGGTGTCGCCCCGCACAGAACAACGCCACCTTTGACTGCAAGGTGCTGTCGAGGAATCATGCTCTGGTGTGGTTCGACCACAAGACAGGAAAGGTAAGCCAGTTGTGTAAGCTGTTGCCTTGCTATTGACAGCGAGCAGAACAGGTCAGACATGTAGAAAACGCATTCAAGTCCTGTGCGTGAGCTGTCTTGATTTACTGAGATTTAGTCAACGTGTCCGGTAAAACACATACACACTGATTGTATCAACACCGTTGCACTGGATTACCATATCAAATTTTATGGCACCGGCAAACTAACCGTTTTTAATTGTAGACAATCTCTGTATTTGTCTACTAAACCATTTTAGTTAACCTAAGACAGAGGTGTAGATCATCACAATACTCGCACTATAATTTGACAAGCACTTTTTTTTTTTTTGGAAAAGCCTTTTAGAAAAGAATGCAACTTATATATTTAGTTGTCTATTACAGTTACAAGTCAGAAAACTTGGACACCCTGTCGTCTTAGAAAATATCCATAAGGTTATGTTTATCTGACAAGTGAAAGGTGATTGTTTTTCATTGCATGCCGGATAGCACATAAGGTGACCCGGCATTTATACAGCAACAGATGAACTATTTGACACATCCCATATGTTGTATTTTGAGAATGGGACTTATAAACACTGCTGTTGCTCCTCTTCGTGTTCTGATGTGGTCAGACTGCACTCAGTAGACATAAGTCAAAGTTGCAAATGATTTGACGACCTGTGCACATCCGTTGACAGCAGAAGTCTGGATAACGCATGAACTACTTGGGTTTGAATTCCATATGCAGATATTTCACTGCCCGTTACACACACACACACAACACCAAGTGTTTAAGGTACACCTGTACAATGCACTTAACCTGTAGTTTGTATGCGGTTCTGCATTTTAGTGACACACTGACTGTACGTTGTATTAGGCCACACTTGTTATCTCCCTTAGGTAAGCTTATCTATGATTTCATCATAGCAACTACACACTGCAGTTACTCCTATTGGTGATAGGAGGATTAAAGTGGCTGTTAGTACAGATAGTGCAAACTCATCTTTATTAACTAGCATGTTTTACAAGTGTAAATAGTGTTTTTTATTTTGATTATTATGAGTGCAGATGTAATAATTGTCTTCAAACACCTGGCATTTAAAATGAGAAGTCTTAAATATTGCAATAAGGCTTGGCATTGCTGTGTTGTGAAATAATTGCTTCTATGGTCTCTAACTGTACTGTCATGTGGATTAAGGTGTGGTGTTTGAAATAAGGGAGTGTTTTATACTATGAAAAGAGGTTAGGCAATTAACCCTTTAAAGCAGTTACATTTTTACATAATTTAACATGATTCCTCTTATATTAGGAACATCTATGCTTTTGAAACTCGGTCTCTATCTTTAAAAAACTCCTAAAAACTCATCTTTTCCGGCTACACCTAACTCACTAACTCACTTCTTTTCTAACCTACTCACTCTATCAAAAAAAAAAAAAATTACAACAACTTTTGTAACTTCGCTCTCTGTGTAACTCGATAGCATTGTTGTAGCACTTGTTCATCTATTGTTGTATCGGCTATCTACCGCTTCATTGTCTCCTCGACTATTGTAAGTCGCTTTGGATAAAAGCGTCTGCTAAATGACTAAATGTAAATGATGTAAATGAAACAAACTGGTGATTTACTGTGCATCACGTGCTGATAATTTTTATCAGCATGTGTGTTCCCTCAAGCTCAAATTCCTTTACTCCTAAAGCAATACTAAGGTAAAAACACATTTTGCTGAGGCTAAGCACCATCCTGTTTGGCAGCAAGAATATCAGGGATTCCATTTTTGCTAGGGACTGGAATGTCAGTCAGATAGCAACGAACCGTAATGACCTAAAGGGACATACTGGCATGGTCCGTGTCGGGACAAGGTGCCAAGATGAAGTTATCTAAACTGGGCCAGCCAATAGTTTGCATCATGTGAAATGGTGTCAAAATCACCTCCTGTCCACTGCTTTTGTGAGGCTATGTGACACAAATGTGGGCATTGCTGAAAGGGTGGCAAATGCATCTGTGTGCCTGAGAATGTGTCCTATGTTTATAGCTATCATTCAAAGCAGTAGATCCCCTAATAAAGTTTCTAGATGACTTCTCTACGGTCGGACAGGGCTATTTATTTTAATGGATTTGGCTAAATGACACCCCGAAGGGAAAGCAGATGTCTTTCCAGGATAGACTCTTTTTGCAGTCATTGTTTCTGACGCAGAAACAATTTTTTTAATAAAGATATTGTTTAGTTTATTGTAATTTTGCATTTTATATTTATTTATAAAAAATCCAAGGTTTTTTAAGCCCTAATGTGTAATGTGTTGTTCTGTGACTGAAAAGATGATAATTGGATTAGGGTGAATTTGAAGTTGTGTTACCGGAGTTGTTTCTGCGTTTTTCGATTTTATGTAAATGTGAGTAGCTTTTTCCACAACATGGCTAAACATAGGCATTCAGTTCGTTGTCAAGTGTAGTTCAGTGTGAAATTGTGATATCTGGGCAGTCTGATGACTGCTTGGCATATCTAAGCTTTGCTAGATGCTTTGTTAGATTCACACAATGTTTAGTGTGTTACTGGTCTAATGTAAAGATTACCATCTGCCTAAAGACTAATTTATGTTCCTTTATTACTGTTTATTCTTGAATCTCTTTGAAATATCAGCTGGTGATGCTATGAATAATTCATTCAGTAAAGTGCATCATGCTTTGGTTGTTTACATATCCAGGATTACATTTCCGTCCTTGCTGTCTGTTTTAAAGCTGTCTTTATCTGATGCCATGGAAACAGCACAGGACAGATCAGTGTAAATGGCCTAGTCCTTGTAGGGTCTTACGTCACTGATAAATCATACCTTTATTAATAAACTCCAGCCTTTAACACTGTATATGTAGGCTTCTTTATATGCACTTCTTATGAAATTTGTGACTGCTTTTAACCTGCAGTCTTTGGTGATTAAGTGACAACTAGGGACACGGCTCTCAGAAGATGTTTTTTATTTTATTTTAATAGTGGTAAGGATTTTTGTTTTTATTTATCATCTATAGTTTGTCTTGCCTTAAGTTGTATAGAATTTTTGCATATAATTTTGGGAGATGAAGTGTCAATTCTTTTCTTGGACCCTAAAATAGACTGATGGCATTTGTGCCCCACTTTTATAGCCTGTTGTTATTAAAGGAGCGCCTTCAAGTCGGGGACAACTGGCTGGCAGCTGACTTCAGCCACTGGAGCCCTCCTCCCAACCCTTCTTCCCAATATGAACAAGCCCAATACCTCATGTGGGACCAGCTAAATGGGACATAATATCCAGTGTCATTCCTATCGTTTTCTAGGAAAAAAATTAAAATGTCAAAACATGGACAATACATTTTGAACACTCAGCACATTCTGACACTTGTAGTCTCTTCAATAAACCAGCTTTAACACTTTTCGGATTTTAAAATTTTTGTTTAAGGATCTTAAGTGGACCATTTATCATCTCTGAAAATCTAGAGTCATCATTTAATAAACATGACTTTTCCACCTTATGCTGAAGCTCTCAAGAATCTCTTAAATAAATTGTGTAATTTTCATATTATTTTTAACCACCTTGATAAGAAACAAAAATAGAGGTTCCTTTCATCTTTTGTGTCATAGAGCTAATGAAAGCCATTTTAACGACAAATATCTAGGCCTCCCAAACTGTTGGTAAGGACAGCTCAATCACTTCAATGAGTTCTCTTTTTGGTTTCTAGGCAATTGTAAATATGCACACATGGTGTCTTTACTTAAATGTCAAACCTTTTCAACTTATTTGAAAGGCATACATCTGAAATGGGTGTCCAATCATCTCATTGCCTCTCATAGCATACCATCAAGTTTCTTTATAAAGAAGCTTTTTCGAGTATCTGTTGATATAATTTGAGTCGGTTGCTGAAATTCTTGTTCTTGATCAAGAATACCCGGCTTGTTCAGTTACCTTTTGTAGAAATATTTTGCTGCATCTCTTTTCATTACTTTACAATATCAGGTGTCTTTATAAGACAGTCTCCTTATGTGAGAAGACATAAGTATAGCTTTCCAGGCAAAACATTGGACCCTATTCAGAGTCAGAGTCAAAGAAAGTTTTTATTGTCGATTTTCTTCACATGCTCCAGACATACAAAGCAATCGAAATTACGTTTCCCTCTATCCCACGGTGACGACAAGACATTTAGTTAAAACTTGACAAGAATTGAAGACTAAACATATAAATAGAGCTATATAGGAAGTAAAATAAAAAAAATACAAAAGTATAAAACTAGACATAGCTAAACATGTAAGTGTACATGTCACTGCATATAGGCAAAGATAAATAGACATTGAGTTTTTGTGCAGTAGTGGCATTATAGTGCAAGACAGTAGAGTCAAAGAGGCATCAGAAGTAAGTTATACAACTGGCCTGATGAGGTAGATTTGGTTGTCAATTTTAAGAATCCCAAAGAAGTTGAACCGAAGGTTCAAAGAAAACAGGACCTGTCTTTTTAGTAAGGTTGTTGAATCATATACACAACACGAGGCACTAGCACACACATCTTAAGCTTTTATTTATTAGTGACGGTGGCGAGAGAACCAAGCGGTCAAGAGTATGATTGTATTTCCTCCTAATGGACACTGCAATGCTCGTTGTGACAAATGCAACAAGTTGTTTTCTTTTAAATTTGAATTACACGAGTAATATGGCTAAGTTTCTTTCAAAAATGCATTATCTGCATACAAACAGATTTAAAGTTTTTGTCTTCGACTTTTCATCCTCAGATATGTATGCTTTGCAATTTAGTTTTAAATTATACAGTGCTGCCAACTATCATTCTATTGCTGACACACGGTTTTCACACGTACTCACACCACAAATCAATATCCCCATGCATGGTGGTATGAGTCATTTTTTCTGTGGTGTGTAAGAACATTCCTGAGAGAATTGCTTAAGTCTAACTCTTCTTCAGCATACAGCATCATACACCGCAACAGCCCTCATCAATGTCAAAATAAGTGAGCGGCAGAGCAAATGAGAGCAGGCGAAAGTTTACGATCCAAGGAAAATTATTGAAACCTTAACGATACCCATCCCTAGATTCAGATCAGTTTTACATGTCTTTTTTAAGTTTCTCCATCTCATAAGTCTCTTTCTGTGTCTTATTGATTGACCCACCTAAACAACTCTCCAAAAATCTTGAGGCTAATAGAAGTTAAGGATTAGCGTTGCTTTATTGCCTGATGCGCTTGATTAGTAAGCAAGCTTTACTGGTGTCTACTCAGTGTCTTTTTCACAGTTGAATTGATTTGCACCATCTATGACTGTCAGGTTTACTTTCCTTACTCGGACAGCTGCTCTTAAGATATCTTAGGATGGAGTTCTCATCTGGCTTGAGTGATTTAACTGTACAGTTACTTTTGAAGTTTAACTCAGCATTCCTTCAAGACAAACAACAGTTTTGAGGATCTCAGCACCGTGTTTAAGAGAGCTTGAAAAATCCTGAGGCTTTGGCTGAGATGTTAGACACAGTTTTTCAACTGCTTTGACTAGAATACCATTGCTTTGAAGAAACGATTGAGACTCTGTGGTAACTGAAAGGTAATGTATAGAACGGTAACAGTCAGGTTGTTTGCTGAAGTTCTCCGTGGTTGTGAAAGTAATCTCTGAAATGCAAAACAAGCAGATTGTTTGTATAAACATTATTTAATCTTGCTCTTTCTGGGATTCATGGCTAGAGATGCTTGTAACCTACTCATAAGTGTGAATTTGACTAAAGTGTTTTGTGTATTTGCATTTGGGCTTTAAACAACAGACATAAGTCAAATAACTTTGCATATATAGTGTTTGTAGGCAAGTACCCTAATTCTAGTATGATGTGCAGTATCCAATATCTTAAGGATTTCTTTTATTGCATATTTTTCACTTCAGACATTTTTGCTGGCGGCCTTGAGGAGAATGAGCGTGGATGTGTGATTGTTTCTGGTGTGAAGAAATATTGCAGGATTATTAAGTTTATTTTCTCAATATTAACTATTGTTGAAAATAAGTTTTATTGTTACTCTCTGTCATTCCACAGTAGATTCAATGTATAAACATTAATGAGATTTTTTAGATTTTCTAAAGAAAGTGTGTTGCATGCTTTTATGCCCTTGATGCCAGTTTGTTAGCTGCAAAGGTTTTCTTTATTTTCATGTGATTGCTAGGGCTCTAAGTGGTTGCTTACTTGCCTATCACACCTCAGTTATAGTGTGGTCCTTTGCTTCCTCCTTTTTGTATATTAAAATATCAGGTTTTTACCCTGAGATATTTTGGCAAACTAATAGCATGCAGCTTTAAAAGCAGCACTGTTTTGGCTATTATTATTTATTCAAGTTGAATACCCTGTGTTAGGTATTTGCTTAAATCGCTACGTTTAAAAATGAACTATAGATTAGTGTTGCCCATAGGTTGAGACTTGTGTTCGTGAGGGAGTGGAGTGACACAGCAGAGAGTGCAGCAGGTGTGTCTTGGTATGATGCTTGATAAGATATTTTTGCTATTTCTGTACAATTTAAATTAACTGGACTTTTATTTTGACTGTGGGCTTATATTTTGATGGTGAGATGCTTTTAATGCATGATTGACATCAGCATCCCTCCAGTGAAGCTGTACAATGAACGTGAGGTAAACACTCAGTGGAGTGCTGGAGAAGATTTTGTTATGTGTGTTCGTTCATATTTGAAGTCAACTGACATCACACATACAGTACACAAAACAAATAGATTATATATTTAATCTTCAGATGAATTTTACCACAATTTATAGCAATATTTTACATCTATAACCTGTTTGACGATGCTTTCTGGTTAAGAAATACTACAGTTTCTTTGCAATTTTTGGCAGTACAACAAATTCCGGTTTACTACTGAATTTTGCGATTCCATTTTCAGCATCAGGGTCATCGTAAGCCATGGCTTTAGGGAGAGTGATCCTGCACAAAACCTGTGCGATCTGAGCTGAGGAGCTCCACAAACAAGCCACTACAGAGTGCAGCTGACTAATGTAGTTCTGTTATCATTAATCTTCATTAAACTTGGCCATGGTACCAAGTACCATTTTTTTTTATTATGGTAATCAGCTGAGACCAATGCCGATTCTGATGTTCGAAGTTTATGTATAACTGATATATGAGCTCTCTGATCACCTTTGACCTTCTTCAGTTAGAGTAATACTCTATCGAGTTATAGAATGTTATTATCGGCCGATACTGCTCTCTAGCCAATCGATCGGAGCATCCCTACTTCAATTAATAAAATTAGCGGCAGTCCAAACATAAAAATACACATTCACACATCAGTTTCCAAATGAATTAAAATTGTATGGGGAACGCAATAGATTCAATGATTGTCATACACTTATCCTTTTTAATCATGCCAAACTTGTATCATTTTGCTGAAACAACATCTTTGATCTTGATGCCTTCGAGACCAGTGTTATCAACCATCTAAAGTTAAAAAATCTCATCTCCCACACTGAATGTTCTTCTTTTCTTCTCAAGATACCATCCTTCTTTTAATTACAACTCTAGGAAGTGTTAATTGCACAAATCTCCCCTGCACTTGTTTGCACAGGCTAATTCTGCCTTTCTGTACAGCTTATGTAAAACCCGCCCTTAAAATAGTTTCCCTGTCTGTGCCTACACACATTTAACCCTGCGGTAACTGTGGCAGTATTGTATGTGGAATATAAACAGAACGATTTGTTTAGGGTGAACAATGTTTTTATACTTGTTAGGAATACTGACACCTTTTTTAGATGTATTTTATGATCCTGGATTTTGCTTTAAATGTTATTGGCTTAAGAAGCTGCTGGCGATATCAGACTGCTTATGGAATGCGATTGTACTCACTATGCACATGGCAGTAGCTGTGACTTTGCTCATAGTTGCAGGTGCTTTAGTTTTTCTTGCATATTTATGAATGTGCCAGCTGTTGATGACTGAAGGGGTGCAGTCACCTCCCACATCTGCCATCACTTGACACTTTCATCCAACACACACTTTATAATTATAGCTAAAGATGCATGTAGCCCTGCCACTGATACCCCAACAGACAGATCTGCTTTTATAAAAAAGTGATGGTCAGATGCTGTATCAATAGTGTTTGCTACATTTACATTTATTCATTTGGCAGATGCTTTTATCCTTTTATTTGCTTGCTCAATGGCACCTCAGTCATTGTATGCTGGTTCTGTGACTCGAACAGGCAACCTTCTGCTTACAAGTCTAACTCTCTAGCCACCATACCACGACTGTCCTGTGCTAAGTCTATTATCATTTTTAATACTGCTGCTGATTTACAAAATTATTACTTTGTTTTTGCTCATGCACAATCATTTCTATTTTACTATTTTTCATTAAATATTTTCCAAATATTTAAATGTGTCATTATTGACACGCCCTTTGGTCATTCTTTAAACATGTCTGACCTTCTTCCATAGTACACAAATGTTTTAATATTAAATTAAGTTAAATGTTTTAGAGAAAGTAGGTAATTGAACAGAAGTTGCCACACTTGTATGGATATAAAACTCATGAAGAAGAATGGACGTCAAGTTACTGACATTTAAAAAAAAATCTTGTTAAGTATTCTGTGAAAGAATCTCATACAGATTTCAAAGATGAGGGGGTGTAAATGATGACACACTGTTAAACATGCATGAATTTGGAATATTGTCTCAAAACTATTCATCTTAAATACAGGGATCTCATTGCCAGTGTTTTCATTGAGTACTGTTGCTGTAAAATATTGTATGTGGTTTTGTTGCTTAGCCAGTCTGTGTTTTTTCTGAAGGAGAGTTGGTGAGTAAGTGCAAGCCCACAGGTTCTGAACTGATTTCACCAGACAAACAGTCAGAGAGCTGAGATCTAATATCATATTTTACTCTAGTTTTGGTAGAAAATGACTGTGATGTTGCATGACTCGGTCGCATCCATCCTTCTCTCCTACACATGTTATTAAAAGAATGATTTAAAAACATCATGGGTGTTTGTTTGACATCGAGGAGGATCTGTGGAGGTTTGTCACACCTCATACAACTGTAAGCACTCAATTTGTGGCTCAACCTGATGAACCTGTTGACATTGATGCCCTCATAGTAACTCGTGATGATGTGGGATGCTGGTTTTGTGTTGTCATGGCTCTTTCATGGGCGGAAGAATGAATGTCACTCATACTGTTATGTTTTACAGTGAGTCTATTCATCTGTCTCAGCCAGAATATTCAACTGCATTTATTACAAAATGAATCAGGGATTTGAAATTATTTATATATGTTTCTAACTGATATGTTTGGAAATTTAGATGTTTATTTTCATATAATTATTATTATTATTATTTAAATATTTGCACCATATTATGGATCTCACGGAAGAGCTGTTGTGACAGTGACCTCTACTTCCTTATTTGAAACACTATATCCTTTTAGTTAAGGACACTAGTTTCTGCAAACATTAATGCTGTTTGAAGCTGAATGTGACACATCTGAAATTTATGATCTCTCTTTTACAGTTCTATCTCCAGGACACCAAAAGCAGCAATGGGACGTTCATAAACAGCCAACGCCTGAGCCGTGGGTCTGAGGAGAGCCCTCCCTGTGAGGTCCTCTCTGGTGACATCATTCAGTTTGGGGTGGATGTTACAGAGAACACCCGAAAAGGTGAGAAAAAGTTTAAAGTATGATAGAAAGAGATATTGTTGTGTTTCCATAATGAGTTTGTGGAAATTGTTTACATCTTTCTGTTTGTTTAATTTGTGGTGGAATATTTTATTTTGGGTAAGACTCAAATATGCCACGAAATTCATTAATTCTTATAGTCCATGTTTACACTTCAATTGTTTACACTCGTGGTGGAAATGATTTCTTGTGCTCCATCCTCATTTATTCCATGTAATAGTTATATTTTTGCTTAATTTGTGTACCTGTACTACATAGTTTTTTTCTCCCATTATTGTTTCATATTCATATTACTGTTTACATTTATTTAATATTTTAGTTTCTTCGCTTTATTTGTGATGAAGATCAGCCGCTTTCTTGAGACTTCTGCCTAAGAAACCACAAAGTCTAGTTTTATTCTGCACGTTTGAAAGATGCTGTAATGCACATTCTGTGTTTTGAAACCCCAGAACTTTGGCTTGTTTCTGCTCAGCCGGTGTTGTAACTCGAGTAAACTCATGTACATGCAATGAGTGCTTTCACAATCACAAATGAAAATAGAGCAAATGAACTTACAGTAGCCTTATAGAGAAAGTAAATCAAACATTACTTAATAGAAGAATGAACATATATGATATGGTCAGTGAGCAAAAAAAAACATGTGAGTTTAACATTTTCAAACAGTTTTACCAGGTAACCGGCTCAGTCTTTTATGGCATTTGTTTATTTAACACTTGCCATTGATAACAAGTTGGTTGCATCTAACCAGAACATTAGGAATTTGTCTCTGTTATCATGCTTAAACACAAAACTTCTTTTAGCTGTAAGTTTAGCGGTCTGTATTTTTGATGTTCATTTATGTGGCTGGTAAAACACACTTCCTTTAAAAGCAGACAGAAAATTATACATTTTGTTTTGATGCAGATAAGTGAATTGGTCTGTAATTTTTCTTTTTACAGCTTTTGGTAAACATGCTGATCCATGTATCTCCGTTTTATGTTTTGTCTCTCTTCAGTCACTCATGGCTGTATAGTGTCGACCATCAAGCTCTTCTTACCAGATGGCATGGAAGCACGGCGGCGTTCAGAGTAAGACACATTATACGGAAATTTTATTTTTAATGACCCTGGTGTGTTGTTTTGATAAAGATGGCTGTGCTTACCAAATCTTAGTTTTATCACATATAAAACACGTTACTTGTGATAAAATCTTGTGTATGTTAAAATAGAAGCTTGTGGTTGCTCGTTCTGATCATTGATTTGTTTAAAGCAATGTTTTTCCTTCAACATTTTAATAAGAAACTTCACCGAAAGGTAGTTTGATACTTGTTAGTACCTGGCATGCTTTACAACTAATGATGTTGACCTGCCTCCTAAGCCCTTCTTACCAAGCAAAAGTAACCAGTTTTTGACATCATACTGTCCCGTTGTTCAGATCAACAGTGACCCTTCTGCAAATGTCTAATTTGATAAAAGTTTGTGTAGTGTATCACGGTTAAACCCTCCTGCTTGATACAGAGCCAGGCAGTCATCTTGTTAGTAACGTTATGCTTGTCTCTACCGGTGTTTATTATATTTATGAAGAGTGATATTGATAGTCTTGTTGACGGAAGGGATTTCCTAACACCGTATGAATGCTGTGTTCAACTGCATACATCATAGGTCTATAAAAAGTGTTTAATGGAAGACGTTCAGGAAGCAGATGGCTCTCTCAAAGAATAATATCTAATGGCCTCCTGGTGTTGGCGGGACCTGTTAATGCCCTTTATGTTTACGGTGGGCACTGTATATCCTTCTTCAGCAGCAAAAGAGGTAATTTTATGCCTCTAAAAAAAGAGTTTATCTAGATGTCCAAGAAAAATTAATCTTTTTAAGTGTAATTCATTTGTTTAAGGTTTAATAGAAAAAATACAGACAGTTTCTGTAAGCCCTTGAGTGTCATGCATTAGTCTTTTGTTTGCAAATAGTGACAGAACATCTGAGAGCTTGCTACGCTGTGTTTTCTTCCTCTTGGACCTATGATGGTGTGTAAGTCAAACAGGGATAAATTGTATGCTGTGTCTGCAGTGGACCTCCTAGGATGAGCTTTTGACCCAGTCCCATGTTCATATTTATAGATGCCACACGTTGCTAGTCGCTGAGCTCTCGGAGCCCATCCAGGGCATTGGATATGCATGTTTGGGGTTAGCCGTGTATATCTTCGGTTTATTATAAAATAATTTTATGGATCTGCATTGTGGACAAGAGCTTTAGCTCACAGTAAATGGCATGATCAAGGTCAAAAAGGCAACCAAATAAACCTTTCTGGAAATCATTGCATCCCAGTAGCCTGCTGAAGGTCTTTCCAGAAAGTTGAAAGAAGATATCTGATAAAGACATCCTTTTTTTTAATGCTTTCACTCTGCGCTCTGAAGACTCAATGTTCTTTTGTCTCTTTCAGATAGATGTCTGTTCCTCTGTGATGAATAGATTTATTCTGAAAGGGGAATGGATGGGTTGTGGTGGTCATTGATCGTACGACTGACCGATGTTGATTTCTTATATTTCCTAGATAAATACTATATCTGTGAGTGATATGGAAGTTAGACGGCTGTTTTCTCTAACCATCCCTGCATGCCCCGTGTAATTGATCACAGGTTTTAGCACAACTGGTTCGTTGTTTCCAGTTTTCACAGTGAATTTAGATTATTTACTGGTTTGCTAAAATAACGTATTTGAGTCCTCATAGTTGTGTTTCTGGTCCTCATAAATTCTGTTATGTCCCCTCCTGTTATAAAGCTGTGTTATGCATAGTATCTATGGATGTTGCACCTGGTACTTAGCTGGGACAAAGTCCCCACAAGCCCTTTTCCTTTTCTTTAATTAATCCAGCTAGAAATATATTAGTGAGTGCACAATAGCCATATTAAAACTACCACCTCAACAGTGTGTGTTTCAAGCTTGGAACTGGAAAGAGTTGCTGTGACTCATGTTTGGCTTACATAAACCCAAGCACACACACGGTTCCACCATAACAGGGAGGACATCTCGAAGACTTGCATTGTTTTTATATACAACGGTAATTATATCCCTCACACAAACATGTTGAGATTTATAGCTAACTAGAATCTAATTTGATATACTATTTACAAAATAATTTACAGTGTGTACTGTTTAGTATCTTGTATTTGTTAAATTGTGTTTGTTAAGTGGAAAGTTTAAAGGAGTAGAAGTGATTTTGAATGTTTGTGTCTCACTATTGCATAACTGCATTTGGTTTTGGACATCTTGGGTTCTATATCTTCCCTTGCGTCTGCTGGAATGCACTCCAACCCGTCGGCTTTGTTTCTGCGCACTAGTGCCATAGGGGCCGACGGCCAGGGGATCAGGTTCTACAGCTATTGTCCCGCCTGATTTTCTCTGTGTATGAAAAATGAAAGCTCTGCGGATCAGTTTGAAGACTAGGGACCTCTGAGTATTTCATTTCAGGAGGGTTTGGACGATCCCGTGATGGGGGCTTGAACTTTAAAAGCTTCTTGTAGGAGAGGCGTGGACGGTGTTGACTTGAGGGGACAGCGATTCTGTTTTGATTATGCAAAGGCAAAGAGGTCTACTTGTGTTATCAAGCTGCTAAAGAGAGTGTGAAAGTGTTCTTCGTATTAATGGCTGAAGAAAAATATCTTCCTAGGCCTCTAAGACCACAGAGATGTGACAACAGCCAGACATCTGCTCTGCTGAAGGATTTCTCTTTATAAAGTCTTATTTTACTGCATGTCAGGTAACATTATTTTATAGAAGTATGATAGCTAGCCTTTAAAGTAGTGACTCATGAAACATTTGGGAGAAATGCTTGAAATGTGTGTTGGCGCTGTTGCGGACGGGAAGTTTTAAGATGGGTGTGTTTTGATGAGCGGGGCCTGAACTCATCTGATCTTCCCATCTCTAGTTTTATTGAACTGTGTTATTAATTTGCTGTATATCAGGTATAAAGGTCATGTTTATAGTGGTCCATTTTATAATTAATGAATCTGATAGCAAGAAGTATGTGTTGGGACATATTTATTACATCAGCTGCATTGTGCACATTATTCTTTTCTCTGTTTTAAAAAGAATGTTACAGAAGTGGATGTATCATTGAAGCTCACTGTCTTGACATTTCAAACCTGAATGACTGACTTTCTTCCACAGAACATTAAAAGATGATATTCTGAAGAAAGTGGGTAACTGATAACCATTGACTGACAACGGTTTGGTATGCCCGCATCAGAAGTAAATGGGTGCCACTGTGGTTGGGTTATCAACTTTTTTTATTTTTTATAAAATTTTACATGGATTAGAGTCCGTAGACACTTAGCAGATGATCTCATAAATAGTTTTGTTCCATTTATGCAAAAATTAGTTTTTCTTCTGAAAGTTGTTTTGTCAACTTTCATAAGTAAACCTAAAATACTTATGGGCTTAGATTTAAACACAATATAAATAGGTTCCAAATTTAAAACTTATCTGTTTTTATTGAAAGTCTTGTTGGATTGAGACATAATTTTGGTTGCTAATGCAACTCATGAATTAAGACAAGCCACCAGAGGACGTAACTCCACAATTACATAAGTTTATAGGAGTATGTACTTTTAACCAGGCATTTCTTCTGGTTATTACACAGAGTGCTGATGTCATAATTTATTTCTACCTAGTTTCTATTTCTACCTAGTTCCTATCTTGGGCTCAAAGTCTTTTGGGTATCTTATCTGACCTTTTGAACCCACAGCCTTTTTATGTAATTTAAACACCACAAACTTTCTACTGAATCAAGTGACATGGCTAGACTTACATTTAGTAAAGATTTTTGAGAAACGTAATTTTTATATAAATTTTTTTATCAATGTCTCTCATGAAGCTTCATGTGCCTATGATTTCTGAATACATTTTCACACTACATTCAAGTTTATAAATCACTTAGGGGAGGTCTTTACATTGGGGTTACTCAGATGTCAATTAGTCTGGTTGCTAAGCAGCTGCATTACAGTAAAAGATTAACATAGTGCAAAGTTGACTTCAAGACTTCTAGCAAATATTTGCACCTAACTTTAGTCGCATACCTTTGTGCCGACGTGGGTCAGTAGATTCGTCCCCAACTCTCTGGATAAACCATTAACAATCTGTGTTTTTTCTTCCAGTGTTGTTGCAGCACCACTTCCCCTGGCTATTGATAAGGTAAGACACCCATGCATGTCTTTTCATGACTTGAGTTCAATTTTACAGTCTTGAACTGATTGAATACATGTTTTTTTAGTTGTATCTTTTCCATATTTAAACAGTGCATGAAATCATTTTACGAGCCGAGAGTTGTGTCAGAGCAGCTGTGTTAACTTAGTGATCACATGAGCTCCTCCTCTTAGTTAATATATACAGCGTAAGAGTTACATAATTTTCATGGCAGACATCTGGTTTTGTTCCGTTTTCATCTGTGAGCTCACTACTGGTTCTTTGAAATGTATTATTCACAGAAATGTGCCATGGTAACATCAATGGTCTCTGGTTTTTAATAAAACTGTCTTGGTGTTAGCTGCCACTGTTGTTAGATTAAAGTAAATAGATGAAATAAAATAGATGACATCAAATTGATGATGAATCAGTTACATACATGTAGGTGCTGATGGTTTGAGTTAAATGAACTATATATTATGTCATTTGTATGAGCTAGGTTAGACACGAATGTCAATGAAATTAAGTGGTTGTGATTTTTTGAGTTGTTGAGAAATTTCAGCAACACATACAAAGGTTACCTGATCACAAAGGTGAATTTATTATATCAGGTTATGGAGATATTTGTCTTTTTGAGAGTGTGTTTTGATCCGAGCCAGTGTCTTGCAGATTGTCTTGATGGATTATCTTGAATTGCAGACCTCTCAGTGTCAAGTATTTTAAAACTAAAACTATTTTTAAGAAATCTGACTGCAGCATATATTGATTTGAATATAAAAATTCTCTTTGGCCATGGTATTTGTATGGTTTCTTTATGATTACTGCTTGAAATAAGGTAATTTAATTTGTATGCTGCATAGGAGGAACAAAAAACAATTTATTCACTGAGACAGGGTTTATCCATGGTTACTTTCCTTTTTCCTTTCAAGCAGTGTGTGAATTCTATTTGTTTCTTTTGAAATTCATTAATTTAACAGCTTTTAAATATCGAGGGCAACAGGTGAATGGATGCTAGACCTGAGGCCATTCATTGAATCTTGCAGACATGTGGTTGTGTTCTGAGATATCTGTTTTTTTCTTATGCAGGTGTCTGCAAATACACCCAGTATGTATTCTCAGGAACTGTTCCAGCTCTCCCAGTACTTGCAGGTATGAAACAACTCTGACCTCTACTGGCTGTCAGGGCACATTACAAATTTAAAAGTAAAGAATTTTTTTAATAATTATGTTTGTGTCCTTCAGGAGGCCTTACACAGAGAGCAGATGCTGGAGCAGAAGTTGGCCACTCTGCAGAGGCTTTTGGCCAGCACGCAGGAAGCATCCGAGAGCAGCTGGCAGGTACTGCACAAAAAAAAAAAAAAAGAATTAATGAGACAACAATTATCTTCAATACTGACCATGGTTTAGTTATGCTTAGAATGTGTTAAAATGAAAGATCTTTGTTCCCCTTTGTACCTGCAAACTAAATTAAATCACACTGATGAATGCTCTTATTGTTTATTTTACACTTGCATGGGAATTTCAGCAAATGATAGTGATTTCTGTTTGTTTACAGGCTTTAATCGATGAAGACCGGTTACTCTCCAGATTGGAGGTGATGGGGAATCAGTTGCAAGCATATTCAAAAGTAAGACCCGGGTCTGTTCTCAAGTTAATATGCACTCACAAATCCTCTGTGTAGTTTCACTGCCTTCTCTGTCCACAGAACCAAACCGAAGACAGCATTCGGAAAGAGCTTGTAGCCTTAACAGAAGACAAACACAATTATGAGACAACAGCCAAAGAGTCCTTGAGGCAGGTCCTTCAGGAGAAAATTGAGGTGGTCAGGAAGCTGTCAGAAGTGGAGGTAAGATGCACCAAATATTCTTCTATTTTCACTAAGTTTGATTGTGTAAAAGACATTTTAGTGTCTTGTGTAAGATATTAAACCAATGTGAGACTGTTTTTCAAGTTGTTTTTTTGCTGTTGGTCATATGTTTCTCTTGTGTGTGTTTCTTCAGAGGAGTCTAAGTAACACAGAAGATGAATGCACACATCTGAGAGAGATGAATGAACGATCGCAGGAGGAGCTCAGTGAACTTGCCAACAAATACAACGGAGCCATTGATGAGATCAAAGATCTCACAGAAAAGATCAAGGCACGACCATCCTAAAGTTCAATCACAAATTAAACATGTTAATTCTCACTTATACCTTGATTTTGTGTAAAGTAAGGTTAACCTGATAAATAAAATGTTTAAATGTGCAGATGGCAGAAGGCAAACACGAGGAACTCGCACAGAAAGGACAGAATGAGAAGAAAGAGCTTCAGCTTAGGATCGAAGAGATGGAAGAGAAGGAACAGACACTTCAGGCTCGTATCGAAGCCCTGCAGGCGGACAATGACTTCACAAACGAGAGATTAACGGCTCTGCAAGGTAACAAACGGTCACGCAGCAGTTCGGTGCGGGATGATTGGGAAAGATTCATATATCAGGGTTTTCTGATATAAATGAGCACCAAATAGAGAAACACAGGTTGATGGGCAGGTCAGTGGGTATAGAGGTTATCATTGGTCACGCTAAATCTTCTTGTTGTGGTTTCCAGTGCGGTTAGAACAGCTGCAAGAGAAAAGCATGAAGGAAAACAACAGTTTAGGTGAGTCCGAGATGCATATATCTGTCAGCGTTCAGCTTACCTGCACCACTTCTGACTAATTCAGCATGGGACTTCACCTTTGGTTGCCTGTTTTTGTCTTCTTTTCATTTCTACCCCTCTTCAGCTTTGCTTCTCTTATTGCTCGTTTTGTCTCAAAGGCTTTGTCCTGATCACTGAGCATGTGTGTTTTCAGTCTACACCTGTGGTAACAGTCTAAAAATCTTGCGACTAATTTATCAGTGTCATCTTTTTGTATTAATTCGCTTTAGAAAGATAATATCTCATAAAGTAGCTATTCAGTTATTTATATTCCTGAAGATAATTACAGATCATCTGTTCTGCTGAAGACATGCTGTGGTTTTACATTCACTCTGATGTGGTGTGACACAGATCCTGAGCGTCCTGGCAGACAGGTTCAGGATTAGACTGTTCATCAAAACGCACTGATCTCAGAAATGATCCGTTAACTGTCACGTAGGGTACTGTTATTACACATCAGCAAGAACATAATGACAGGCGGTGCAAAGGTGGTTTTATGTTTGGCATTATTGTGTTTGGCTATGACATCATACACAAGGCTTTCACAATAAAGTTGCAGTTTGTATTAAACTGTTTGAAAGCCAGCCAGTTAAAAGAATTCCCTGCTAAAAATAATAGTTTAGGATTAACATTAGGATTAGGATCAGGTGAAACTATTTGCAAAAATGTCAGCCCTAAATCGCTGATTGAAGTGACAGGTGAGTTACAGTTGTCAGGGGCCGCGAGCTGTAGTCTGTGTTTTCTGTCCCGCCCTCTGCATCTCTGTCTGGTTCCGTCTCATGTTCTTTCTGGTTTCTGTTTGAATATCATCTGATAGAGGGTTTTTCTTTCTTTGGTAGACCACTTTCTTTTAAACAGTGGAGGAGACTGCACTTTAATCCAGCAGTACATTGAGTGTCAATGTGAGTACACAGCATTCTTTTAAAGCCTTCCTCAGCTGCACTAATCAATCACAACCTTATTACTGAGCATCAGGACCGATCCCTAACCACATCTTGTGTGGTTTTCAAGAGCCATTTACTATCCATTCCTTAAGTCTTTTTAAATATGTTTTTAAACTGTTCTAGCACCGGTATAAAACCATGCATTGAACTGATTGTATGTATTAATTGAGTTTGTTGCAGCAGTCTATTGATTAACTTACGTATTCAGAAAGAACAGTCAAGTAACATTTGGTTAATCTTTGAGGCGTTTATGTTAGTTTGGGCAGCACTGTAATCTGTCTGGTGCTCATTATGATCCAAGGTCATTTTATGTTAAGAGTTGTTTGTACCAGTCACCACGAAATTTTATAGAATTTCCACATCTGTGTTAAAAGGAATTGATGAAATGCATTAATTAAAATCTTTCTGAATAATATGTAAATCATCACCCACTTTCTTATAAGGAGCATGTAAGATTTTGTCAAGCAGCATTTGTCCACATTTATTTTTTATTAAATAAAATGATCCAAAAGCATCATTCTAAACATTAGATCTGAACAAATACAATTACATTTTTATGTTTCACATAAATGAAACAATGACTAGAAAAATGGAAGAAAAAACAGATTTAAAAATGTTCTTTTATCGCGGATCACTACAGAGCAGTTTTTTGCTTTGTAAATAATCTGCTGTTAAAGCTGTTTTAAATTTTCCAGACCTGAAGTCTATATAAAAATAAACAAAAATGGGAAAAACTGCATCCAAAATAAACTTCTGTGTTTACATGTATTTTATTTAATGTAGTATGATTTTCAGACTTACTGTTAATCCGTATTCTCAATTTAAAGGTACAGGTGTTTTGTTTGGTGACTTGTTAGCTGAAACTCATCTGCAAAGTTGCACTACAACATTTATATAATTGTTCAATTGTGTCACTTGAATATTTAGTTACAGAACGCCCCTGAGATAATCCCTCAGTACCCGTCTATATGATCCTCTGCCAAAGACTTCATGGATTCTTAATGAATAATACTCTGCATGTTGTCTGTTTTCACTTCACCATCTCTGCTGTTTATGGATTTTCTCTATTCTGCAGACTGCCACTCACCAGCATGTGTTCTGACGTTAAAGAGCTTCCAATGATGAGCAAACTGCTTTTCATGTTTTATTTTTGCATTTTGTATGTGGGAGAGAACTACAAATGCATTCTTTGTACAGATTTCTTTTTACTTATTAAAGTGTCTTGGCATACTATAACATCGGATTGGGTGTAAACTGCTCATTTTTATGGTGTTTTATAGTACCTGGTTTGGTTAAGAGTGATTTACCTCGTGACTTTTTTTCCCAACCAGCGGTCAGGCAGCTAAAGGAGGCTGTGGACTCATCTATAAACAAGTTGTCCAACTTTGATGGTAAGAAGACAGGATATACTTTTATTTAATTGTGGTTCTTTGTTGAAAGATCGATTTGGAAATGTCAAAATAGTATTTTGTTAATTTTAGTTTGTATATTTGGTTAACATTTTTTTGTAATGTGACTTAATTTATTCAAATAAAACATGGTATAATTTTACTTTTAGAAGTCATTGATGCTCATCTTCAGAACAACCAGACAACTGTGGATAATAGCTTGCCTAGTCCAGACAAGCTTAAAGGTATAATTTAATTTGAGTGTTCATATTATTAGGGCTGCAACAAACGATTTTTTTGTTAAAATGATAATCATCTGACTAGTTTTGTAAAATTCCTTTAACTATAAAACATATTATGTTGGAATGTCCAGATTTACATCAGGTAGTGTTTTTTATGTAGAGAGATTACTTTATTGGACCTTTTTAAAAATAATACTTCTGGCAAGATTTTGTTTTTTTATTATCTATTAAAATTATAATACTTTGATAGATGTTTTATTTCATTGTTAATATTTAAAAAGGGTGATTTTGTTTTAAATGTCTTTATGTATAATGTTTTTAGACTGTAAAGGTGTTTGATAAACACATGTCATAAAATCAACTAACAAATAAGTTTTCCATAAATAGCCTTTGGGGCTTACGTGGCGTTATAAAAAATATTTATTATTTAAATGGCTAATCAGAAGGATAAGAATGATTATTCACCTTGCAGCTAGTTATAAAACATCCCTTCAAACATATTTGTAAAATAAACATATAAGTAATAAATAAAAATGAAGATCACTTAAGCTTTTGTTTTAATGAACTTTAAACGAACTGAACAGTTTACTTTAAGTTTCATGATTAACTGTATCTTAAACTGAAAGGAAAGAGATAAATTTAAAAGCTCAACCCACCTGAATGATAACAGTATACAGAACACATTGCAGTCATTCCTTCATTTATTATTTGTATCACATGGCCTTTGGATATATACAATACGTAACACTTAACATGTTTATTTTATCCCAGAGAAATTATTGAAGCTCTTAAATGATAAAAAGAACACTTGAATTAAATAGCATTAGCACAAATGCATTAACAAACTTAAAGCTTGAACTTGTTCAGTAGATCCAAATGTTTCTTCTTTTCATCCTAACTATGTATTGCTTTTCTTCATGATTTGACTTTTTTCTGAAGTGTTTCTGTCGTAGGGCCTTATTGTGTCTATGAAAAGTTTCCTTCTAACAACCTGTCAATTTGCACATCTGTTCCTAGTTGACCCATTATCATACTAGCGGTCAAATTGTTACATTGCAGGCTTGTACATTAGGATACGTGATCAAACAAGTAATCGACAACAAGAATATTTGTTGAAATATTTTATTGTCATTATTTTGATCAAAGTCGACTTATAGTTTAAAGCCCTACTTGTCATACGGCTATGGTGTAATGAATAGCATTAAAACCACATGGTTAACGCCGTAAGGATTGAAATGTGTTTCCAGCTGTGCTGTCCCTGACCTTGACCCCTAAATCCCTGTGGATTGTAGACATCACTGTGACATAACTGCTTTACCTCGCTTTTCATTGGCTGGAATAATAATTTGGGTTTTAGTTGCTGTTTGCTAAACACTGTGATAAATCAGAGAACATTGAGTTCATGTGATGTAACCTCAAGGGTGAATTTCATTTTAAGGTCATATATTGACAGAATGGATCAATGGTTGTGTCTAAATCTGATGGAAACATCAAGTCCGACCTGATGACTAATGTTTATTAACTGTAAATTCTTCCTTAGGAGACTAAAAGTTAAGAATATTTGAAGTAACTGTGTCTAAAAGTATTCCCTCTCAGACCATTTATAGACCACACCAACCCAAAAAAACTATTTTAGCATGTGACAATCTCTTTCCTTTTGGAAGCCCAGGTCAGACAAATGACCATTTGTGGGCAAGAACTACCACGCACACAAAGAAATTGAACTGCAGGGGTGTACTTTCTGAAAGTAATTTACTTCAAAAATAATATTCTGAGGTACTTTAAACCATGTCAAACTCTCAAATAAAAGAGGTGCTTTGGATGTAAGGCTCACAGAAATTTTATAAGAGCCTCATGATATTAATCTCTGTGATGTGTTATGAATATGTGTACCCCCTCGATTCAAAGTGGTTTGTTCCTCTCTGCCTCCATAGAAAACCAAATAGACGCTAAAGAGTGTGATATGTCCGATACACTGAGCCCCAGCAAAGAGAAAAGCAGTGACGACACATCAGGTACGTAAAATACTATTCTTTTCTTTACCAGCATCTGTGTGTCTTTTAATATTCAAATGTTTATTTACATCATTTGTTTGCTGTAAATAAAATTTGAGTTTGATAAAAAACAAATGAGAGTTAAGAAGAAAATATTTAACAATTTGCTTTTTTGTGAAGTTATTTTCCACTCTTTCTTTTCTTTCTTTCTTTTTCTTTCCGTCTTTCTTTCTTTCCGTCTTTCTTTCTTTCTGTCTTTCCGTCTTTCTTTCTTTACGCCTTTCTTTCTTTCCGTCTTTCTTTCTTTGCCATTTATTAATTTTGTGCACTCTTTTCACCCCAGACGGACAAATGGACGAACAGGAGTTGAATGAGACCCACAACAGAGTTTCTCTTCAGAAAGGTAAGCTTCTGTCTATTTTGTTTGAGATGAGGGTGTTGATAGGTGTGTATCCTTTGGCCGGACAGCAGTGTTAGTCACACTCTTTATCTGCCCTCATTAGTGCTCACTGGACTGGTATGCAGGGCTGCATAACAGGGTGTGTTATTCCCCAATGTGACTATATATGGTCTTCATGTGTTGGAGGTAGCGATGGGACTCTTTAGATGTTTGTGATGTGATGTGTGTGTGTGTGTGTGTGTGTGTGTGTGTGTGTGTGTGTGTGTGTGTGTGTGTGTGTGTGTGTGTGTGTGTGTGTGTGTGTGTGTGTGTGTGTGTGTGTGTGTGTGTGTGTGTGTGTGTGTGTCAGTCACATGTATGTCTCTGATCTGTGACCTGGCCCACTTTATATTCCTCTAGAGGACCATGTTGAATGTAAACCAATTACAGCTAAAAAAGTTAAGAAGCATGCTGAGCACGATAACAGACAGCTGCTGGACGAAGAAAGAAAATAGAGGATCACTATCTCTCTTTTATTATCTGAATCATTGTACATTTCCATTTCCATATAGTCATTTAGCTGATGCTTTTATCCAAATGACGTTAACAAAAGAAAAGATTTTGGGACATCCTAGCAACACTAGCATCTGCCAGAAACTATATAAATTTGGATTGAGTTTGAAGAACCTAAGCATATTCTATTGTTTAAAGTTAAGATCTTAAACATCTAATCTGGCACCATCAGGTTGGGGGATTAGCGCATCCATTCTGTTCATGTGGTCAGATGTCATCAGATTAGTTACCCACTCGCTTAAAATTTTATTTATCTGTTCTCATCCTGCTGATTCACACTGGACAGCAGTACATCCAGAGATTTGGCTACCACACAAACATTTCCATTTTGGCACATGTTTTGAGTTTTAAGACTACTTCTGCATTACCAGCCAAACCGAACAATACCATTCTTGGTAATTTATTTATTATGAGGTGTATTAAAACGCTGTATGTTTAAAACACAAGAATATTTCCACACAGAAAATAGTTTACTTGTGTATGTACCTGGTGGCCATTCATAAATGTGGCTTAATGCAAACATGTTCATGCGGTCTTTAAGCTTCAGTAGAACATACATTCTGTTTAATTCTAATCGCCAGAGAGAAAGAACGTACAAAGTCGTCCAAGTCCTTTTGGTCAGCCTTCATTTTCACTTATGTGTTGAACATCTGACTTTACTGATTTGATAAGAATAAGAAAACACGTGACACATCAGAACTTTGAAGACAGTTGGTGTACATGGTGTACAGTACTGTATGTTAGATTTTTTTTCTGAATTCTGGTTATGTTAGTGTCATTATTAAATATTTCATCAATAGTGCAACCCTTTCTTTGACCTAGTTCTGTGTATACTGCCAGCCAAATGTTGTGGCGCTCTGAGAAAATCGTTCTAATTATTTAAAAAAATATTTTAGTCTGAAGGTGTATGCCTACATGTATGAAATTAGGTTAAAAGACAAAATATAATTAAGTAAATATACATGTTTTAATCATGACATTATTTTTTTAATCCTTTAAAAAGCTACAAATTCTAAACACCAGGTGACCAAATATAACATGTTTTGTTTTATTTTTTTGTTTTATTTGTTATAATGTAATGCAAATACTTGGCTTTGTTTTATTTCATAATTTTTGTTAGTTTATTATCATTATAAAATTTGTAAAATATGAATGCAAAAATTACTCTTGACAGGTGGTCTTTGATTTGGCTATATTTTTAAATTGTGTTTGAAAAGTTATTTGCAATACCGTTGGTAAGATCTAAAAGAATGCAATGTTTTTTACTATACAAGATTAGTTTTATTTGCCTTGTTTAGAGTCAGATTAGTATTTTTACAGGTTGTCATATTGCAACTTTTAAAGTCAAAACCTCTATGACTTTTTTTTGCAGAACATAAAGAAGATTTTTTTTTAAATCTTGATAACAGAATAATATTTGACCCCATTGACTTACACCTCAATTACCCAATATTATATTTTGTCTTTTCGCTGACGAAAGGCTCAGATACATGTTTTCAACCGCATAATGACAGAGTTTACATCTTTAATCATGTGATAGGAAATTTGCCACTAGAGGGAGCCGTTGAAGTATGAAAGTGAAGTGAAGTGAAGTGAAAGTGATTTGACATACGGCCAAGTATGTTGACCCATACTCAGAATTTGTGCTCTGCATCCAAAGTTCACACACACACTCAGCAGTCACACACTCCTACCGTAAACACACTCGGGGAAGTTGGCAGAGATTTTATGCTGTGGCGCCCAGAGAGCAGTGTGGGTTCGGTGCCTTGCTCAAGGGCCCCTAAATCATGGTAGAGCCAGCCAAGACTTGAGCCTGCAACCCTAGGATTAGGAGTCAAACTCTCTAACCACGAGGCCATGACTTCCCCAAAACCAATGTGTATAAGTGCATTTCTCTTCTGTTAAGGTATTTGAATCTTTATGATTCTTTATTTCTTTTGAGAATAAAAGGTTTAGATAATGGTGTACCCTATAAAAGCATCTGTTAACTTGTATGAGTAATTTATCCATAATGAACACAAGCACTGTATGTTTATTTGACATATGGTAAATTAGTGCTGATGATGTCATCTAACCTGGTGTGCTGAACAGTTCATGTCCTCTGTCATTAAACGTGTGGCAGTACTTCAGAAACACTGCTGTGCGCTTACATGTCTTACATCATTTTGTGTGAGGGAAGCTTCCAGTACACAACCATATAGGCCATCGTCTGACATCATGACCCATTACCAGACCTTAAATTAGCATATGACTTCAGCACATCTGTAGCAAGATCTGAGAGAGGGCGTTTGTGGCATCCCGGTTGGAGGAGGATTTCCAAAAGCATGTTGTTATAAGAGCAGATGAGAGGCCAACGGAATGCTCTTCAGAGACGCATGAGAGGTGCAAATGTACGTTTGCTCAGGATGATGTCATATGAGAGAAGTGAAGACAGTGTAGAAAGTGTCTTTTGCTTGGCTATTTTGTCTTGGTCTTAAGTTATTCTACTTTAAGTACCTCCAGACTAAAGCTAAAATCCTGTTAATTACTTCTAGCTGCAATGAAAGCCTTAGAGCAGGTATAGATCAATTTAACATCCTCCTTTTGGTTGTGAGGTTAGCTGGGCTGTTATGTCTTGTAGCCAAATGACATGACAAAAGTGTTGAATATGTGATCTGAGTGTGAATATTTGCACAGTGGTGTCGAACTACGACCATCTGTTCAGAAAACACAGAAGTAAGTGTGCACAATCATTTTAATTATTTTTATTTTAAAAAGTACAGTTTGTCTGTATACCATGTCCTAAAAGACCTCTCACGTAAAAATCAATAAAACTGCATCATGTGTTTGGTTTTCCTCTCACAGTTTGAAGTCATTGATTTTTAGTGCTTGACGTTTTTACCCACAGGCCCTGGTGAACAGTGCGGCATTCCTGGTTCGTAAGGCTTGGACAATGTTGCAAACAAATTGGGGATGTTTCGGTCTCTGAGGAAAATAAGATATTTTAGTAAAGGCCAGAAGTGTGATTCATATGTCTGCTGTGAGAGATAAAGATGAATGTTTTCAGGCTAGCTGAGTCAAATTCAGCTGATACATTGTGTTTTCTTTTCTGATCTATACTGTAGACTCAAAAGTATTGTTTGCTCTGTGTGTTGTAGAAATGGACCGAACCCTTGATCCTGGAGACACTGAGGAAGTCATACCTCATCTCCACAGAGAGCTGCAGGAGGCACAGGAGCTCGCCAACACCGGCAAACAGAAATGCCTTGAGCTTCAAGGTAAACATGTTAATTGAACATTTTTTTTGAGGTTAAACATTAAAACTGACATCGCAAGTGAATCACCGCATGTCTGTTTCTTCTTTTAGCCATGCTTGAGGAGGAGAGGAGAACCAACAGACAGCAGACTGAAGAATCTGCTAAACAAATCCGCTTCTTGCAAAGTAAGTGAAGCCACAAAGTTAGAATATTTATTCATCAACTATTTTTAATGCACACCAGATTGTTAGGATTTTGGAATAAAACATATATTTGCTTATTTTTCACAAAAAATAAATATGAAAATTACATTTCAGGAAGTGACGTCACAATTTAAAAAAGGTTAAATCTATTTAACTCACAGTATCATTGCTAATTGATAAACTGTCTATACAGCTCAGCTATCAAAGCTACAGTCTGACATGGAGGCTTTGCGTGAGCAAAGAGAGAACACTATCACTACCACTCGAGAGGAGCTCTACAGCGCGCAGGAGGAGATCATAGTGCTACGCCACGCCATGGAGAACGCCACTGCCGAGCGAGAACGCGAGATTGCAGCCCTGCAGGGAGATCTTAACGCCGTCACTGCCGAGCTTGACAAGTGGAGACAGACTGCAGCCAATTATGAAGTGGAGATCAGTAACCTGCAGGCCAGCTTCCAGCTTCAGAATCAGCATCAGGAGAGAGCCAGTCAACTGCAAGGTATCCATTCAGATTCACACTGCGCACACATCTTTTGGGGTCCACAGGAATGCAGTTAATTCTGAGACATTTTTGCGTTAACATGCGTCAGTGGTCAGGGAAACTTTACAGGCGGATGTAGTGATTATGTGTGATAGTTTTTTTTCTGGATAATATAAATCTCTGCAACAGCTGGCCTTAACATGTATATCAAATTTCTGCTTGGAAATGTTTGTCTCTCTCAGTTGCATACTTATTTTTTTGTCACGTAGCAAAACTAGGAGTTTGTGTTCTAAGGAAAGAATGGAATTCTTGTTTTGAACCGTCTGAGATGTGAATGCCACACAGATTTTTTAACTTTTTAAGGCTCTTTGATGTGCCATCCAGAGTCACGGAAACATTTTTATCGTCATCTGTCCTGCTGCTTTTATTTCTTATTTTTTTTATCCGTATCCTGCTTTTCGCTGAGGAGAATTTGAAAGCATTTCAGTTACATTTAAAGTCTGTTGAGATTAAGCAAAATATGAGTGTTAATGTTTGATTACGGTCACTGAACATTACATTTACCAGTGTCCACATTACAATTACTCAAGTATGATTTTCTAGTGATGTTCATGTGTGTTGTATCTGTGTCTGTTTTAGGAGAGCTGGAGAAGCTTCAGGGCGAGTGTTGTGGTCTTCAAAAAGAGTGTGAGAGTCTGAAGACTGAGAAGACGACTCTTATGCAGAAGCTCAACAGACTGGAGGAGGAACTGGATAGGTGAGTCACATGAGCAGTTGTTCAGTTGTTTGTTCTTTAAACACCCAATCACCATCATTCTCATACACTACATGCCCAAGCAAGGGCTCCTGTTTTATGTATGAAAGATTGAGGACTTATACAACTTCAAAATGACTTTTTCAAGTTATCATTAGATTGTTGAGAGGTACTTTCGTCCTGCACTTCATCTGCACCCCAGGCAATGTGGGTTTGTCTCTGTGCTTGAGTAATCTCATAAGTCATAACAATGAGGTCATCTGCCCAGAAGCTATAGAACACACACACGCACACACACATGTTCCCAGGATATTAGTAAATGCTAATGTTTGGCTTTATTTTCAGCTCCAAAGAACAGAGTGCAACACTGAGCAGCAGTCTGAACGCTATGGAGAGATCACAGGGGGTGCTGGAGAATAAATTGGGCTCCATACAGGACCAGCACCAACAGGACGCCAGCAAATTAAAGGTACAACTGGCCCAAGCTGAGAACCGCACCAGAGACCTGCAGAGAGAGGTAAAACCAACCGACGACCAATTGATTTAAGAGCAAGACTGCATGACCCGTAACCTCTCTTTCTCTCTGTCTGCAGTACGATGACACTCAGAGCCTGCTGTCAGATCTCAGGCAACGATACGAACAGACCGAGCAGGAGAAATGCTCTATAAATGATGAGTTGGAGCAGTGTAAGATCAACCTGAAGCTTCTGCAGGATAAGGGCAGCAATGTGAGTCACATGACCAATTCCCACCATGTTGATTTGACATTAATGGACACCACCGAGATGGCTGTTCCTCAGTTAGCTCTTAGATCTATCAGCTGATAGATTTTACTTCCATGTTTTGCACGCCATGGTAAAATACAGCAGAACACACAGTACAGTTTGTGATCTGTCTAATGTGCAAACACCAGCGATTCAGACACCAACACTGCGTGTCAAACCCTAATGACCTCCCTATATTTTGAATACTGCTGTGTATAATTTTAAAATCTCTTTTTTGCAACACTAATGTTTAATTTACAGGTTCTTCTACTTGTTTACTCTTTATGAATCAAAAGGAGGAAATACCAGATATTGTTTATGTTTGTCAGTCTGTTGTTTTCCAGTTTGTACATTTCTGAAGGGGTGGGATTAACAAAGCAGTGGTGAAATCCTCACTATTCCCCCTTTTTCTACAGTTGAAACCCTCACACAATGTTAAAGTTAAAGTTCATTCACAAATGACAAATTGTGTCATCATTTATTCACTCACTTGTCATTTCACACCTGTATGACTTGTAGAACACAAAGCTATTTTGAAAAACATTGGGGACTGGCACTCATTCACTTGCATTGCTTTGTGTTCATACAATAGAACTAACCAACATTCTTCAAAATCTCTTTCTGCAGAAATGACAAGAGAGTGAAGGAATTTTTATATTTGGCTGAACTGTAACTTTAACTGAAGTCACAAAGTCTTTTAGTGAATGTGATTTCTTAACAACCTGACACACTGTCTGTGTTTCTGATGTTATGCTTTTAGATGTGGAATCTTGTTTGTGGCTCTGAGATGTTTGATGATTTTTGTCTTGCACACTGCAGCTTTTTACAGCCCTTGTTTGTGTTTGTCTGTTTTTTTTTATTGTAGTTCTACTCCCTCAGTCTGATTTCAGTTGAATAGTTTAAAGATTGATTTTTCTTTTATTTGTAATATCCCTTCCCTCCTCTAGCCATCCATATTGCAGCCTGTCCAAGCCATTTTCATCGGTCTATTCCTGGCTTTGCTGTATTGGTGCTTCGGCCAGTTGTGGTAGAAAGGTACACACGCTCCTGTTGAGTTTGTTTGTGTGTCTACTGTATATATCATCACGTATATACAACCTGTGCATGGCTAAGACTCATCCATCTAAGCACCCGCTTCACCCTAAATCCCTCTTTGGCACTTTGCCACACGCTGGGGGTTATCCACCCGAAATCACGGACAGCTAATCACATTGACCGTCTGTTTGTTTACTAATGTTCATTTGGGAATTTTGGATTCTTTTTATTCATCATATCATCTTTTCTTTGCTGTGATTCCAACTTTGTTCTCTTCATGAAATGTTAAGAATAGCTCACTCTCAACTAAATCTTCTGTCATACAGTATTTGTGAGACGTGTGAAAACGTTATGCTTTTCAAACCACCAAAAATCTATTATGTAAAGACGAATCTACATGTTTTGTAAAGACACGTCCGTTACTAAACGCTGGCTGAGCTATTCTTTATACCAGCTTCTCTTTCTTTGATTTGAAAGAAAGGCGCTTGTGTTTGTTTTCACTGCTGTGAGGTAACTGGTTCATCCAGTCCCGCTCAAGTATTTGCGTTTCCTCTCTTCTTCTTTTTCCTCCCTCTTTCGTTTATTCATGTATGTCTATGTGTGTGTGTGTGTGTGTGTGCGCGTGTGTCTGTGTGTGTGTGTGTTATCTCTCGGTCTCTGGGGTCTATTTCTCCTCTCTGTCTCTTCAGCTTCAGCCTCCAGTGCTTCTGTCCTGGTTGCTCTGGTGCTGATATTTGACGTTTATTAATTGTACTGACATCTCGTTTCAGAGCGGATGGTTGACTTGGATGCCGGTGGTTGCCGCAGTGGTTGCCGTGACAGCAGTGGTGCTTTATCCCAACTTGTCCAAGAGCTCCTCGTGAGAACCAGTCACGGCAGTCGTCTCCCCAGCACGCCCCCTCCGCCAGCTTTAGTCCTGTCACAAGGTCTAATCTGAACACAATACCTCCTGTTTGATAATACAGCCCCGATATGTGTGTTGTGTGTGCGCGTGTGTGTACAAATGCAAATGTATATAGTATAAAAAATAAAGAGGGAATAAAATTGTAAGGCATATTATAGAATAAATGCTCTATCTGCATCACTCGGATGGGAATTTCAATGATTAAAATGGCCTAAACTAGGTCTGGTTTTATTTTCTGGGGTTGGGTGACATGTTTTTTGTCAGCACATTTTGTTTTTTGCCATGTTAGGTGGTAATGTGGTATTCTGAATAAATGTAAAGCCAAAAGAGAATCTAAACTCTAGGGCACGAGAGGAGGTAAAGTGCCTACTTTAAATACTGCTAGGATTAGTTCACATTGAAGTGCCACTCGCTCAACGTCTTGATTCCATCCCGAACGAAAACGAATTTTTACATGGTCTGTGCTGTAATTGTGTTCCAGCCCACATGCTTCTAGCACAGTGATGTCAATGTACTCTAGCTGTTTCTCTTGTATGGTGAATTATAAGCAGATTTTCATGTCAAAGACACTACAGGTCTTTAGGTGATTTTTGAAATTAATGACATGTAGGATTGTAGTCAATGTCAGATGTAATGAAGCATTGACTTTAAAACAAAAAGTTGTAGCTTTTTACCAACACACTGTCCTGCCGTTTGGATTGAGCCGATCTCTTTCAGTTGTGTATTCAAACTGTCAGCTACAGTTCCTCTGCAAAGGCTCTGGGATTTTACTGCCTTACCTATAACACGGAGAGGATGATAATAGAGGCGAACGGTGATGTGTGAAAGTGTCAGAAATCCAGTGTCATAAACAAAGTGACTGGTGTGAGTGAATTATTTTGCTGGTTTTCAAACTCGACTGTGAGTTTCTTGAGACTGGAGAAAGATGAATTTAACCTATGATGTGTAAGTGTGTGGTTCGCATTTGTATGCCATGCTGTAAATAAACAGTCATGGAGAAAAACACGAGACTCATCTGACTCAGCCTGTCAAGAACTTTTATATTTTCTTTTAATGGAACAACAAAAATCAACTGAGCACTTGGATTTGACCGTGAATGCAAAAAAAGCAAAGCTTGTAGCACAGAAAGAATAGCTTTAAAATAAACATTGAAAAAATGAAAACGTTTGTTCATAAGCTTTTTTCAACAGCATGATGGACTTCTTTTGAGGACTCTTGTTTTTAAAATCCTAACAGAGTTTGAAACCTCTCCATTCACCTTGTGTGCACCCTCGGCACGTTTAGAAGAATGCTCACTTCGTTTGTAAATATGTATGTATGACTGTTGTGTGTAAATATATGTTGTAGTCACAAAATAAAAATTGGATATAAATCATTTGGTCACATGGAATCTGCTGCTGTAGCTGATTTACAAGATTTATTGTCCCGGTTATTTGTAAAGTGTTTCATAAATAGAACTTTTAACATTCTACTGATATCAAAAAAATTTTTTTTGGAGGTTGTTTATTTCACACTCAGAAAGCATGGTTTGATATTTTTCTGACATGAATAACACTAAAGTTGCGAGGGTTTACAGAAACGGATCATGACTGCTGAAGGAATGTAATTTTTTTGCTTTAATTTGGATTTTCAATTTTTCGTAGATGGTGGACTACAGTTTCTAAAACATAAGAAAAACATTTAAATACAGCTCACACACAGTTTAACAGCACACTGCCTGTACATAGTTTTATTTCTGAATATATTCTTTCTCAAGGGAAAGCTCAACACAGTACATTGACAGATTTCTATTTTGTAAAGATCTAAAATTAAACTTCAGCAATACAGATAAAGAGGTTTTGCACTAACACGTGTGATGTGCATGTCTTCAATAAAAAAACTTTACTTTCCTCAACTTGTTTGTTTCTTGATTTGAGTTTGATCAAAACTAAAGGAACAGTTATGTTTAATACCACATTTAGCTTGACTTTTAATCACGCACCTACCCAGCAACAAATACATTTTAACAGTTGGGATTCATTCATTTTTACACATGCTGAGTGCAAAGCATTCTATTCCATGTTGTTTGTGGCCATTAACACAAGATGGCAGACCTCAGAAGTTTTGTTCATTATGACACTTTCCTTGTGTTTTTTGTGCCATGTAAAATGCAATGTAAAATCTTAAAAAGTGGTATGTATCACACAGGTCATAGATGTAAAGTTTACACCTTTTGCCAGAGAAATGTCCTTACTCTTTTGTTCATAAGGGTGTGTCATTCTCAAATAGCTCAGTGAATCATTCTTTTGTTTGGAATCTGAGCGGGATATACTGTGTTTCCTGCTGTGGTTAGACACTCTCAACATGAAGATTTGTGGCATTCTGCTTGAGTTTCAGCTGTCTGCATCTCCTGCCAGCAGACACACGGAGGATTCGGAGAAACCTCATTGATTCTTCTCTGATGTGTTCAGTCGCTGTGATGTCAAAGCATTTAACTCGTCCTGACTCAGGCCTTCACAGCTGACAGAAATCCCTTCACCCCGTTCGATAAGTGTCGATGCTGACATTTTTGATACTTGACTCACATCAGATGCGACTCCCTCTGGGCTGTATTTTTCTTTCGTAGACTTCTTTACTTCCAGTGGCACTTGCTAAGGCAAGCATCTTGATTACCGTGTCATTATGGGATTCCAAAGATTTATCATAAATGATGTTTATTATCAAGGGCCCTTATGATATGATCAGATCCCAGCAGATAGATCTGTTAACGGGCCTTGCTGTTCAGGAACGAGACTGACTATACAACACAGTAAGAACTTCCCGAGAACTTAATATTTAAGAATATTTAAGAATCAGGACATCAATAAATCAATGAAATATAGATCATCTTAAATCAATTTCAGATCAAGTCAAAGAGAATTAACGCGTGCAGAGGATAGAGATGTAAATGAATGTAGATTGTGGAGGTAAAGTGATCAGACTTTGAATTGAGTAAATTTGATGAGAAATGTTTGAGTTCATATTGAGATCTTTAATAATAACTAGTTTTAATTGTAGACTTGACAAAATTGAGCTCAGTTGGAGACATGGTTAAAACTCTTATTGGAGAAAATCCAAGACCGAAACAAAACTTCCGGCCCTAAGTTTAGTTTTAATGACATCTTGGAGAAAAAAATGATTTAGTAAATAGATATAATCTGTAATTGTTCCTTCTTATCACCACTGTACGCTCAATGCCGGTTGTTTTAAATTACAACATGCGCGAATGTTTTATTCAAAAATTCTTGACCATTTGTCTTTCGGTCACAAAAGCTGTGGCTTTGTGATTTCATCTGACTGTTCTCTATTTTATCTCTCATCCGCTTGAGTCTCTGTTATAGGTACGTTGCGTTATCAGTTGTGTATATGGTGTGGCATACAGCATCATCACATCAGGACCAGTGGGCTGCTCTCTGCCTGGAGTAAGTGCAGTTCTGTGGGTTTGTCAGACAGATGATATGCAGACAGACAGAAAGACAGGGAAGCAGACACACCCGGAGGCTGAAATCTGGCATTAGTCTGAGCAGTAAGGTGGGCCATTAAACAATCCTATTGCCTCATTGTCATGGCCCGTGTGTCATCTCCATTACACTATCAGAGAGTGCCAAGACATCTGCAGTCACCAGCCAGACACGAGACACAAAACCACTCATGAAGTGACTAAGGTCATGAGATATTGTGTTAGTGTAAGCGAGACCATTCATAAAAATCCTTTAAACTCAACATTCATGCCTTTCCCCCCTCTTGTCGTGTCAAACCTGTATGAGTTTCTTCTGCGGAACACAAAATAAGATATTTCGAAGAATGTTGAAGAACATTGACTTCCATTGTGTGTGCACATTTCACAAAATTCTTCAAAACAGTTATCTGGATGTAATACTGACAACCACTTGAACTTCTGTCTCTCAT
This sequence comes from Triplophysa yarkandensis, assembly GCA_033220385.1. Taxonomy (NCBI): domain Eukaryota; kingdom Metazoa; phylum Chordata; class Actinopteri; order Cypriniformes; family Nemacheilidae; genus Triplophysa; species Triplophysa yarkandensis. Next base: position 2,906,934 of record JAWHQN010000155.1, on the reverse strand, counting down.
GAACAAACAGTGCAGATGATGTCATATCACAAATGTGTTTCTCTTTGTTTGGATAAGAGTGTGATGCAATGTTAATCCACCCAAGTGACGAATGCAGATCATTTAATGTACATCATGACTAACCTCGGGAACACAAAGAGCACAGCACCGCTTCACTGAATAAGATCTGCTGTTTATTCTGGAGGAAATCTTAAGACTCCTGTCAGCAGAGATGCAGGATATGATGTCAAGACAGTGGAATAAAGGTTTTCCTGAGTATCCCAAGCCTGACTCCACAGAAAACCCCTGAATATGTCAAGATTTTGAGGTAGAGCTGACAGTTAGTGTGAAGATCATGAGTGTGTCCTTCACAAATGTGTGGGAAGCGTTTGTTTGGCAAGCCTCAATGTTTGTTTGAGGACAGAGGAGAGTCACATGTTAGGGTTTTTGGAGGAACGTTTTCAAAATCTGGGGGGAACCGAGAAACAAAATGTAGTTAATATTATTAGTTCATATTTACTTAATATTATCATTTAATAGTAGTTGTTTATTAAATACAATTTTTTGTGTGATGTAGTATTAAAGTGATACAGTTGAGTAAAATTATTTTTTATAATAAAAGCATGCACAAAATACCCAACATATATAAATGGAAAATATCAAATCTACAAATCATACCCATCTCACACCTATCATTATGAAGTGCTTTGAGCGACTTGACCTAGCACACCTACTCTGGACCCACAACAATTTGCCTCCTGCAGAAATAGGAGCACAGACGACGCAGTATTCACAGTTCTGCACTCTGCACTCACACAAATAGACAAAAACAACACTTATGTATGGATGTTGTTTGTTAACTTCAGTTCAGGATTTAACACCGTTATTCCCTCCAAGCTGACCACTAAACTTGGAGACATGGACATTAACTCCTCCCTCTGCAACTGGATTATGGACTTTCTGACCAACAGGCCTCAGCATGTTAGTTCAGGTCACACCCACTTCACCAACATCACACTTAACACCGGCGTACCACAGGGCTGTCTGCTGAGCCCAATCCTCTACTACTGACTATTTTAAACCTGTAAATTTACCCATAATACTTATCTATTCTGTATACTTATTTTACAGATTGTATATATATTCTGTACTTACTACGTATTGCACTTCTGGTTGGATGTTAACTGCATTTCATTACCTTTAGCTTACCTGTGCGGTGAAAATAAAGTTCAATCTAATCTAATCTAATCTAATCTACTCTACTCTACTCTACTCTACTCTACTCTACTCTACTCTACTCAACTCTAATTGAATCTACTTTACTCTAATCTACACCACTCTAACTTACTCTGCTCTACTCTACTCTAATCTACTCTACTCTACTCTACTTTACTCAACTCTACTTTACTAAACTCTACTCTACTTTACTCTACTCTACTTTACTCTAATCAACTTTACTCTACTCTACTTTACTCTACTCTACTCTACTCTACTGTACTCTTCTCTACTCTACTATACTATACTCTACTCTACTTTACTCTACTCTACTTTACTCTATTCTACTCTACTTTACTCTACTACACCTTACTCTACTCTACTCTACTCTACTCTACTCTAATCTAATCTACTCTACTCTAATTGAATCTACTTTACTCTAATCTACACCACTCTACCTTACTCTACTCCACTCTACTTTACTCTACTCAACTTTACTCTATTCTACTCTACTTTACTCTACTCTCCTCCACCTTACTCTACTCTACTCCACTCCACTCCACTTTACTCAACTCTACTTTTCTGAACTCTACTGTACTCCACTCCACTTTACTCAACTCTACTTTACTGAACTCTACTTTACTCTACTCTACTCAACTTCGCTCTACTCTACTTTACTCTACTCAACTTTACTCAACTCTACTCTACTCTACTTTACTCAACTCTACTTTACTAAACTCTACTCTACTCCACTCTACTTAACTAAACTCTACTTTACTATACTCTACTCAACTTTACTCTACTCTACTTTACTTTACTCTACTCAACTTTACTCAACTCTACTCTACTCTACTCAACTCTACTTTACTAAACTCTACTCTACTCCACTCTACTTTACTCAACTCTACTCTACTTTACTCTACTCAACTTTTCTCTACTCTACTTTACTTTACTCTACTCTACTTTATTCTACTTTACTCTACTCAACTTTACTCTACTTTACTTTACTCTACTTTATTCTACTTTACTCCACTCAACTTTATTCTACTTTACTCCACTCTACTTTACTCAACTTTACTCTACTGTACTCTACTTTACTTTACTCTACTCTACTTTACTCAACTCTACTCTACTCCACTCTACTTTACTCAACTCTACTCTACTTTACTCTACTCAACTTTTCTCTACTCTACTTTACTCTACTCTACTTTATTCTACTTTACTCTACTTTACTTTATTCTACTTTACTCTACTTTACTCTACTTTACTTTACTCTACTTTATTCTACTTTACTCTACTCAACTTTATTCTACTTTACTCCACTCTACTTTACTCAACTTTACTCTACTGTACTCTACTTTACTTTACTCTACTTTACTCTACTCTACTTTACTCTACTTTACTTTACTCTACTTTACTTTACTCTACTCTTCTCTACTCAACTTTTATTCTACTCTACTTAATAATTTGTTTGAATCCAACAGTGGGAAGAATATAACAATAAAACCCTCACGGCAAACTAAGACACATTTAGTATCGAGAGAACACTCACAATATGAATCACATTTGTTGTAATTGTGAGTATTGTTCTCGTTTTAAAGGATGGATCCAGCATGTCATCTTTGAGTGTGTGCTGTGCGCTCGCGCAGGTGTCGTCACGGCTCTCCATATAAAGCGTGCGCAGGCGCGTCACCGGGACACACACGCTCAGGAACACCGGAGACACGCGACGCGACGCAGCCACGCACTCCCACAACGCGCGTTTCACACACACACAAGAGTTCACTCTCGAGTTCTCGCAGCGAGCATCAAAGCGAGCGTTAAAGCGTCATGCCCGCGACGGAGAAGGACCTGGCGGAGGACGCGCCGTGGAAGAAGATCCAGCAGAACACGTTCACGCGCTGGTGTAACGAGCACCTGAAGAGCGTCAATAAGCGCATCGCGGACCTGCAGCTGGACCTGAGCGATGGGCTGAGACTCATCTCACTGCTCGAGATCCTCAGCCAGAAGAACATGTACAGAAAATACCACGCCAGACCAACATTCAGACAAATGAAGCTGGAGAACGTGTCCGTGGCGCTGGAGTTCCTGGACCGGGAGAACATCAAACTCGTGTCCATCGGTGAGTCATCTGGACACCTCTCATCAGAAATAATAGAAATGTCACATTCTAATGTTGTAGAACATTCTGCCATTCGTGCTTCCCTCGCTGTCCGTGGAAGGGAATGGAATTCAGTTGGAACTCTATTGGAAGAGTTTGGGGGATTGAGAGTTAATGAAAGGAGCAAACTCTGCAAACTCTACATGAAACTTATTTCTAATGGTCTAGTCTTAGTGTTTCAAATGCATTTATTTCTATTGTGGAGATTTGGGATCCTAACATCATAAAAAAGAAATCATGGAAACCTTCTCAGAAATCTTCATGAACAATTCTAGAATTTATGTTTAAGGAGAATCCATCACATACCAGTGTGCGTTAGCTTCTATTATAACCAAATTCTATTCCCATTAAATCTCTAACAATTTCTATTGTGTGGACACCAGCTTCCATTATAACCAAATTCTATTCCCATTAAATTTATAACAATTTCTATTGTGTGGACACCAGCTTTCATTATAACCAAATTCTATTCCCATTAAATTTATAACAATTTCTATTGTGTGGACACCAGCTTTCATTATAACCAAATTCTATTCCCATTAAATTTATAACAATTTCTATTGTGTGGACACCAGCTTTCATTATAACCAAATTCTATTCCCATTAAATTTATAACAATTTCTATTGTGTGGACACCAGCTTTCATTATAACCAAATTCTATTACAATTTCTATTGTGTGGACACCAGCTTCCATTATAACCAAATTCTATTACAATTTCTATTGTGTGGACACCAGCTTCCATTATAACCAAATTCTATTCCCATTATATCTCTAACAATTTCTATTGTGTGGACACCAGCTTCCATTATAACCAAATTCTATTCCCATTATATCTCTAACAATTTCTATTGTGTGGACACCAGCTTTCATTATAACCAAATTCTATTACAATTTCTATTGTGTGGACACCAGCTTCCATTATAACCAAATTCTATTACAATTTCTATTGTGTGGACTCCAGCTTCCATTATAACCAAATTCTATTCCCATTAAATCTCTAACAGTTTCTATTGTGTGGACACCAGCTTCCATTATAACCAAATTCTATTCCCATTATATCTCTAACAATTTCTATTGTGTGGACACCAGCTTCCATTATAACCAAATTCTATTCCCATTATATCTCTAACAATTTCTATTGTGTGGACACCAGCTTCCATTATAACCAAATTCTATTCCCATTAAATCTATAACAATTTCTATTGTGTGGACACCAGCTTCCATTATAACCAAATTCTATTCCCATGAAATCCATTACAATTTCTATTGTGTGGACACCAGCTTCCATTATAACCAAATTCTATTCCCATGAAATCCATTACAATTTCTATTGTGTGTACTCCAGCTTCCATTATAACCAAATTCTATTCCCATGAAATCCATTACAATTTCTATTGTGTGGACACCAGCTTCCATTATAACCAAATTCTATTCCCATGAAATCCATTACAATTTCTATTGTGTGTACTCCAGCTTCCATTATAACCAAATTCTATTCCCATTAAATCTATAACAATTTCTATTGTGTGGACACCAGCTTCCATTATAACCAAATTCTATTCCCATGAAATCCATTACAATTTCTATTGTGTGTACTCCAGCTTCCATTATAACCAAATTCTATTCCCATGAAATCCATTACAATTTCTATTGTGTGGACACCAGCTTCCATTATAACCAAATTCTATTCCCATGAAATCCATTACAATTTCTATTGTGTGTACTCCAGCTTCCATTATAACCAAATTCTATTCCCATGAAATCCATTACAATTTCTATTGTGTGGACACCAGCTTCCATTATAACCAAATTCTATTCCCATTAAATCTATTACAATTTATATTGTGTGTACTCCAGCTTCCATTATAACCAAATTCTATTCCCATTATATCCATTACAATTTCTATTGTGTTTTGAGTGGAATTCTGGATTAGGATTTGTTTTCGTTGGAAACTGTAATGGTTTCTACTGCTGCGGGATTTATTCTATTAGTTAGATAATAAATCATTATAACACACTGCCATACCATATAAACCATGTACACCATAAACATTTCTGTGATGGTTCTCTTGAGTCTTCATCAGGGTTATGGCATGTCTCGAAACAATGACAATATTTTTATACTGTGATATTTATGTTCTTAAACAACACATGCAATGTTGTTACCTGAAAATGTCGCGTTACATGAGTCTAATATAGAAAGGAAGTACTTGTTGAAACTAGTTTGTTAGTAAAATAAAGGGACACACCTTAGAGAAATGGGTTTTGCTTTCTTATAGCGACTCTCACACACTCAGTTTAGATAAAACCAGTTCAGGTCATTATAGACTAATAAATAACTAGATATGTAAAAACCGACTTGTTATTCTCCGTTGCTCAACATGTTGAGCGTTTGTTTGCACGGTTGCAACATCAGTCTGAAGTATTCCGTGCATTGTTAAAAGGCCGGTGAGAGATGGTGACATTGTGTGCTGATTCTTTTGTGTTTTTCCATATTTGGACTGGTATTAGAGGTTTGACCATGAATCGCATTCCTTTGTTCAATATCCACATTTTCTGAATTCCAGGAGTTTAATTATTAATAGTTTGATTTATAACCGTGTTTGGTTACAGAAAGTTTACAGCATTGTTGTCATTGATCCAAGAGTATCAGCTTGCAGTTTCTCATCACGTCTGATAATCTGAACGAAAAGGGTGTGTGCGTGTGTGCGCGTGTGTATGTGTGTGCTTGTGTACGTGGGTGTGTGTGTGTGTGTGTGTGTGTGTGTGCACTTTAAACTGGTGCCTAACTTCACCTGCACTGATAATAAGTCCACAGGAAGTCATAAATCCTCTCTCCATATTTGGCTTTTGATCGCTTAAGGCACAAACACAGGTAAACATTTCCATGGCAACATTCATACAATCTGATCTCCTCAGGTTTCTCACCGGTGCCGTGTGTTCACGAGCAAATAAACTCAAAGATCATGTTGATTGTTAAATTGATCAAAGCGAAACCTGAAGACGTGATAGAAGTGATTGTATCAGCTCCCATTCATTTGGTTTGCATAAAGGGAATTTTCCCATGCTTGACTTCTTTTTAATAAGGTGTTGTGTTTAAGAGATGGACACAAAAATGAAACTTCGGTTATCATTTATTCCCTGTGACTTTCTTGCTTCCATTTCACATAAAAGAAGATATTAAGAAGAATGTTGATAACTGACCCTCATTCACCCGCATTGGTTTTGTGTCCATACAATGGACATGAATCAGTACAAGTGCTGTTCGGTAACTATCATTTTTCAAGTGATCTTCTTTTGTTTTCCGTAAAAGCAAGGTTGTAAATAGCAAGAGGATATGTAATGACGAAACAACTGCTGAAATGACTTTTGTGTTTAAAAAGTGCAAGCCAATCTGGATATATGTTTGGTTTCTTATCAACATTATTCAAAATATCATCTTTTGTGATTTGCAAAAGAAAATATAGTAAATATTATAGGTTTAAAATGACAACAGGATAAATTAATAGATGTACTAAAACACATGGTTCTCTTTCGTACCAATACATCACATTAATATTTTTCCACAAATCTGTCTCTGATCACTGATTTGTTTTGATGTAGTTACTGGTGAGGTTATAAAGTTGTGTGTGGTTTTTGAAGAGTAATTTGTGGCCATTACACAATGTTTTAATAGTAAATAACATTTTGTTATTGTGATTCACTCTTGCATGCAATTGTTGAATATTGTCTGTTGCTGTTTTTAAACTAGTGATCATTACTCATCCTCAGTTTTGGATCGATGCAGACGATTCCTGAATGACAGTATCTTCCTGTCCAGAAAGAGAGATAGCAAGAGGTCATGTGGAGATTTCATTAGTTCTATAGGTTATATATATAGATTTGTTTGTAAAGGCTGAATGTTATCATGAGGGTCAGCGGCCAGACTTTCCACTCACACAAGCGTTTTCAGACATGTTCAGAGATGGGTGAGAATTCACAGTTAAACACACTCGGGTCACAGCTATAAATCTCCCAGGGTTACATTTACTCATGTTTTCTATAGAACCGATCATTGAAAAGTTAACTGATGAACGTCATGAAGGTGTGCAGTGATCTATTACTGAAAGGACTGCTTTGTTTCAGTGTTTGTTGGGTTTCAACATCATTCTGATCTTCTCTCTTTCTTTAAGTTCACCCCATCCCCAGAAGAACATCTCTTTGGCTCTTAACTGTATTAATTTGCTTTAAAAATAAGACATTGATGATTATGTGGTTCTCAGCAGTCCTAAAATAGACACACAGTGGTTCTATTGATGTTCTGAGGTCAGTTCCTGCTGAGTCAGTCCATTACCTCTGGTCCTTCTTTAACGGCCACTTTTTTTTCCATAGTGACGCCCATAAGTGCAGACAGAGATAATGGTGTCTTCTGTCCTGTACAGTACGTTTTCCTTTAGGGATGCGGTTGCTGTGGTGATGTGGCTGAAATATTCTGACATCACTTGTGATGTTTTTGGAGGCGGTACATGTTGGGATAACACTTGAGAAATCCATTTCAATTGGAAATGGGGTTTTCAGACTATTTAATGTTATTTTCTGAAATTTTTCTTACATATTTGGTATCCTTTTAACGTTTCATCTACGGTTGGAAAGATGAATCTTGCGTAAGATCAAAAATGTATATGAAGTTTATTTTAATGTCATGCTCTTCAAAGATTTCCATTCTTCCTTGAAGTTGATGTGGTGTACATTCATTTTGAGAGGGCCTTGTTATCAGATCTTAGGAAAGTCAAGCTCCACCCGTCGGTAGCCGTCAAGAGAAATCCCGTGGATGTGGAGCGTGACTCCGAGGTCGGTCAAAATGACGGTGTTTCTGCCAAACCTCAGTAACGGTTTGTTAGAGCGGCATGAGTTTGGAAGATGTTGAAAGTGTTTCCCGCATGAGTTTGTGTATGCTGTCTGCTCATGCTCAAGGAATTCAACAGTGTTTCATGTTCTTTAATCACAAGGAAACCACAGGCCGCTTGAGTCTTGAGAGACATCATCTCAACCACATGCTTACATCCCTGAAGAAAATAAAGAGATGTTTTCTCATGTTTTGTCTCAGAAGGTTTTAATTCCAATGAGATCCAAAAATTAGTGAAGACATTTAGATACCAAACCATAAAAAAATAAGCCCACATTTACAAAATTCTATTTATGAGAAGTGTTTTGGTTTCGATTTTATATTTCCTTGGTTGACAATTTCTGGTTACTATGGTTTTACTACAAATACTAGATAGTAAAAGTTTCTTAATATTCATCCATCCTTATACACACACACGCCTCATCTTGTCTTGTAAAAGTCATGTGTTATTATTTTTCTGACTAAATGACTTTATCTTTTGGCAGTCAGAAGTCTGGTCATAAAAACTGAAGGCAGGGAGACTAAGTAAACATGCTAAAAAACATAATCCACGTTAGCAACCTTTTGGCAACTCCCTGGCAACCAGTCGACATCACAGTGTTGTGTCATTTTTGGAGTGTGTTTGTGAAGGATTCAATCCCATGTGCGCTGACCTCCAAAGTTCTCAAGATTTCAAGCTCTTCTGTCTGAGATCCTAAGAGCAAATCAGAATGTTAGTTTAACCATCAGGGAAAGAAGGATTATTCAATTATGTTTTATTTCAAATGATGTTTTATTCGGTTAAATCAGGAATTACGTTAAACTACTTAAGATGAAGAAAATGAAAAGAAAGCAAACCTAATGTGGTTTTGATTTTCTGTTTGTTTTTCCTCCTGTGAATGATTTTTGGTTTTGCGATAGATCCAGTAAAACCCATGAGACTGAGCTGCTCTTTGATTCTCATCAGATAGATGTCAGATGTGGGATCTTCTCGTGATGGTAACAGTTATGAGAATTGTGGGCGTGTTGAAGCTTTGCAGACAGCTCTTGCTCAGTTTGTTCTCTTACTAATTTCTTTTCTTTCTTCTGATTTCAAAGGTCATCAGTTGAATTTTTAGCGGTGTCATGTTCCCCGCTGTCCTCAGTTCAGCATTTTTAGTAAATGAATCATGTCTGGTCGAAGTTATCACATTCAAAGTTGGTCGAGATGTGATGCTGTTTGGATCGATGTTGTCTTGTGTTTTAAAGCCAGTGCATTGATCATCATGAGATCTGCATTTTATCATAATTATTTCGACAACTTTCTGTGTCATGTTTTAGTTTGGTTGGGTCTTATCTACCACACAAGTCAAACTCATAATGAACATGTGTACATTTAAAGGATAAGATGACATGGGTCATGTCTTGGAAGAAATCTTTTCGCCTTAAATGATCGTCTGTAACCTGTCCAGTTTCAGATTTGGGAACATAACAGATAAGATGCAGGGAGTCTTTGGTTTAGTATCGTTTTGTAATGGATCATTAATAATAAATGTGCATCTTGGCATTCATTGCAGAAGTGAAGCTTCATTGACCGGTTTCCATTATAAAAGATTGTGTAAGACTTTATGAAGCCTGTGAATCCTGCTGAAATCATAACGGCGCCCTTGTGGGTTAAATGTTATGGGAAAGGTTATTTGCTGTAAATATTGACTGAATCGCAAACTTTTAATTCACAGAGAAACATAGCACAGAAAAACATATTTTGAAGAAAGCTGGTAACCGAACAGCAGTGGCATTTCAACTAAATGAAGACAAAACCAATGCAAATAAATGGGTGCCATTTAGCAACCTTTTCAAAATATCTTTTGTGTTCTACAGCAGAAAGTAACACAGGTTTCAAATTTCAAGAGTAAATAATGAAAGCAGTTTGTACTCGAGTACATTTCAAAAAATGATTATTTTGTCATGATTTATTCAATTAAACTGTCCACATTTGACGATCATTGACTCCCATTGTATTTTGTCCTGCTCAACCTTTTATTCAACCTTCAAGTATTTTCATTCAATTATTTATAAATTTTGATTTAAGAATGTGATGTACTTGATATACTAGTCAAAGGTGTATTTCTGAAATGTGAAGGACTGTTTTTCAAGCATACACGTTTCCTCCCGGGTTCTTGTCATATATGTTCAGTCCTCATTGTTTGGCATGAGGACAACATGATGATGTCGGACACACAGGACACACAGCAGGAGCGCAGGAAAAGCCTCTCTGGATGGGCGGAAACCCCCTGAAGGAAACCCTCGTGAACTTTCCTGCTGGTAATCACATTCATGTGTTTGTGTGGTACGTCACTTTGTGAAGATGGATGCGCTGCCAGGATGTAATGTTTTACCGGCGTAACGCGGACCAGAAACTCCATTTCCTAGAAATAATGCCACAGACCTCTGATCCAAAAAGAAACATGAATTCCTGCTTGCGTCACTTTTTCTGTATCATGCCCTAGATACTCCGGCTCTGCCCTCCGTCTAAATACAACAGCTGATGATGGAAAATCAGAATGAATGTCCAGCTGCCTCGTGTTCAGAAACCTTTTTGAAAGTTTGGGGTCAGTCGTGGTCTGGTGGTTTGAAAGTTGGACTTGTAAGCAGAAGGTTGTGGGTTTGAATCCCAGGGCCAGCAGACATTGACTGAAGTGTCCTTCAGCAAGACATCTAACCCATGTTTACCCTTCAGTGATGATTGACTACTGCATAATGTTGTAAGTCACTTTGGATAAAAGCGTCTGCCAAACGAGTAAATGTAAATGTAAATATAAAGGTTGAGGTTATTTCTGGTTTAAAAATGACTGCTGAGAATTTAAAGAGCTTTTTTGATGGGACCTTTTCATGTTCCACACATTCATCATTCTCCTCATCATCGTTCCTTTGCGTTCCCTAGCATTCTCAATTGTATTAAATCTTACAGCACAGAGAGTCTAAACCTGTAATGGGTAAAGAATGTTGCTTCGGTCGCTGGTGGAAACCTCTCGACAGTCTTCATTCATAATGAAGGTTGTGTTGGATTGTTTTATGTCGGTAAAATCTCCGGAGATCAACAATGCGACTGACGTCAGGCCGAACAGTTGACCTTCAGTGCCAGGAGTCTGGAAGCAGATGTTGAGTTTGTATCTGGTTTCTTGCCTGAATGTTGTGTGTTATCTGGATCACATTAATGCTTCTGTCACCGTGTGCTTCCAGGGGTTCTTTGTGTTCTCAGGGAGAGGTTTTCAGTTATCTTTGGACCCTTGCAGCGGATCAGTATGAGACAGAAGTTAATCATTGACTCTCCCAGCATGCCTTGCATGTAACAACAGAAACTGAAGCGTCCAGTGCATTCTATGATCTCACTGAAACTAGATTCTGACTTCTTCGAGAGAGATTTTTCAACCCTGATGCCATAAAAGCGGCTTATCTTAATCAAAAATGACTTGTCGCTTAACCTGCACACTTACATTTTTGTGATGTAATGTTTTTAAGGGCTTGCATCCCCAAATCCAGATGATATTTATCAACTATGCTGTTGAATCTGCGCTTGAGTAAACCATAAGATGACATTTCCATCATGTGGAACTCAACATTGCAGCCATGTTGAGATTGCACCTAATGGATTTGAAAGGGTTTTAAGACCTGAATTGGATCATGTTTTAAATTTGTGAGGCAGTTAACGTTAATAAATGTGATATTCTTCTTCTCTAGATGGCTTTTTAAGTCTCCACCCTTGGTCATGAGCCAGCGTTCTTCGCTTATCCATGTGTATCCTAGTCGTGTTGCCCGGTGGAAGGTACCGCCGGTTTGATTTACAGTTCAGACACGTTTGTCAGATTGAGGCACGCTGGGGGATTTTTATGAGAACAAATAAAACCAAGAATATTAAAGCTCCTGTATAGTTAAACTGGGGTTGTTGCTATGTGTAGTTTAGTTCTGTTTGTCACGGAGCAATAAGTCAAAAGATTTGCGAATGGTTACACAGATTTCCTGCCTACAGTGTTATTTACTTTGGCTGAGCTCTGCAGGATGACTTCACATGTGTAAAAAGCTTTTAAGCCTTTCTGTGTTCGCTGAGACAAGTTTAGACATTCGAGTTTCACAATGGCTTCGCTCGCATCCGTTTCTCCAACTCGGCTCGCGCCTTCAAGTTTAATGGGAAGCGAACAGTCATGTGTCTTTGCTGTTTTCCAAAGCTTCTCTTAAAAGGGCCGTGAAACCTTTAGCCCGGGTTTTGAGTAACGTTTTGAGCTCCTCAGGTGAAAAAGATCCTTTTGTGGCCATGAGAAATGTCAGGAAGCTCATTTAAAGAGACTGTGCTGGTTTCTGCCTCTTGTTGTTGTATTTTTAGTCCTGGGTTAACACAAAAGAGTCTTTCTGAGGTTACACACGGCCTCATACAGACGCTCTTGTGTTGGGGTAACGTGAGACCGTGACCGGTATGCTTCACTTCCACAGCCTCTCTCTTTCTCTCTCAATGGATTCTGTTAGTATCCGAGACTGAATGTTTGTCTGTAATTGTTCAGATGTCATCGAGGTGTTTTGAAACTGTGCTTGCTAGGGTGCAGTATTGGTTTCAGTTTAACCTTGAATCGGTTTGATTTTGATAGAAGATATGTCTCATGTACACTAGATAACATTAGAAGTGGTTCAAAACCTTTCAAACACTTCCTGTTCTTGTTTCAGGACAACTGTGATTTACTTCTGTGATCCACTTCCAAGACATTGTAATTTAAATAGGATTTGTAAGTTTAATTTTCATGTAGATGTTCAATTGTAAGATTCAAATGTTTCTATTTAGTGGTGTAGTCACCAAACCTCAATGAAACGCCTTTTGTTGTGTCCTGGACACATTTCTCAAAATATCATCTTTAGTGTTGGACTGAATAAGTTATATACCTGTTTGAATGACCCGAGGTTTATGATGTTTATTTTCACATGATCTATTCCTTCAATCCCAAAGTTAACATGAAGGTTTTCTGGTGTGATTCAGTTGATGTGGATATGAAGGTATCTCCACCCTGATCCCACCCAGATAGAGGTGAAGGAGATCTTCAGTCTAGACGGGATTGAACACAACTCGACTCAATGGCCGAGGAGAGATTATCTTCTCTTTATTTCACTGATTTAATAAGGAGTTTGTTTAGTTTTAATGATACTCCACCCTCATAAAAACAGCACTTACTGTTCCTCTTACCCTTTCTTTCATCTTTATGTGACACAAACCAACATCCAAGATCTCTATCCGGGTGCTCAAATTGTTAGAGGTGGAAGTTTAAAAAGCACATGGGTTAAGTGCACAGAAGCGGACGACTTTAACAGCTGCTTCTGGATGTCTCGAGCAGAATCAACCTATTACAGAACACTTAGTGTCGGCCCGTAATGAGTCCCAGATGCGGTTACCTGCGACATGACACGGTCCCGCTCCAGAAGACGTTTTTACGCTAATGGAATACTCCATATGGGTAGACCTGACCCACAGGAACTTTTGGGATGTTTTTTACAGTAAACAACAGATGAAGATGTCACCCTGTGTCACATTGAATGTCGTTTTTGGTTCTGGTTACGCACCACATCCTGGATTTAATCCTTGGAAAACCTCACCAGCAGCCCCTCAAATGCTCTCTTCCTCTTCATATCCCCCACGCACGCTTCCAGTGAGTCCGATTAAAACGATTCACGCTATAAAGCACGAGCTGGCCCCTCAACAGTTTAGTGAGAACATCATGTGTGTTTCCTGCAGAAGAATGAGCTCATCGCTCTGGAATAACTGCGCTCTGTTACTGTATCTCGAGGAGCTGAGGATCAGACCCCAGACGGGGCGTCTCTGTACCCCGATATACATGATGTAAAAAACGTTCATGAATATGCAAAAGTTTGAGGTGAACAAACTGTGAACATCTGTGTCTCTGTGTAAAGCCATGATTTCGGTATTCTGTATGAATTAAAACAAATCCACAGTTCTGAATTGAACACAGAATACATGTTGATATGTACAGTAGATGTTAATGGTGTTCATTTTGTGATGGGATCTCTTGAGAAATGTTTCACAGTGGAGTTTCCGAGACGTCTGTAAAGTCCATTAACGTTCTTTAAAAAGGATGAATGGGACAGCATTCATGTGTTTTGTGTTAGTGTTTTTCTGCCATTTCTCTTTGTAGAACTAATCTTCTCATCTTGAAACATGCACGCTACAAATATTGGGAAATATGAGAAATGCATTTAGGTAATGACTCTTAATGCAGATTATTACATGCTCTTATTGAGCTCTGGTATTCTTACAGCTTTCTACACTCCAGATCATAATGTCAGAGAGAGAGAGAGAGAGAGAAATCTATAGTCTTCTTTTATTTTAAATGTTAAACTCACCGTCAGTGTTTGAATTGATCAGGCATCATTCCCAGCGTTTGTTAATCCATCTCAAATGTTTTCTTAAGCATCGCTCATGGTGTTCTGGATGGTTGCTAAGGTGCTTTAATAGTTGCTAGGTGGTTACTTACTGACTCAAGTAAAAGGCCACACTTAAAGTACCTTTAATCATGTAGCTGGAGGCGATTTTGTTTGTCTAAATGTCAAATGGGAAGCACGAGACATTTCATATTGATGTTTATATCTAGTAGGGGCTGTAAAATGAATCAACACGATTAATTAAATCCAGCATAAAAGTTTTTTACAAGAAATATTGTTGTGTACTGTGCAGGATAATTTTTCAATTATTGTTTAAATATATGCATGTTTATTTAATGAACTAAATGGTTGGTAAATAAAAATCAAAACATAAAATAAATATATATTTACTTAAAAACAAAATTACTTCGCACAATACTCGTAGACGTATGTTATTTAAACACAAAACTTTATTCTGGATGCAATAAGATAAATCTTTTTAAAGCATGCAATGCATTTACTGTTTTTTTTTTTTGTCAATATAAGTTTTTTCTGAAGATCAATCCTTTGATCTGTGATGTCATTTCAAATGTGTGGTTTAAGCTGTGTTTGAAGTTTAAGCATAACACAAAAGAATATATATGACCTTAACATTAAGACCACTGCTACATATCCGGAAATATCTTTTCATCAAGTGTTTATGATTCAGAAAGTTTACTGAGGATGTTTGTTTTTTTAAGCTGATAGTTTGACATGAATTCTGAATGAATCATTCAGAGTAAAGTGACCCTCATTTCTATCTAACTGTGTGTTGAAGGTTTGATTCCTGTGAGATTTCTCTTAAGTATAGCGTTGATGGCAAACAGCTCGAGTCTCTGGAGAGTTTAACAAACCTTATAGGCATGTTTGGCCTATAGAAAGTGTTAATCATTTTCTGCGTTCATGACACAATATGTGCTGAGAGCTTCTGTTGTTTGGACTCATTGGAGTGTTTTCATGACCTGACCAGACTGTTAATGCAGAATCGGGGTCGGGGTTTTTGTTCCCCATCATCTCTGATTGGCCGCCCCTGGAGGGGGACGTTTATGAGCTCATGGGAGAGGAATGCTGTCCTGTAGGTAGGGCCTCACGTGTTTCCGTCACGGGCGTATGAAGATGATGTCATTTCTAGTAGATGAGAAGTCCTGAACCCCATGGGGTTACCACCACAAACTAATTCTCAAATTTGACCTTGATTACCATTTTCCCAATGGAGAAGTGGATAACATGAGCATTTTTAAACATTTTGGTTTCTAGTTTTATTCTTGAACATAATCATAACCTTTGTTTTAGCTGTCAATTTTACTTTTATTCTCACATTCATGACTGCAATATTAGTTCTGTTAATATTTTAAATTTAGCTATTGTTTTACATTTTAAAGTTGATTGTAATTTTAGTTTTTTTTTATGATTTAGGTGCTTTAGTAGTTTGTTCTTTTATTTCTTTTTGTTTTTTTTACCATAGCATTTAAAAGCTTTTTTAAGAAAACATCATCTTAGTTTTAATGTTGCCTTATGCATCAAATCTTAATAATTTTTTCTAATATTAATATATAATTTATTTGTCTATTAAATAGAAGTGTTTTTTATTATTAAGTAGATGAGAGAGTAAAGCAGCGCATGCATCCCTCCATCAGATCCAGTTTCATGATTTTCTATGTGTCTGCACTTTAACATCTTACAGTTTAAAGATGATGCTTTTTCTGCCCCATTCATGCTCTGTATTCAAAATTATACCTTATTAAAATGATGAAATGCTACTGATGTCATTTATAATTTTATATGCTTCGACCGGTTTGAACAGGTTTAATAAATAACATTATCACAATTATAATAGATCCTCTGAACTGCTCTGGTTGGCCCGTCTGGACGTCTTTAGCAGAAATCTGTAATAGTTTCCAGAACAACAAAGGCTATTGCTTCTATAGTTTGGATGAGATTTTTCTCCATCTGTGGGTCATGACATCATTCATGAGGTCATGAGCTGAGCCGCAGGATATGACAGGCGTCCATAATGCTGTGTTTTAACCCCCCAATTAAGGGCCAGAGTCAAGCCGGGCTCTCGGGGGTGTGAGTGTATCCCAGGTGTTTTTTGATAAATGAAGTGTGTGATATAAACTACGGCTCGTATCCAGCCCATAATGAATGTTTTCGGTTCCATGGCATGTGACAAAAAAAGTGTCCTCTTTATTTAGATATCTATTGGAGGCAAACAAACGTCTCTGTCTCTGATTTTTGTTCAAATCCTTAAACTCAAGTACTAAACTTTAGTTTCTCAAACAGTTATTTACTGTGTCTTGAGGGTGGGCTCAGGGAAATACCCTAGCAACTGTTCAACAGTACCATGGTAACCACTAATGCATTGCGGAAGATGTTTCACATATTATATATTACTATTTGGAACATATCATGCAAAATTGCATTGCTTTTTTGCACATGTAAACTTTAAAGAACAAGAGAGCGTTATCATGTCTGATGAATGTTTTGGCAGATCTGTCCTCTTTTGTTTTTAACTTGGTGTGGTAAGGGTTGATGTAGTTTACAGGTGCATCCAGTTCCTTGTTTTTATTTCTTCCTGACATTCAGGTCTCAGTGTTTGTCATCTGTGATGGTTATTTTTACATGACTGTATCATGATCCTTTAAATTCTTTTTGTTCAGTACTTTAATGAAATTCGTACTTGTTCTCGTACAGTACATCAGTTGGTTAAGCATTGTGTTTGCAAACAACAGAGTAAAAAATAATTTTACACAATGATTGATCTTAAAATACAATTTTTCGAGAATCAGAAAAGATGTCAGTATTAGTGTCTTTAGGGTTTTATGAAGATCTTATCTCATGTGGAGATTCAAGACACAAAACTTAAACGTGACAAACCACATGCTTTGTGCAAGAATCACTCAGGCTCTCGGTTTCTGTCCATGCCAATCTCTCAATCTCTGTCTCTCGCTCTTTCTCTCACTCTCGGCTTATCTCTTTCACTCATGTTTTATTAATGCACTGCCCTCCTGATATCTTCACTCCATTTTTTGTAAAAAAATTCTGGTTCTGACCGAATATAGAACTAGATGATGTTCTTCTGTATTGATTTTTTTTTTTGGGATCTGGTAAATCTGATTTATAACTGTAGAGGCAAAAAGATGCGTGTCTTTCACATGGAGTTCTTGGCGAACATTCTGCAAACTTTACTTGACATCACTGGGAGTGTAATGCATATTTTTACATTGGTCAAAGACAAAAAGCAAAGTTTAAGCATAAAAACAACAAGTGTAACACTGCTTTAAATTGTCGTTGTTTTAAAAAATGTCTTCTTTGCAAAAATCTTCTTTCCCTTGTTTATTAAAGATGACCCCTTAATGTCTTTCAAGGTAACAATTTTGTAAGACAAAAAGGGTTTCCAATAAGTTAGAATTTTAAAATGTTCACATTTTTGAATAAGAATTTGTACATAAAACACTGTGTTTCAATGTTACGTTATTTAAAAAGAAATCAATACTTTACACTCGAAAAACTTTAAATCATAAAGCTCAGTAGAAATTTTTCGTGCTTTCTATAGAAATAAAATCACTTTTGTAAATTTATTTTGATGAAGACATCGTGATGCATTAAAAGTTTTGTTTTTTGATATAGAACTTTATAGAACTGTTGTATTTCTTTAATATTTTGAGCTCTTTATCAGTCTAGTGCCCTTAAGTAAATTCAAAAGAACCAATTCTAGAGTAAAAAAAATTTCCCCATAGTTTTCCATCAGTCTTGCAGTAAAACCTTTAACAGGGTCTTCTGTTCCCTTTTACTGGATCTTTCATCACAATCCCATCTGTATGTGTGATGGTGAAAGTTGTGTAATTACAGAACAGCTGTGTGTTTCTCTTTCTCTTATGAATGTGTGTGTATTTCAGTAGCTCTTCATCTAAAGCTTTGACTCGCGTCTTGATGCATAAGTGTGATTTACCTCTAATACATAAAGGCTTGACCTGCAAACACATCCCCGTTCATAACAGCAGAGAAAATAATGCTCTAGCAGAGCTTCATTCTGAAATGTAAAGTTTGTTGGTTCCTGTCTGAACCGCCTCGGGTCTTCAGCAGGTCTGCTGGTTTCTGTGTTTGGTGAAACGGGATGGATTGTGTGCTAAACTTCCTCCTCCAGTATTGTTGTTTTCTGTTTGCTTTGTTTCTATAGTAACACACACAAACCACTTGCACGCACACGCACACACACACACACACACACACACACACACACACACACACACACACGCAGTGAACTCTGAATGGTTTCTGTGTGTATGCATGTTTATGCGTGCGTGCCCACGTGTGTTTGTGTGTATGTAGACGGATGTTGTCTCCTTTGAATTCTCCTTACTGTTGTTCACTGATAAAACTTCATATAAAGAAAGCAGTTTTATTACTAAATCAGTAACTTGTTTTTAAAATCATTATTCCGACAATAAAATGGAAGCATATTTTTCAACTGAAATTCTTCTAAGGACATTTATTTGTTGTGTTTTTCTGAATACTGTACATATACAGTGAGGTCAATCACTATTTGAGCATCCTGTGATTTTGTAAGTTTGGAAGGGTCTATAATTTTCAGAAAAGGTGTATTTCCACTGCAAGAGGCGAATCTAAAAGAGAAATCTGGAAATCGCATTGTATGATTTTTTTTTAACAATTTATTTGTAAATTATTTTGTCAAACATTTATTTATTCACTTGTTTAACAGTCAGATTTCGGACCCTCGATGACATTTTATTTTGCTTTTAAATAGTCCAGCTACATTCTGCTCATGATTCTAAATAAGTATGACCTGTTTGAGGACATTAGCTCATAAAGCCACAATCAATCCAAAATCTAAGGAACAACATGGGCAAAACCAAAGAGCTGTCAAAAGACACGAGAGACAAAATTCTAGACCTTCACAAAGCTGGAAAGGGCTACGGGGCAATTGTCAAACAGCTAGGTGAAGAAAGAACAACTGTTAGATCAATAGTCAGAAAATGGAAAAGACTAATGATGACTGTCAATGTCCTTTGGACTGGCGCACCACAGAAGATCTCTCCTCGTGGGGTTTCCGTGATTCTAAGAATGATGAGGAATAAAAAAGGAGGAGCTGGAGAGAGCTGGGACCACCATTTCCAAAGTTACTATCAGTAATACATTGAGATGTCATGGTTTAACATCATGCATTCCACGGAAGGTTTCCCTGCATAAGTCAGCCCATGTCAAGGCCCGTCTGAAGTTTGCCAGGGACCATTTGGATGATCCAGAGGAGCCATAGGAGAAAGTCCTGTGATCAGATGAGACCAAAGTAGAACTTTCTGGTCGTAACCTTTTCGCCGTGCTTTGCAGGAGGAAGAAGAATGATAATCCTAATAATATCATTCCTACAGTGAAGCATGGAGATGGAAGCATTATGCTCTGGGGGTGTTTTTCTGCACAGGGAACACTTTTCTGCACTGTATTGAAGAGAGGATGAACGGGGCCACAAATTGGGAAATATTAGACAAAAAACTCTTTCCCTGAGTCAGAGAAATAAAGATGCGTTTTGGCTGGCTCTTCAAACATGACTGACCCAAAGCACACAGCCAAGAAAAACCAAAGTGTTGCTCCGTAATAAAGTATATCAAGGTTCTGCAGTGGCCTAGCCACTTTTTTCAAGGGATAAAATCTTATTTTTCCCTCTTTGTTTTTGTGATAGCGACGACATGGACATGTTGCTAAATGTTTTGAAGCAGATCTCTCTTTTTTTTGGTTTGGCTTGATGTGATGATGGAGATGTTCAATAGATGTAGTGATGCTCTGGATTTTTATTTTAATGCATTTCCAGATGCACATCTTGCGTTTGTTTAAAGAACATGATTCATATATCTAATTTCATAAATGTTCTTTTCTGACCTGTTTGATCATGTAGAATTATTTTCTGTATGCTGGTGGAAAGTAAACAGAGTCATGGTTTATGATCTTAGATGACAGAAGTGTTTCACATGTGCCTTTCAGAAGGCCTTACAATATCCCTTCAAATGATGCTTCCAGTGAAGTCTTTTTGCCGATTTCTTTCCGCTATATGGAGAGTAACACTAAAGACCTGCGGAATTATGGGTAAACCCTCACTGTACGTGTGTCAGACTTGAGAAAGTGGTTGGCGTAATGGTTCGTTGGGTTTAGGAGACCCGCCCGCCGTATTGGAGGAAATCTGTGGTTCCTGCCTCTTATTCTCACCTAATCTTAGTAAAGCAGAGCCTGGAGGGAAAGAATGAAATAATGGAACAATGATTTACACAACCCTTACACACACATCCTATTATTTCATTCATTATTGCCTTCTTTATGTTCAGTATGGTGCATTTTATTCCTCTTGTATTTCTATTCAGCTTTTACAATGTTTTTTTCAGCCAGTTGTGGCTGTTTTATTTTTAAAGAACGTTGAAATATATCACCAGTTTAAACAACATTGTTTTAATTTGAGTAGACGTTTTTTTTACGGATTTCTTGGATATTAAGGCACAGTTCATTTGATTCTCACAGATTTGACTTTCAAAGTGATTGTATATGTGATGTCCGGGTGGATGGAGCTACAACTGCTCAATCATAATTCACTTTCATGAACTTTGTTGTTGTATCTAGGACGGTTTCCAAGGTAATGTCAATACTAATAAGAATTCTGAACCATGAGCTTGTTGCCCCTGGCCTTTATAGAGGAACCTTAAATAAAACCTGAAAAGCTAAGCTTTTGTCGTGACGAGGAACTATAGCGGTGTTTTGTGAATGTTGTTTTCAAACAAAGCTCAGTAATCTTAATTTTTAATGAGGGGATTAGCAGATTTTACCTTTTGGTTTATATTAATATTCTGTCAACTATCAGAAATATGTGTTGTTTGAAAGTTAGAACGATCAATATTCATGGAAGCGATTTATGCACTCTAAACAAAAATACTGGGTTATTTCAACCCAATGCTGAAGGAAAACTGGACAAGCCCAACCCACCATAGGGTTTAAAATCAAATTGGGTTGGGCTATTTTAACTTAATATTGGGTCGCATATTAACAATTTGCTGGGTTAATTTAATTCAGTTGAGGGTGTTGGGTTAAAAAACCTAGCACGAGCGTTCAATTTACCCAATATGGGTAGCTTATCAAGAGATTAACCAATTAAACTTATTACATCATTTACAGATAAACGGCTTGGAAAACGTTGGATTGTTTCAGTGGATTATGGTTTGGTAAGCAGTTGACTTAAAAAGTCCATGTTTGACCCAATGTTGGGTTAATACTATCTAGGTTCATTTTTTTTTTTTGAGTAACCCGACATGTTCATTCTGGGTAACGTTTGAAAGGTATTGTTTTGAAGTCATGTGTTGTCTTGTCTGTTTTCTGTAGAGTTATTTTTGTCTTTGAGTTTGATTCACAGGGTGTAGGATTATGCCGATGTTTTGTGTGGTGTAGTTGGTTTTTTGGGATGTCGGTGTCTTGATAAATCTTTGTACACCTTAGCCATCCCTGTTTTGGATTTCTCCTCTCCAGTATGAATCAATCTCTTTGAAATAAATGTTAAGACATTTAAGATTAACTCAAAAATGAGAATGTTTGGGTGTTTATGAGGATTTGATGACTGGATATTGTTAAAATAATTTTCAAAGGGATGTTGTGTCATGTTGAAAATGTGTCGTTTCGCAGATGTTTTACAGACCATGCCGTGTTCCCCCCGTGATTTCTCAGCTGGCCTGCTACGTTGATGTTTCCATTACTCATGGATTTTGTAGGGAAAGACCTCAGATACGTCATATCTGGGGCTGGAACAAACTGGCAACCTCTCTTTATTCTCAAACTGTGTCAGTTGCCAACGGGGTCATTGGGCTTTCTGAAAATAAATATGGTTTCGCCAAAGTCCAATTTGGTTTTATTTTGGAATATGAAATCCCAAAGTTATCCCCTCGTCTTGTGTTCATGCTCAACTTTCCGAACCTTTGTTCATGAGGGAGCTGGTTTGTTCAAGTTTCTGCTGTCATGGTAACCTTTATCCTCGTTCTCTGAATGCAGGCGGTCAGGGGTCACGGGTCTATTGTTAAGCCACCGGGGGATTCTTGTGGAGATCTCATTAAGCGGGAGTTCTGGGAAGACGGGGCTGTACAACTCTTATGAATTATGTGTAGGTCAGTGGCTCAGAGATGCACTGAATTCATGTTTGGCACTGAACTTCACACGGTTCTCTCAATGCTGCCAGAACATTCTTCATGTCTGGTCTGTAACGGTGGAGGCCGTGAGCTTATCCACAAAGCCGGTCAATGGGTCACACTTGATTAACAACAATATGCAAATGCTTTAGTGCTCTATTTTCAGCCATGAATTTATTTCCATTAATTCGAAGCACATTAGTGTTGGGGAATAGTTTATAAATGCGAAGATTCATTTGCAAAAACATACCATTTTCTTTACCCCAAAATCAATATTCTCTCCTGTTATGTGGTTGAAAACCTGGATGTTGTTGTCTTTCTAAAACCTTAAATCCATGTTCATGATTATTTGCAATCTCGCTTACTGGGTTTTGCTAAAACATTAAAGCGTATTGAAAAATGCTCGTAAACTTTGCAGTTTTAAAATGAATAAAGTCAAGCACCTTGTTGTCAGTGTATTATCCATTTCTTGAAAAATGGTACATTTGAACACAAGGTTTCGGTTGGATGGCCACAAAATTCTTTCTATTGCAAAATACAAAAAAAGACAATGTCTAAACAATGAAAGTCAATGAGAGTGAGTGTTGTTTGTTTGCCAACATTCTTTAAAAAATGTTATTTGTAACTTTAAAGTTAGCAATGCATCATATAAACAGCTTCATCCATTAGACGCTATGAAAGGTCACATCTGTTATTAGGATAAAGACTGAATGATGTAAACTCAATTCTCTGATGTTCAGTTGTGTGTTATAATGCACGACGGCGTGTGTGCATGCGTGTGTCTCTCTCTCTCTCTTTCTCTCGCGCTCTCTTACAGTACATGCATCTCAGTGTTCACAATTACTAACATCTGTCCGTTTCAACATGTTCAAAACATTTCCTTTGTCTCAAACCGAATCACTTTGTCTGTTTTTTTTCTCTTGGATTATTACAGTATTTTATTGATAGTTGTGAGATGGATTTTAAGTGTTTTTTGTTTTCAGCACTCAACATGTGTTTGTGCTGTTATAAAGTTAATAAACTTGTTTATTTTGTCCATGGTCATTGTTTAATCTATTGTTTAATGAGTTTTAATGCCGATTTGATAGTGTTTACTGGTACAGCCGAGCACTGCAGAAGTTCTTAGATAAAGTCCTGAGTCATCCATAAATACATCACTCCACCCCACCCAGATTATACTGCTTTTATTGCTTGTGTTTGCAAAAGCTCAACTCACGTAGATGATGTGTTCTTGAGATGGCAGAGTCATTGATTTTATTCATGAACGTGTAGAGATTTGTACAGCGTGTCTCATCATGGATCCAGAGAAAATGTTTGTTTATAACACTCTTTTATGATACCTTATGCATATACGTTTAATTTTACATGTATATTTAACGTGAGACCACTCAAAACTGTATCATGCCCCAACACATTTAACTGGCATAGTTCAAACTTATGCAAGTGAATATGTAGCCAGTGGCCAGCATTTTCCAAAATATATTCTTTTGTCCTTTGCGGAAATACTAGTCATACAGGTACAAAATGTTATGTATTTATTTCTCGCTGAATTCCCTCTTTGAAGTGTATTTTTTCTCCCATTACATCTCTCTCTCTCACACATATTCTGTTCCTGTGTCTAACAGACAGTAAAGCCATCGTGGATGGCAATCTGAAGTTGATCCTGGGTCTGGTGTGGACGCTCATTCTCCATTACTCCATCTCCATGCCCGTGTGGGAGGATGAGGACGACGGCGAAGCCAAAAAACAGACGCCCAAGCAGAGATTGCTCGGCTGGATCCAGAACAAAGTGCCCGACCTTCCCATCACTAACTTCAGTCAGGACTGGAGTAACGGCAGGGCTCTTGGGGCTCTGGTGGACAGCTGCGCTCCAGGTGAGCTTTTGGATCTCATTGTGTCTCAAGTGTTAGTATGTGAAACATTTGAGTTGGACAGTCGTTGTTGTTCACTGACAGCTGGGCTTCTGGGTTTGTTTGGAGATGCTGAGTTGAGCAGAGAAACAGCTGTAAGACGCACACAAGTTCTTAAGTCGTTAACGTTTTATTGATTGAGGTGAGGTTTAATGCAATGTTTCCTTTCTCTCAGGAAATATGTGATGTAATACAGGGGGGTTTAAACTAAGAAAAAGACACAGCCAAAATGTAAATTCTTTTAAAGGACAATTTTGATGAAAAAAGAATTACTATAAATGTTTGAGTTTAGATTTGATATTTTTCTTAAATGTATATGTGTTTATTAATACAAAAAATGTAAGTGTGTTTTCCCACTACAGACACTGATATTTATATTCTTTGTAAGGCTTTGATGAAACAAGAAATAATACAGGAAATTAACGCATTGTGTTTCTTAAATGAATAAATACAATTTAAAATGGAACCAAATATTTAATTTTGTAAACAATATGTTAAAGTTATAATGACAACATACTATTAAAACAACACAATTCATTGAATGTTTATTTATTTGTCACAAAATTAAATGTATGATTTGTGTAAATAATCATATATAGCTTCATGTATATTTCTTATGTAACTGTAATGTCGTCTTTTCTGCCTCCTTTTTTGGACTCCCTAATGTCATCGTATTGTTTGTTTGTAGTTTAGTTTTTATGTCAACTGTATTTTAATGAATAGCACAAAACAAACGTTTAAAGACTCAAGTTCAACTTTACATACTGTTAACTTATTAGATCCGTCATAAACTTTAATAATGTTCCATTACTAAATGTAATTGTTTTTTTAAGGACTGTGTCCTGATTGGGAGATCTGGGATGCAAAGAAGCCAGTGGAAAACGCCACAGAGGCCATGCAGCTCGCTGATGACTGGCTCGGGATTCCACAGGTGAGACTTGAGACGCTCATGAGATGGCAATGAATCACAATAGAGATTACCCTGGGCATTTGAACATTCGACCGCACTGATATAAGTCCAGCTTTTATGCTAATGTGTAAATATAAAGTTGAGATAAGATTGAAATTTTAATAAAGCTCATATGTTTGTACAGTATGAATGGAATAGAAATGATCACAATGGAAATGTGGCGACCTCCTATAAGACAAACATAGTTGATATGATACTGAACACACCTGAATCACACCTCAGCAAACACTACACATGTGTTCTCTGAAAAACTTCATTCAGATAATGTCACATTAACCTCATGAGTGCTTTTTAGACTGACTTTCAAAGACACGCATCTCTTCTATGTTTGCGAAGTTATAGAAAGTCTTGTGGCAATGCTAAAATTCTTGACATGACTGTTCCTGTTTTCAGGTTATTGCTCCTGAGGAGATCATTGACCCCAGCGTGGACGAGCAGTCAGTCATGACGTATTTGTCTCAGTTCCCCAAATCCAAGTTGAAACCTGGAGCTCCTCTTAAACCCAAACTGAACCCTAAGAAGGCCCGTGCCTATGGTCCAGGTGAGAGCCATGTCATCTGCAATGTGTGTTTATTCTTGTTGTCATATCTCACGAGTATATCTGTATCAGATCATCACACACACATGCATGGCTCGATGAACGACTGCATTATTAACACTGATCTGTGATGTCACTTCCTCTAAAAACCATTCAAAGCATTTTAAGTCAGCTCCCCTGCCACTGTTGGTAATGATTTACTGTGTCCTCTCAACTGTCCCATCCCCAAACCTTTTTGTTTACTATTTTTGATGCAAAAAGACACACATTTCTTTTTCATCCAATGGATGTGTGTTAAATTGTTCCTGTGTACGATTACAGGTATCGAGCCGACAGGGAACCGTGTGATGCGTCCGGCCGTTTTCACTGTGGATACGTATAGCGCAGGTCAAGGACAGGTCACAGTCTATGTTGAAGACCCAGAAGGCCGCAGAGAAGAGATCAAACCTGTGCTGAATGAAAGCAAGAAGACTTACAGCGTAACATACACCCCACAGGTCATGGGAACTCATAAGGTCAGAATAAAACATATTAAAGTGTATATAAAGATTAATGTATAACATGTTTTTTTTTTTCATTTACTTTTTATTTATTATGGCTATTCCAGTCCTGTGTGTTTAACAGAAACAAACCTCTGGAATGACAAAATCACCCTACAGCAAAGCCTGAGAGAATGCAAAGATGCAAAATGATTCTCATTCCATTATACAGTCATTATTGAAAAAAATGAGCATTTAATTGTTTGAACAGGAATATCAACTTACTTCCTTGTTAGCCAATCTAAGTCTTGGTCTTAATTTGTAAGTCTTGAAAATATAATTAAATAAAACTATCAATGTTCACACAATATGAAAAATATAATCTAAACATAAAATCGTTAATAATTTTGTAGTGATCTTTTTTTTCTTGAGTTATGTTTTCATACAGTATATGGTAGGTAAGCTAAGAACTCTGAGTTTCTATGAATGATTCTTTTGTGTGTAATGGACTCATGGTGTTGTATTTGTCGGCAGGTCACTGTGCTTTTCGCCGGCCAGCAGATTCCAAAGAGTCCATTTGAGGTGAACGTGGATAAAGCGCAGGGAGATCCCACAAAAGTGACGGCTAAAGGTCCTGGACTGGAGCCACTGGGAAACATTGCTAACAAACCCACATACTTTGAAATCTACACTGCAGGTGTGAAGATTCACAAAAACAAAACGCCTGCGCAAACATCTTTTGTTGGTTCTGAACAATATTACACGTATCCTAACTTGAAACATCTACAGTCATAGACGAAGAATTTGGTTCCACATCCTAAGTCTGACCTTTAACCCCTCGGGTCTGTTTCACAGGTGCTGGAGTGGGCGACGTGGCGGCTGTAATCAAAGACCCTCAGGGCAACAATAACACTGAGGTTGTGATGGAAGACAAGGGTGAGAGCGTGTACCGCTGTACCTACAGACCGGTGCAGGCTGGACCTCACACCATCAGCATCATGTTTGGAGGCATCGCTATTCCCAAGAGTCCTTTCACAGTCAACATCGGTCCAGGTAACTAAAGCAGCTCAGAGAATGCTGGGTAATATGAGGTTTATTTTGAATGAGAAACAGCTGAGAACGCTTTATTAGAGCACGTCATGAATAATTGAGACGTGATGATGATATCGGTTGGACACGTGTGTGGTGTCACGCAGTCAGACGTTAAGGCTCCATGTGGACTAATAGAAAGTCTTCAGTGATGTGTGTTTATTGGATTGTGTGGTGTTTTACACACACACTATAAATAAAGCGCGGTTCTCCAGAGGTCTTGTTTGTGGAGTTTGTCTTGCTGCCAGCGTCTTAAAACATGACTTGTGGTTGAATTAAAGTTAAAATCCATTTCCGTCTCTCTTGACATTTTAGGATTTTATATTCTGATGCTGTTAGATTGTAAGCTTTTAGAGGATATCTTATTTTTGCTCACTAAATTCCTTTTCCTTGAGACAGATTTTCCAAACCAGGTAGCGTAACAATTGAGATATAACGGAAATAGACTTTAATTGTTTTTCCTGTTTTGACTTACTCGCAGGCAGCACATTGTATCCTCTGAAATCGTTTCGCCGCTGTTAAACAAACGTCTCGTGACATCACTTCCTTTTTAAATCATTTCATGTTTAATTGATGTGTGATAAAGATGAAAACAGTATATTGTCCCTGTCCTGCGGCAGTCAGCTAATGCTCATGTGGGGCCAAACCAGGTTATAGTAAAAGTGACTTATGTTAATGTATTAACAGTATAGCTTCTTTGACTCAAAGCAAAGGCTGTGGTAAACTTTACTTCTCTCTGAGGATTCATTTTTATAACTCTTGTTCGTTTGTAATGTTTAAAGCAAATGTATAGAGCGATTTTAAAGAGCTTGTGCTCAGGAACTGGAACTGCTGAACAAGGCCACATGTGCCGTAAACCAAAATCACACCCAGAGGAAAACACTATTCATTTCTGCAGAGACTTTAACTAATATTGCAAGAAATTAACTGAACAAAGTAAACCGGTAGTCTACTACATCTCTATCCTTCTCACAGTGAATTTTCTATTAAATGTTCAATCATTTCAATCATCAATCAAGGGGATTTTAAAATAAATAGATGTTTATATTTTTATTTTTCTTATTGTTCTTTCTTATTTATACATTATTTTAAATCTATTTGTTGTGTATTGTGAAATTTGTGTGTTAAGGTGTTTGTTTGTTAATTTAATGATGTGTTGTGAATGAAAGAAGTTTGGCGTAAATAGCCTTTTGTGCCGACACAGTGTTAAAAATTAAGTGCATTTGTCGAACCTTACACCTTAATGTACGTTGTGTATACATTTATTTAATTAAATTGATCTGATTGGATGATATGATTTGAGGTCATTCTGTCATATAGTTCATTCGATAATTCATGGAGCTATAAACATTTGCTTGTGTATGTTACAGCATCTGTTCCAAGCGCGTGTCGTGCCACAGGACGAGGTTTACAGCCCAAAGGTGTCAGAGTCCGACAAGTGGCAGATTTTAAGGTGGACACTCGTAACGCTGGAAGTGGGGAGATAAAGGTCACCGTCAAAGGACCCAGTAAGTCACCCGGAGTTAAATAAGATAAAAAGCCTAAACAAGTTATCTTTGTTGGCTCTTTATTTGAGGCTTTACTTTACAACAGAATCACTAATGTGATGTCGTTATTCTAAATAACAAACATTTTCCTGTGGTAATCCAAGATACAGTCATGATGCAATATTTTAACAATACAATATTTACCTTCAAACCTTCAGATTAATATAAAGCTGTCATATATTATTCATACTCATGGGACTCTATCTTCAGTGGAACACAAAAGAAGATATTTTTAGAAATGTCCCTGTTTTTCTGCATTAATTCAATGGAAGACAGTGTTGTTTGAGGTTTAAGATTTTTTTAAATATCTTTTCTGTGTTCTGCATGAGGGGGTTTGTCATATGGGTTTGACGTGAGTAAATATATGTGTAAACTACTTTGTGAGCAAACAGTTTATTCTTAATCAAGTTTTTTTGGGTAAAAATACAAACCAGTAATTGTGAACCAGTAAAAGGAACACACATTTTTGTTCTCCTGTAAAGTTCTGGCTTTCCTTTAAATAGTTTAACACCCAATGATTGAATAAAGTGGTCATGTTTGTAATAAATAGAATCATTCTTCACTTTCAGAAGGCCTGGAGGAGCCCGTAAAACAGAAAGACGCCTCAGACGGAGTTTACTCGTACGAGTACTATCCAAACACACCTGGTAAATACACAGTCACCATCACCTGGGGCGGACAGCACATTCCCAAGAGGTGAGCGTTTCCTCCACCAATCCATCTTCAAACCAAACGTGTGTATCAGCTCCAGATGTTCTGTCTTTCCATCAGCATTCTTCAGGAACCCGAAGCCTGCCAAGCAAGATCAATTTGATCAGGATTGTTTACTTATAAAAGCATAGCTGTTCATAAACACATAAGGTTCGGTGTAAATTTGTGCATCTGCTCCGAGTCAAAACAGACGCTGTTGCTGATGCTTTGTGCATGTTTGGTGTGTTGTCGAAGCACTCGAGTTATCCTCTTCAATTTGTTCACCACCATTAGGGAATTTATCTGTTTGGAAACACTAGTCTGTCCATCTGAAACGCTTTAGCACCGGCTTTAAAATGTAGGTCATGTTCACTGCCAAGACGACTCGTAAGCATGTAACCCTTGGCTTTGAAAGTCAAGAGTCCGGCGGCTCTGGAAGACTGCTTTTCGGAAAGAAGCATGACATCATGTTCTCCGGTGAGAGAGTTTGGGGATGTCGCTGGGGACCACCGGGAAGCTGCGTGTCGACCTGAGCGCACGTTCAGTCAAATTCATATGAACTGATGATAGCATTTAGTATAAACATCTTATTTGACAGACTGCGGAATGGAAAGGTTTTTCGTGTTTTGGCTTTCATTTGTGTCCCTGTAGCGTGCGGTCACACACTAATGTGCTGGTTTTTATAATCCCACTTCTACAATGAGGAATTACACCAAAAAAGCACATCTCATGGTCCCCTTTTTAAGGCATCAGGGTGTTCTTTAAGATATGGTTGTGTGTGGCCCGAGGCCTCAGGTTGTGTTGGTCACATGCGTGGTGGGATGTCGGCCAATCAGATTGCTGTTGTGTAGGAGACGAAACTGCTGAGTGAAAAAGAGCCAAAGATGAATATACACAATCCTCCTGTTCGCCCAAACCTCAACCCTGCGTACTCTCGTTTGGAGTAAAGCGAGCTGTGCGTGACCCCTCTTTAAGTGAAATATTGGTCCTGCTGTGGCTATTAACATAAACTCGATGAGATGTTTCCTGTACACCGGCGTCACGCCACAGATTTATACTGGAACATTCTCAAAAACCATAGCAGTCGGCTGCAGTGCTGTATGACATACTAAAGCCGTCAGTTTCATTTGTTTCTGTAAGATGTTTAACTGTTCGTTTGTTTGACGTGTAGTAAATGTTCTGATTTACTGGATAAAATCATAAAACATTATCCGTCCTTAACCAGTTTCCAGACAGGAATCTGATTGTCAAATAACAAATCAATATTATTAATCCTCATGTGGAACCTGTTTGAACACAAAAAAAGGGGATAACCAAACAACAATAAGCCCCAGAAAACCACCGATACATTTCTTAAAATATCTGTCATATACCGATTTTCATGTATAAATGAATAATGTTTTTGTCTTGGCTGATCGATCGGTTGAAGCTGGTATGAAGGTTATTCTATGTTTTCTCTTTTTTAGTCCCTTTGATGTTCATGTGGGATCTGAAGCCGGACCGCAGAAGATCCGTGCGTGGGGTCCCGGTCTGGAGGGGGGTATTGTGGGACGTTCTGCAGATTTTGTGGCTGAATCCATTGGGACTGATGTTGGAGTGCTTGGTGAGATCCCGTTTGCATTATACCTGTGGGATCTTATGTTCTAGCCTTTGAGAAATATTTTTATAACATTTTGAACGCATGTTATTTAAAATAATGCTAGTAATATATCTTGTTTTGTTTCGTGGACAGGTTTTGCCATCGAGGGTCCGTCTCAGGCTCGAATAGAGTGTGAAGATCAGAACGACGGCTCATGTAACGTGTGTTACTGGCCCACAGAGCCGGGCGAGTACGCAGTCCACGTCATGTGTGATGATGAAGATATTGAAGACAGCCCTTTCATGGCCATGATCATCCCTGATAACAAATCCAACAACCCCGGACAGGTATCACATCACTGCCACAGTTGTGAATAACAATACTAGTGACATTTCTCAATACTCTCAGCAAAAAAAGATGAATGAAAAATTCTTGTGTAGGTCCGTGCGTATGGATCTGGCCTTGAGAAGTCGGGCTGTATCATAAACAAACCGGCCGAGTTCACTGTCGATGCGAAGGATGCTGGAAGTGGACCTCTGAAAATCCTTGCAAGGGTTTGTTCACTAATATCAGCAATACTGTGCAGGGAAAAAACTAAACTTTCATCTTTAATCTGCTTTTACATGCTGCTCTTTTTAGGATGCTGATGGTACGCCTATTGATGTAAAGGTGAGAAGCAAAGGAGAGAACTTATATTCCTGCTCGTATACCCCGACGTCTGCTGTCAAACACACGCTGGCTGTAACGTGGGGAGGGGTCAGTGTACCCAACAGCCCCTTCAGGGTAAGAGCATCAGGGTCAGAGGTCATTTGTGTTCAATCCAGCACACTTCAGTCACAGATGAATGAGGATTTAATCACATTCACTGACGCTGGCACTTTAAACAGTGCGAACATGGTCAAATATAAGCCCGTCATTATTATCACCACCTCCACTATGGAGCGGCGCTGTTATTCTGTCAAATAATTAAATAATTCCTAGCTCTGTGTCATACAAGAGTCATTTTTAATAAAAATATAAATGAATGATTTCATAGACATATGATGTTTAATTCAAATCAATTAAACATTCAAAGAGTAATGTTGAATGTTTATTAGTATTAGCAAATGATTTAAAGCACTGTCATTTTATTTTCACCAATATTTTTTTGATGAGAATCAAATGTTGTTTCCTTTTATTGTTAAATCAGTCATCAACCTTAAAATGAAATTCATTTTATTAATTTTTTATGAATAATTTCTATTATTTTGACTGATTTTGTTTTTGTACTTATTTCCTTTAATTTATTTATCCTAATCCAAAACATGAATCAATTTGCATTACATATATTGCTTTACAAATATACATATATATTTGTAACATTTCAGTGTTCATATTTGGGACATTGTATGTGTGCTCAATAATGCAATATTGTTTCAAAAGGATGTCGCTATAATTTAATTTTTTGAAATAAGAATCACAGTATCTTTTCAACAGTATACTATTGTGTCAACATGACAAAAGCACTGAATATTGTTTTGTTTGATGTTGTATTGAGGTGTTTATGGTCCTGACTTGCTTTTTTCCAGAAGTATTGAAGTTCAAATATCTGGTTGTGTAATTTAACCTTTTATATTTTATATGTAACAGAAATTAACAACTTAGATTGATTGCATCTCAGATGTTGAAGTATTCCTGTAGAATTGTAAAAGTGCTAGATTATTTTGTTGAACAATTTCACAATCCTAAAAGTGTTATTCATGACTGGTTAAATTTGACGAATATATTCCTCTACAGACTCTGGAAAAATGCACGGTTTCAACTAATAACTAACATGTTTACATTTGGAAAATAAGCAGAGAAACGTGGACTTTTATGAATGCATTTCAGTGTTTGATCCATGACTGACTTCATGTGATTATACAAATGTCACATTCAATAAATGTTAACACTTCTGTGTGTGTTGAATGTTTGTCGTTGTGTGTTTCATTTGTGTGTTTTATACTGACATTGTCACGCACTAATAATACTAAAACACTCTTTTCTTGTTCAAGATTTATCTTACTGTTCGTTAAATGTATTTTCACGGTTGTTGTTTTTGTTTTGTCCTAAGAAGTGTATGTTAAGTGTCATTAACATTCTGAAGACGTTCTTCCTTAGGTGAATGTTGGAAAGGGAAGTCATCCACATAAAGTGAAAGTGTTCGGTCCAGGAGTGGAGAAAACGGGATTGAAAGCTCAAGAGCCGACACACTTCACTGTGGACTGTACAGAGGCTGGTGAAGGTAAAAAACATTCACATCTGATTTATTTATCAAGGATTTACATCCTTAACACTGTTTGTGTGTTACTGTCATCTTTCAGGTGATGTCAGCGTTGGGATCAAATGTGACGCGAAAGTAATAAGTGATAAGGAAGAGGATGTGGATTTTGACATTATTCCCAATGCCAATGACACCATCACTGTCAAATACATCCCTCCTGCATCCGGACGCTTCACTATCAAAGTCCTATTCGCTGATCAAGTGAGTTTGTAGACAGTATAAGTCACAGTAAAAAGTGTCACTTCATTTCTCAGTCTTTACAGAGGTTTGATTACGGATGAATCTTTTCAGGAAATTCCCGTGAGTCCGTTCCGTATTAAAGTTGACCCCTCTCATGATGCGTCTAAAGTTAAAGCGGAGGGTCCGGGACTCGCCCGAGCAGGTTTGTGGCATCATACACGGCTTGAACATCAAACCTTTTGAAATCGAATCTAATGATCGTTGTGTCTCTCCTTCAGGTGTGGAAAGTGGAAAGCCGACTCACTTCACAGTTCACACCAAAGGAGCGGGGAAAGCTCCAGTGGATGTGCAGTTTTCCGGCCCTAGTAAAGGAAAGCCTGTCCAAGACTTTGAAGTCATCGACAACTATGATTATTCACACACTGTGAAGTACACACCGATCCAGCAGGTATGTCAGCTGGATGATTTGTTTTGATCTGTTTCAGGATGTAATTGTTGTCTGGTTTCATGGTTCAGTTTTTCCCCATTAATGCAGGGAGAGATGGTGATAACAGTGACCTTTGGCGGTGACCCTATTGTCAAAAGTCCTTTCGCTGTGGGTGTGGCTGCACCGCTTGACCTCAGTAAGATCCAAGTGGACGGCCTGGAGAGCCGTAAGTATTGCTTCAGTTATGTATTGAAGGAAACCCTTCCTTTTGTCATCCAAAATGTATGACTTTTACTTAAACACATATTTTTTATATTATATACATTATATTATATACATACATATATAATATATATTAATATTAATTACAATTCATTTAAATACAATCATTTAAATTATTAATATAGAAAATAAATTTTTTGGATTGAATTAAATACAGAGAATTTTTGTATTCGGGAAACTGCCTCTTTAAATCACATGCAAGCCATCAGATCCACCATTCACTTCAATTTTTGCTTTTTTTAGCAAATTTACTTTAACTTACACTTTGGTTGTGACAAACCTCTATGAGTTTTAAAAACATGTTTTTGAACAAACTTGCCAAATGGCACTTCTGGTTCTTTTTTCAAAATATCTTTTGTGTTCTGCAGAAGAAAGGTTTGAAATGATAATAGGGCAAGTAAATGATGTCACATGGCTGCAATCCTCTTGATATTAAAGATATTAATATGAGAGATATGTTTTATTTCAGGTGTGCAGGTTGGTCAGGACCAAGAGTTTGTCATTGGTACAAGAGGAGCAGGTGGACAGGGTAAAGTGGAAGTAAGGATCATCAGTCCATCAGGAAAATCTGTGCCGTGTGTGGTTGAGCCTCAGTCTGGGAAAGAAGCCAGTTTGGTGAAGTACATCCCTAAAGAAGAGGGGGCTTATGTCATGGAGGTGGTGTACGATGGCAACCCGGTCCAAGGAAGTCCATTCACTGTTGAAGCCATGCTTCCTCCTGATCCCAGCAAGGTTTGTTTGGGTGTTAAAAACATAAAAAGTGTACTGTTTGTCTTAATTTATATCTACTGTTTATTGTTTTAACTCAGGTCAAGGCCTTTGGTCCAGGGTTAAAAGGAGGGTTAGTC
This sequence comes from Triplophysa yarkandensis, assembly GCA_033220385.1. Lineage (NCBI taxonomy): Eukaryota > Metazoa > Chordata > Actinopteri > Cypriniformes > Nemacheilidae > Triplophysa > Triplophysa yarkandensis. The sequence goes on along the minus strand of JAWHQN010000155.1, from coordinate 2,871,266 downwards.
TGCAAACCCGCTGAATTCACTATCGACACCAAGGGTGCGGGCACCGGCGGTCTCGGCTTGACTGTTGAGGGTCCCACAGAAGCCAAAATAGAGTGTTCTGACAACGGAGACGGCACCTGCTCCGTGTCGTACCTTCCCACTGAACCCGGAGAGTACCTGGTCAACATTCTCTTTGAGGATGTTCATATTCCCGGCTCTCCCTTCCACGCTGACGTCCACTATCCGTTCGATCCCACAAAGGTGGAGGCGTCCGGCTCGGGTCTAAAGAGAGGTAAAGTGGGAGAGATAAGCGTGGTAAACGTTGACTGCACTAAAGCTGGACCAGGAGTGCTGATGCTGGAGGCTGAATCTGATTCTGGAGCAAAAACCAAGACTGAAGTTCTGGATAATAAGGATGGAACGTACACGGTCACATACGTGCCCCTGACAGCAGGAATGTACACTCTACTGCTGAAGTACGGAGAAAAGACTGTGCCCGGTTTCCCAGCTAAAGTGAGCGTGGATCCGGCTGTAGATACCCACAAAGTGAAAGTGTCTGGACCTGGAGTTTCAGGAGAAGGTAATGATGATAAAAACACAAAGTTTGAGAATATATAAAAGGCTTAACATTTTTGTTTTTCTAAAAGTGAATAGAATATTCAATATAAAAAATATTTGAGACTGAAATATTCAGTTTTGTTCTTTTTGTGGTTTAAGTTCTCATGTTTCTTAGTTTTTCTTATATTTCCTTTAGTTTAATCTTTAAAGAGATGTGTTTCCTACATTGTCTAAATAGATTGTACACATTTAAATGTATCAAGAAAATAAGTTTTTTTAAAATAAAATATTACATTTGTAACATTCATAATTCTAATATTCAATAAATCGTAAATGTTGATACATTGTCTTCAGAAGCAAATTTAAGATCACTTACAAGTGTTTTTTTTTTTTTTGAGTGAATGTTACAGAAATAAAAAATGCTTGCTATGAAATTAAATTTGTAAACTCCTTAAACATTGTCTTTATTGATAAATGTGTTTAGTTCTTTTGCTTAATAATTTTTAATATTTACAGTAGAAAATAAGATCTCTATTTGTTGTCATTGTCTAAATGATCTTAACTCTTAATACTAAAGTATTATTTGTTCCTTAGGGGTCTTCAGAGAGGCTACTACTAACTTCAGTGTGGACGCTAGTGCTTTGACCATATCTGGTGGAAAACACATTAAAGCTCAAGTAAAGAATCCTTCAGGCGGTGATACAGACTGTGTGATCAGTGACAATGGCGATGGGACATACAATGTGGAATACACCCCATTTGAAAACGGTACGTTATCGCCTGAATACTGTTCTTTATGAATGAAAATTATGTTTGTAAAATAATATTTTTAATTGTGATGGTTATAATGTGGCTCATGTCAGAAATCATTAATAAAATGATTTTCTCTTTATGTAGGAGTTCATAATGTTGAAGTTCTGTATGATGACACTCCAGTTCCCAAAAGTCCATTTAAGGTGAAGGTGGGTGAGGGCTGTGACCCCTCACGTGTCCAAGCGAAAGGTCCAGGTCTAAAAGAAGCCCTCACTGAAAAACCCAACAAGTTCTCAATCATTACCAGGTGTCAAAACTTTGTCATGTTTACATTTATATACCAAAATTGTTTGTTTCATCCAATGAAAGTATAAATGCTGTCTCACTTCACAGAGGAGCTGGTATTGGTGGTCTTGGAATAACCGTTGAAGGTCCATCCGAGTCTAAAATGTCCTGCAAAGATAATAAAGATGGCAGCTGTAATGTGGAATACACCCCGTATGTGGCTGGCCTGTATGATGTCAACATCACGTATGGAGGACAACACATTCCAGGTCATTGGCTTTTGGTATTTTCCCTGTGGTTTGGATTTAAAATAAATCTTACTAGAGTTTCATGACATAGGCTATTCTTTTTTCACAGTTTTTCTTTACTTGAATTATTCCACACTTTTGTTTTCATAAGCAATACACTTGGGAAAGAAGATATCACATTGAACAAGCTAGATGTTACGCTTCATTAAAACCATCTCACCATGACAAAAGCAAATACCAAAGCTGAATTTCTCTCTCACAAGATTGTGTTTGTGTTGTGTATAAAGTACACGTAGAAACATTTCAGCTGGCAGAAACATGATGAGATCTGGCAGACCCTCAGCATATGAGAAGTCCTAACATTTTGTGATCTGTTTATACTTAAAACACAACTAGTGTGATTACTTTCATCAATAACTTTACAAGATAGAAATTCGACAAACAAGAAGGATGGTGCAGATCGTTGTGTCGTTTTATTTAATATTGAGCATTTTACTTTCTCAGACATAAATACAATTTATTCTTTTTACAGCAAGAATTCAGCTAGTAGTTTAAATAATCAAACTAGGTTTAAAGTGTTTGTTTTGGTTTGTTCTGTAGGAAGTCCATTTAAAGTTCCTGTAAAGGATGTTGTGGATGCCAGTAAGGTGAAGATATCTGGGCCTGGAGTTGGATCTGGTGTTCGGGCTAAAATCCCTCAAACCTTCACGGTGGACTGTAGTAAAGCCGGTGTCGCTCCTCTCTCTGTGGCCATGACAGGACCCAAAGGTAAAACCTCTCCCAACATTCACTCAAATATTTAGATCACAGGGGTTTTCTTGACTACTCATTTACTGAGGATACAGTAAGCATGGAACTGCAAAATATACATTCAGTATGAGCACTTTGAATACTTCATTTACAGGATTGGCTGAAGCAGTTGATATTAAAGACAATGGTGATGGCACACACACTATTACGTACACGCCATCTGTCGAGGGCCCTTATTCGGTAGCGGTCAAGTATGCAGAAGAAGATGTCTCACGCAGGTACTTTTCCTCCCTTTCTATCAAAAAACTGTGTAACACCACACATTTGTAATTCCTCAAACGTCTGCTTCAGCCCTTTCAAGTTTCGAGTTCAGCCCACTCATGATGCCAGTAAAGTGCGTGCCAGCGGCCCCGGACTCACCACAGGCTTTCCGGCCAGCTTCCCGGTGGAGTTCACAATTGATGCAAAAGACGCGGGAGAGGGTCAGCTATCGGTACACATCACTGTGAGTCATAAGATGTTATATCCTGATGTCTAGATTAGAGGTTATTTCACTGTAACTTAAAAAATCTAAAATTATAAAGTGATCACTGAAACGTCAAATAATTTTGACATGACTTGGCTGCTAGATTATGATAGAAATTATAATCATCAATTACCTAATTTTGTGATCACAATGGTTTAACATGAGTTAAATAACTTGTGTCTGGTTAAATTAATGTACTTTTTTTTAAATTGTTGGATTAGTTTCAATTACCATCTAGTTAACAAAGCTAACAGTGTTGCCCCATGGAAAAAGTTACAGAAACCGTTAAACGCACCACAAACTTAAATAATAAAATACACTCACAGGTTGTGGTCCATAAATAAAACCTTCCTATTTATACTTCTTTACAACAACATTATACAATTATTAAAGTTTTTAAACATGCAATCACAAAAAAAAGGGTTTTTAATATCTCACATTGCTTAAAAACGAGAATCTACATATTACTAGATTTAACTTTGATTCATTAGTTTTTGAAAACGTCTTAGTCTAGCCTTCCAGTTACCAAAACAAGATGTGAATGACCAAATTCAAGATCAAAGTGACAGTCCAGCATAGAGGTAAATAGATCCCTTATAAAAGCCAAAGCTGTTTTAATGTGTATTTATATTTATGTGTATAGATATGAATGTCTTTCCATTAGATAAGGATATGTTTGGTGTGGTTAAACTGCTTCATCCTATTCAGTTCATCTGGGAATGTTCTGGCAGAGAGGTCTGGCTCTATGTAATTTAACGCTCATCTTGCTCTGTCTTGTTTTTCAGGACCAGGATGGGAAACTCAAGAAAGCCGAGATTCAGGACTACCGGGACGGTACATACAAAGTGTCTTATGTGCCAGACCGGGTAGGTCGCTATACCATTGTGATCAAATATGGCGGCGATGAGATCCCTACCTCTCCGTATCGGGTTCGAGCATCTACTACAGGCGATGCTAGCAAGTGTACGGTCACAGGTACACACTGTTTTTACTGACCATCTTTATTTAGTTATCAGGCGCTTTTATCGGAATCAGGATACGCAAGTTACACTTTGGAGTTCTCTAGTATCATGAATATTCCTTAAAGATCCATTACCAATTGATTCATTATTTCTGCATTTAATCTCTTCTTTAGGACCTGGCATCGGGCCGACCATTGGCATCGGTGAGGAGGTAGGATTCGTGGTGAACACTAAAGGTGCTGGGAAAGGAAAAGTCTCCTGCATTGTGGTCACTCCAGAGGGCACGGAGGTTGAAGCCGACGTCATGGAGAGCGAAAACGGGACCTTTGACATCTTCTACACCGCATCCAAGCCCGGGACCTATGTTATTTACGTGCGGTTCGGAGGAGAGAACATTCCCAAGAGTCCCTTCAGAGTGCTGGTGAGGAAGTCATCATCTCTTTTGTTCTGTTGAGGTTTTAAATTCGCAGAATTGGATACGGTCCACAGAGGTTTGTGTCATCATCATCTCATCTCGAGTTCATTTTCAGATCTCTGAGGGGGTCGGGACATATTAAACTGTAATGTCTTTGCATTATCAAGATAAATGATAACAGAACACACTGCTTTAGTTTCGTATCGTGTAACATATTGCGGGTATGGTTTTGATTTACATATAAGATAAAGTGTTTTTGTGTGCATTTGTATGTTCAAGTGTGTGTATATGTGATAAATCGATCAAACATTTGGTTTATTTTGGAATGTGAGTTTTTACACATATTGTTTCTCAGGCAACTGATGAAGTTCCCATGGTGCAACAACAGTCGCTCCAACAGCAAAATGCAGCACCAGGCGTCGGGTTCCAGCCCTGGGTACAATACTACACATCTCATCCTTTATTCTCACAGTCTGCGTCTGTGGGACGTCCAGTCACTGAGTCTTCTCTTTCAGCCTTGACACTGACCGACGTCATCACATCTTTCTCTTCTCAGTCACTTCTGTCAATCAAACGTCATTCTTTGCAGGAAATGTTGCTGGAATGTTCACAGCTTCTCTCTCTTTTCTGTCTGTGTCATGAATCTGGTCTTGTTCTCTGTTCATCTTGGACACTGGTTTTCTCATGTTATAATGACAGAAGCAATCAGAAGCTCTTAGCTCAGAGTTTTGTTTTGAGCAGACACGTGTTTTACATTGTTCCTTACTATGACAAATGTCTGTGATCTCAGGATTGTTAAACTGCACAGTACTCTGAGTTGCTACGGTAAACTTTGAAGATACATATACTATAGCACCCTTCAATTGTATTATTAAAATGCTTTTTACTACATGCATGCCGACTAATCAGGGATTGTTTCTCCTTACATTTAATCTTTTTTTACTTCTTTTTTACAACAATTTACATATTTACTATAGTAAACGGAATTAAAATGACGAGATACTTTATTGTTTGTAAACATGCATGCAGATATTTAGAAAATACTTTATATTTTGGATAAAAAATATTCATTAAAATATGCATGCATTTGTGTGTTTTATATTTGCCAATAATTAAAGTTATATAGAATATTTTTTTAAATCTAATTTTTATATGTATTATTTTTATATATTATATGTCCTTATTTGAATTATTGGCAAATGTAAAACATGCACATGCATGCATATATTAAAGAAAAGACTTACATTAAGAAGACCATTTGAAGAGTACTTTGAAGGACAGGTTGTATATTAGGTGGGAGTTAATCAATACAAAATCCTGTTATTCTCTGTAGCGTAATGAAGGGAAGACGTCATTAATTTGTAGAAATCGCTGGCATAACTTCATCTTTCTCTGCTGTCTCGTGGTGTTAATGGGTTTTATTTCTTAGAATGTCTCAGAACTTCTGCTGCTTCAGGTTTGCTGGTGGACGTCTAAGAAACTCACTATCTCCTGTCTTTCATGTTTAACACATGTTTGTTGGGCTGTGGCTGATTCACTGAGCTTGAGAATGTCTGTACCTCTCCAGAGATCTCCACGGATCACACACATTCAGATTGAAAACACACGTGTCATTAATTCAAATGTCTTCTCGCAGGTCACCGATGGGGCGTATGTGGACAGTGTCAATGGGACGGGATACAGACCTTTTGATATGGTGATACCCTTTACATTTAGAAAGGGTGAAATTACAGGTGAGAGATGTAGAGAGATGTACTCTTATCTTAGTCTAAAATCAAAGGATTGTAAATTGTCGTCTTTTTGTAATGTCCCTTACATAAATACACAAAGGTTTTACTATAGTAAAAGAGCAGTAATTCTGTCTGTTTTAGCAGGTTTTCCATTTTTATAGATTTGTTTTAATAGAAATACCATAATTTTCTAATTTTAATATAATGTAAAATCTGCTTTATGTTTGTGTTTTTATAGGTGAGGTTCACATGCCATCAGGTAAAACGGCTCAGCCTGAAATTGTTGACAATAAAGATGGGACAGTGACGGTGAAGTATGCACCCACGGAGGCCGGACTTCATGAAATGCACATAAAATACAACGGCACTCATATTCCAGGTAAGGACTTTTGAGAAATAGAATAAGTTTCAAATGAAATGAGGATGAATAAAGTTTTATATTAATTAAGGGAATTTCTTTAGATGAGAGATGGATGCATTACTTAAATTCTTTAGTCTAAAACGACTCTTAGTTCATCTAAAAAATGCATTGTGTTATCACTGTGACCTCTTTGCTTTGATGTACAGTAACATTATAACTGAATGTCAAGAGATCTATCTTCTGAAAAGATTGATGTTAACTAAAGGCAGATAAAACATCAGGAATAATTTATTTCTGTGATGACATCTATGTGCGTTTGGTTCTGTTGAGTTCAGATTCTCATGTTGATGCTTGTTTCTGTGAATGGAGTTATATTACATCAGTCAATATAACATGAGTGATAGTCAAGCTTTATTTCATGCTTTTATTACTTCATAAAGACCACAAAGAATAAGTTATGAAATGTCAAGAGCAACCGGAGGAAACATGAGGATATTCGGTCAACACATGAATGACCACTGAACTTGAGTAAACATTGTGTAACTGAACTTGATCCAATACTGTATTGGAGACTTCAGTCTTGTGGTAAAGTTAACAGTGATTATTAAAAAATATCTTTGGTTTATCGTTTACATAGAAGTTCCATTGGTTAATTTTGGAGTTAAATTTAAAAAGTCAACGTTCAGGCTTTTTTTACATTACTCTGACCTAAGTTAATGTCATAGTTATATAAAACTGATAACCAGTCTGTTCTTGAAACTTATTGACTGCCATAGGAAAGAAAATATTTCAAAAGATATATAAAGAACATATAACAGCAAGAGTTCAAGGGCACTTGACTATCATTGTCATTTTTCTTGCTATGTTTCTCGATGGTTACAAGGAACAAAAATCGAACAAAACAAATACATTTATAGGATTTTTATAGGTTAAAGGTTTGTAAAATCCGGAAAGTGATAAATTCATGTCCGAAGTTTAATTTTTGGGTGAACTATCCCTTTAATAAATAATTTAAAGAAAACGGGCATGCCTTTTGAACACATCTGTAAAACTTTTTCTCTCTTAAACAAATGTTATATGCAATTTTTTTTGTGTTTGTCAGAGAGTCCTCTGCAATTCTATGTCAACCATGCGAATAGTCCCAGTGTGAGTGCGTACGGACCAGGACTGGTGTACGGAACCACTAACAAAACTGCCACCTTCACCATCTATACTGAAGATGCATCTGAAGGTGTGTAACACAGGAATACACGTCGCACTCGTGTGAATTCTTTTTCTTCAAGTGCTAATGTTGTGTTTTGCCTTGTCAGGCGGTCTTGATCTGGCCATTGAAGGTCCATCTAAAGCCGAGATCAATTGTGTGGACAATAAAGATGGCACCTGCACAGTCACGTACCTGCCCAGCACACCTGGAGACTACAACATCCTCGTCCGATACAACAACAAACACATCGCAGGAAGTCCGTTCACCGCCCGTATCACCGGTAAGGCTCAAACACAGTATCACACATCTTCATGTCACCTCTGACCTCTGATCAACATCATTAATTATATTTTATTTTTTATGTGCAGAAGACAACAAGAGAAAGTCCCAGGTGAAACTGGGCTCAGCTGCAGATTTCTCTCTAGACATCAATGAAACAGATCTTAGTCTTCTGACTGCAAGCATCAAAGCTCCATCAGGTCGAGATGAGCCCTGCTTACTGAAGAGACAACCAAACAATCACATCGGTATGTTTGTGTGTGTCTCTGTGTGTCTCGCTGCTCATCGATCCCATCTGTAAGTTCTATTGACACATGTTGTCTGGTTTAGGTATTTCCTTTATCCCGAGAGAGGTTGGAGAGCACCTGGTGAGCATCAAGAAGAACGGACAGCATGTTGCAAACAGTCCCATCACTATTATGGTGGTGCAGTCAGAGATTGGAGACGCCAGCAGAGTGAAGGTGTTCGGTCAAGGTCTGGTGGAGGGACGAACGTTTGAGATGTCTGACTTTGTTGTGGACACTCGTGACGCTGGTGAGATATGGGTCTGGTTTTTAGTACTTTTATTAGTGTTGCTAAAATGTTTCAAATGAATTCCTCTTAGTAATATTGGTGATAAACAGAATGTGCTTGAGGTTCTGGATTTCATTTCTTAATAAAAGATAATTAAAAACAAGGTTTAGTACTGTGAAATTCAGCCATGTTTTATAATTTTGAAGTACGTAAGTGTTACATTATCCTTTACTGCCAAACGTCTGGATCCTAATGATATCGTCTCAAACTTACAAATGGATTCCATTGGCTGTTGGTTAAAATCTCACCAAAAGCGGAGAAAATGCTCAAGGGTGCAAATGAGAAGAAAAATAGACTTAATTTGGGTCACGGCTTATTGTTTTACAACTACTTAGAACTTTATGTTCTGCACATTTATTTTACTTTCCCAAATATTTCTCAGTTTGTTTTCTAGTTTTGCATGTCATCTCGATCTCAATCCTATGTTTGTAGGTTATGGTGGTTTGGCATTGTCTGTTGAGGGTCCCAGTAAAGTGGACATTCAGACTGAAGACCTGGATGATGGCACCTGTGGAGTCTCTTATTGTCCGTCTGAACCTGGGACATACATTGTGTCCATCAGGTTTGCAGAGGAACATGTACCAGGTATGAACACGTTCATTAAGCTCAAACTATCTGTCTGTAATGAAACAAAATGTCTGAATGTTATTTCTTCTGATCAAACTGCAAAAAATTATGGTACTGTAAATTAAGTTTAATAAGAGAAAATATTTGTATTTGTGTTGACAGGAAGTCCATTTAACGTGAAGGTTACAGGTGAAGGTCGTATTCGTGAAAGCATCACCCGTCGCCAGAAAGCAGCATCTGTCGCGAGTGTTGGAAGTGTTTGTGATCTCAACCTCAAGATCCCAGGTACACACACACCTCTCTCTCAACCAAAGCTTGATTTCCTATCTGTTCTGTATTGTCCTCTTAGTTATAAAAAAAGGCCTTAAATATATTTCAATTATTGTTTTAGAAAATTAAGCTTTAATAAATAAATAATGACAATAGTAAAGATTAAAGATTCATATTGATAATGGATAACAAATTATTTTCACAATCTTTTCTGATAAAGGAATTTTCGCTCACCAGCAAAACTGTACATTTAAAGGAGTATCACAGGCAGTTTCTATTAATCTTGAGTATCTGTGGTGTGGAATCACATTGTTCAAATATCTAAAAAGTCTTTGGTTTACTCACATTTACAGAAGATCCAACTTTGCGTTATTTTCCCCAAAAAAGGATTGACCGTGAGCAGTGCTCACAACCAATCTCCTCAAGAGGGGTTCTTAAGGAATGTACATGCTGATGCTTGTGCTCTATTAAGCTCTCTTATTGGTGCTTGAGCGGGATTTTATGTACCAATGGCCAATAAATTACTCTTTACTTCATGACGGTGATTGGATGAATATTTGAATAAACCTTTCTGAAACCGGTGGCTGTATGGGGGCAGTGTATTGAGCTAGAAATTCATATGTTCTCCACTTAACTCTGTATTTTATCAAATAGACCCTGTTGAAAGTGACAACTCAACATGTTTAAAAGTCTAAAGCACTTACCGTACGTTCAGACCGCCGCGGGCGAGAGTGTCAAGATGACTTGAAGTCAACAACGAATCAAGAAGTCCAGCGAACGCAGTCATGCAGAACTTTAGTTCCGACCAGAGTACTTCTCATGCATAATGGGAAATATTTAGTGCTGTGGCAATTTTGTCTTTATAAATATTTTCTATTATACATAAACTTAAATTTGGACACAAATTAATCGAATAATGTGTCAATCAAGAAGTCTGAAATCTTGAGTATTTGATGTGCATACACAATGTGTGTGTGCTGTGATTGTGCACAATAAAACTCGCAAAAGAGTAGGAGAAATAACTATTGAGAATAACCTAACTTGTGCGTTGTAATTAGTCTGACCAATTTGTTTGATTTGCAGATCATGATGTGCTGTTGTTAAGTTTGCAGTGGCTCCACCAATAGTTAAATATCTTTACTTTTCACTCTTTTTTGTTGAATTGATAACATGAAACTGCGGATATGCTTTATAAACTTAATATAACTTTATTCGCATTTTAGCAACTGGTTGTGTTTTACATCAAAGTGAATGTTTCGTGCTTATTAGCGTTTGTCTTTCGTTCACATTTGCAAACTCATATTTTTAAAGGGTTTGTTGAACTTCAGCCACATGTGATTCATTGTCAGATTTGATCTCCGGTAATAAGACTGTAGCGTAATAAAGGATTCAACACAGACCACACAGATCGGAAACAAACCCCCCCGTCTGATCTCATATGTGATGTCATCAGATCACATCCTCACCGCGTCTGCTTTTCATTTCAACAATGTTTATTTTGGAAGCACATGTGCTGGTTTATGACTCACAGACACCTCCAATGTTTCTCTAAAGATCTGAATCACGCAAATCCTTCAAAAAACACGTCCAGGTCATATTTTTAACCCAAAATATTTATTGTAATAGTGTATGAAATAGATCTGATGCGCTCAAGATCTGTCTCTGTCTTTAACTCTCTTTTCCAACTTTTCAGTTTTTTCTCACATGGTGCATTGCTTGGTCTGTCTTTTCTCTTTCCTTGCTGTTTTCTGTCGTCTGCGTCTGACTCTTCAGTGACCTGGTTTCTTCTGGCTCTGGCTCGAGAGCTCCTCTCACGTGGTGTCTATCGCTCGCACTGCTCGGTGTGGCTCGGGGTCAAAGGTCAGACCGCCCCCATGTCTCCACGTCCCTCGAGGTCGACATTCTTCACCAGGGTCAGCGTTGCACCCTTTAGACGGCCCTGGGCTGGGCTGGAGGGTGCGTTTGAAGCACTGAGCATGTGGACCATGAGGTTGGCAGAAAGCGCTTGCTCTTTTGTGTTGGCATGAATAGCAGCTTTTTTATTTTTTATGAGCTCCACTCAAATAAACGATCATTTATTTACTCTTTACGTTTCAAATCCGGTCTGTGGAACACACAAGGTGACATTTCGCATGAAAAGATATTAAATGACTAATGGAGGAAAAGTCTGCAGGTTTGGAACGGCGTGAGGGTGAATAAATGAAGATACAGTTATTCTGTTTGAATTATTTATCGCTTTAATAAATCCCAGACTCCCTGCTTGCAAAACCTGAAATGTGAGTTTCTGAGAAACATCAGAGAGGCCTTCCCTCGCACTGCACCTCCTCAATCATTCCATCTGCTCTTCATCTGCTTTCTAATCTTTCAGACATCGAAATCCATGACGTCACTGCTCAGGTCATCAGTCCATCGGGGACCACGGAGGCAGCTGAGATTGTTGCCGTGGGCAACCACACCTACTGCATCCGCTTTGTGCCTCGTGAGATGGGAGTGCACACTGTGAGTGTAAAGTACCGCGGGCAACACGTGCCCGGAAGCCCCTTCCAGTTTACCGTGGGTCCACTGGGCGAGGGAGGCGCTCATAAGGTGCGAGCGGCCGGTCCTGGTTTGGAGAGAGCGGAGACGGGTGTGCCAGGTATGCACTTTCATCCCTTTTTTTCTTTTGAGCTCTTTGAGAACATTGCAGGAGACTAATTTGTGTTTTTTGTGTAGCTGAGTTTAATATTTGGACCAGGGAGGCGGGCGCTGGAGGTCTGTCCGTTGCTGTCGAGGGTCCCAGTCGAGCAGAAATCTCATTTGAGGACAGAAAAGACGGTTCATGTGGCGTCTCTTACGTAGCCCAAGAGCCTGGTAGATATCTGCACTTGATCTTCATGGTGTATTGTGGTGAAGTAAGAGTCTGGTTTTGTTCTAAAACACTATTTATTTCATTCACAGGTGACTATGAAGTGTCTATAAAGTTCAATGATGAGCACATTCCGAACAGCCCTTATCTGGTGCCCGTGTGTGCCGCGGTGGATGATGCCCGTCGACTCACTGTTACCAGTCTTCAGGTGAGACATGAGAAAACATCGCCACATGGGATGCATGTCCACAGCTATCACAATAGATGTATTTAATCAGAGGGGTTAACTACTGAGAGTTTTGATGGAGTAGTTATGTTTAATGTGATCTACAACAGGACAGTCAAGTCGGTGAATCAAACTGGGGTTGCAGAGATTACACTCGGATTTATGTCAGCACAAACAAATCAAACATCTTTTGATTTTATAATAGGATGTGCAAACTTTCTCTTAGGTATATTCAGATTTTATGACATTAAACATTTCCATGAGCAGAATTTCATAGCCCACATAAACATTGTTCCTCATTTGAGTGTCTAGAAGTGCATTTTTTATTCTGTGCAAAAAATGTGTGTACACTTAAAGTTTCATGATACACTGGTTTTATATTGGTGATACTAAAAACAATCATCATCTATATCTAGCTATATGTAAACTATAAAACTATGATTATTATATTTCTTAAGAAAATAATTCCATTATACATATAATCCTTGTATCATTGTGATATATATATATATATCACAATAATTGTAAAAAAGCCTGCTCTTCTCACAGAACAGGATATAGTGTTGCTGGCAGAAAGTTAAGATTGTATCATGAACATGTCTACCCTAGATAGCTAACTAGGTTTGAAAACAGTTGTAAAATGGTTAATTTTGTAAATATAATGGGGAAATTAGCATTCATACAAGTTAGGTCTCAGTTAAAAGAAGTTTCAACTATAAATCGTGTGTTCAAAGTGACTTCCAAAGAGAGAGCTCAAGTTTTTATTTCATTCCTCTAGTCGGGGTATCTTGTTTTTTTTCCAGAAGTAGCTGAATAATATTTTATTTTGCCATCTGGAGTCACTTTGAGTAGCTGTTGGACATGAATCATTATTGTGTGGATCTTCAGGTGTTTCTCTTGTGTTTCAGTTAAAGACTTTTAACAGAATCAAGTGTGTTAAAGCTCACAGATCTATCGGTTAAAGCAGAGAGAGGCAGATCATTCCTACTGTTAGAAACTTCTAGAAACCTCTGAATTCCATTAAACTTCTGTACAGTTTCTGCTCTGTAGAATAGCAAACCCTATAGTTCTTTTTATGTATATGTTCCTCTCAGCTTTAGTTGATGATCTGTGAGTTCAGGTAAGATATGTCAGGTTTATGCCATCTGAAGCAGCTCTACCCAGCCTGCACTGAACTGTGTGATGTTCACAGGAATCGGGTCTGAAGGTAAATCAGCCGGCTTCGTTTGCTGTTCGTCTGAACGGAGCCAAGGGCAACATCGATGCTAAAGTTCACAGCCCGTCTGGAGCGCTTGAGGAGTGTGTGGTTTCTGAAATCGAGCAAGGTGAGACATCACTCGTATTCTAGACTCAACAGAGGTTGTGTGTTCTAGATTACATTATTCGTTGATGTGTGTGTGTGTGTGTGCATTTGCATATATGTTTTCACTGACGTTCCGTTCTCCAGACAAATATGCCATTCGTTTCATTCCTCGTGAGAATGGGATCCATGTCATCGACGTAAAGTTCAACGGAACACACATTCCCGGCAGTCCATTTGAGGTTCGTGTCGGAGAGCCGGGTCAAGGAGGAGATGCTGGACTCGTCACTGCCTATGGAACCGGTCTGGAGAGAGGAACCACAGGTGACAATTCTGCACATGCTATCTGATTAAATTACTTTATAAAACTTGGCATAAAAAGAGGAATTCAAACAGTTTTCTCAAATGAACAGACATCATTGTTTTAAAAAATGATTTGAACAGAAGGATCTTGGATCGTCTTGAATGTTTTTCATGGATCTCATCCAGAATAAATTTGTCTTCATGAGGGATGTTAGATCTAAAGGTCTAAAAATGTCTTGCACATTTTCCTTTTTTCAAAACCTGGTAAACTGTCACAGACATGATCCCTAATTGATGATTGTTCTGTTTCGGACACTGATAAGATTTTATTTAAAAACTGTAACAGCCCTTTTAATGTGTGCTTGTTTTGTGTTGTCATTACAAATGAGCGAGAGAGTGAGAGAGCAAGAGAGCGGAAACCGCTCAAGAGAATTTATTTGTGGTTAATGTCATAATGGCAGCAGTATGAATAGCAACACAGTTGACATACAGCAAAGAGAGAAATAAATAAAGTTTAACGATGTCCTTGTGTCAGATACTCCTGATGCTTCCAGCTGGTTTCCTCTGATATTGTCAGCATGAAAGATCACAATGGATTTATTTCCTGCTGTGGGGATCTGCTTCACGTTTATCATCTCACAGCAGCTTTACAGACACATGGTGTTGAACACGAAATACTGATGGTTGTTTTAACCATTGTACTGTCAGTTTTTGTCATTCAACAAAAAGCATTACGACATCACTGTTGCCACAGGTCTCCACTCCTCTGAAAGTCTCTTTTATTGTGATAGGAAACCAGGCCGAGTTTATCATCAATAACACTAAAGCAGGACAGGGATCTCTGGCCGTCACCATCGAGGGACCGTCGAAGGTCAAGATGGAGTGTCAGGAGTGTCCTGAAGGATTTAAAGTTCACTACACACCAATGGCTCCTGGAAACTATGTCATCACCATCAAATACGGTGGCCCAAACAACATCTCTGGAAGCCCATTTAAAGCCAAAGTCACAGGTGTGTGTGAAAAAAACCCCAAACATCAACAGAAACCAAATGTTACTTTTATAAGTGTTTGATTATCATCTCAAACATTAAAATTGTGTTCATTTCAGGTCCCCGTCTAGTTAATGTGACCAATGCTAGCGAGACGTCCACCCTAATGGTCGAGTCTGTGTCCCGCTCGAGTCTTCAGAACTCTTACAGCTCATCTCCTAGAGCTTCATCTGACGCCAGTAAGGTTCTTGGTCGAGGTCCAGGTCTCAGCAAAGCCTTCGTCGGGCAGAAAGCATCTTTTACAGTGGACTGCAGTAAAGCGGGTATGAAAAAGTCTGAAAGCAAGAAAGTTTGAAGGCAAGAGTACTTGATTTTAAAATGCTGATTTGTTTTTTTAGGTAAGAACATGCTTCTGGTTGGTGTTCATGGTCCTCAGACGCCCTGTGAGGAGATCCTGGTGAAACACATGGGAAACATGCAGTATAATGTTAGTTATGTGTTAAAGGAGCGGGGCAACTACGTTTTGGCTGTGAAATGGGGTGACGAGCACATCCCAGGTTCTCCGTTTCATGTCACCGTCCCATAATTCTCAGCAGTTTATGTGAAGTTCTTCTCAGAATGAGACACTACAGGTATATACAGAAGAGACGGCTTGGACCATCATTCTGTTGAACTTGATCAGGTTTATGACTGGAAAGATGATGGTAATGTTGACGTGTTCTGATGTGTTTTGATGGATTCAGTTCATAGTGAGTTTTATTCATCGCTTGAATGTTTAAAAATTTAAATGACCACATGTGAACAAATCAATCTGGGTTTTAAAACTCGAATGTCTATTTACTACTGACACTTAATTGTCTTTTCCTAACATTCTGTCCCTTTTAAAGCAAATATTATAATGTTTCCATATCTGTGTTTAATTTTATATAAGACGGTCATTCATCAGAACACATTTGATTAAATAAACCACTTGTTTTTATCAGTAGAAGAAATTAAATTATTACATAACAAAGTTTTAGACTTTGCAATGGATACATGACCTAGAGACTCTTTTGAATACACTAATATCTCAGTAATTGATTTTGCGCTCATCTTTTTTCTATCATTTGTTTTTTTTGTCTCTGTAATACAATTTTTGAAATGTCAGAGGAAGTATTTTGTTTTAAAGGCAAGGGGGTATTTCTTTGTATTTGTATTCGAGCCGTTAGTGCCTTTATGTGAAAAACATGAATAAATTTGATGTACATTTGCTTATTAAATCAAACTGGAATAAAGTGTTAAAGCTGTTACAGTGTCTTTTCGTTAAATTTATCTTCGAATCCCTACAATGTGATTTTTAATGCAGATCACCTGCACACAATGGATGGGAACAGAGGCTCTCAGACATTAAAAGGTAAGTCCTGGTAGCAGAACAACTGCTTTGTGTAAGAGAGCAAAATATTGTGACATTTCCACAAAATTTCTCTTGTTCCACCGAGGACAGGTTATGGAGCAAAATAAATGCAAAATAAATATTTTAATTTTCCCTTAATTCTAAAGGGTCTATGATATATTCATTTGAGCTGTGTTACCAGATCAAATTGATGATTCCCAGCCCAAAAGCTGTCCAAACAGCTCAAAACATTTGATTTATGATAGTTTCAATTTGATCAATAATTGGCCTTGTTATTATTGTTATTGTTGTATTTCAGCCTTTTAGTTACAAACACCAACAATAAACTTCAATTGAACAGATTTAAATTGAATGTTAATATCCAATTCCTATATAATTAAATATCTGTTATATCACATAATCAATTTGAATACTTGTATTAATAATTATCATTATTATAACTATCACTACTACATTTCAGTGGAATTTAAAACCTTGTCGTAGGTTCCTTGTAACACACTTAGATCAACATAACATTATTATATGTGAAGCATTTCCCGTTGATGTCCATACGAAAACATCTTAACTATGCTAACCTATCTTCACAACAACTAAGGACGATATAATGAATACTTGTTGCTTTCGAAAGAACAATAAAAGAACATTACAATAACAATATCAATATATATTGTTATTGTTATGTATATAAATAACAATAAAAGAACATAAACTTGGTCGGGCCTGGTCGTTGGGGGACCTTATGCCATGTTAAGCTGTCTGTCTATAATTGACTTCTATAGAGGAGAAAACTTCTCAAGGCAGGATCTACAATTTTTGGTTGTCAATGTTGATATTCGAAATCACCAAAACATCTTCTACACCAAAAGGGTCTCACCCCTTTTTTTGGCAGCTCCGGCCCTCACATACGCCATCTGTTTCTTATTGTGCGTGACTTGTTCAATAACTATATTTTTCTATACTAACCTTTCACCTTGTACCATTGATCCATTTGTCACCGTTGCAATGAGCCAGAATACAGAAAAACACAATGTGTTAACAAATGAATAAAGATATTTACAGAGTTACAGAGGTCATGTTCATAATTCCTCGTGACTGTGAGTTCTTACTGAGCCAGAGTAAATATACATCAAGACATAAATGTTGAACAGACGCGAGTCTGGCCTCTGCTCTGTTTCATTTCTTCTTATTGTGCGTGACTTGAATTTACATGTAAATGAGTGTACGGGAAACAAGCATTTGCAATGACTGTAAATGTGTAATAATTGCACATGAATGCTTCATTATGCTGACGAGCAGCTTATGTTTTAGATTTGAGAAACTGATTCACTCATACTGACTTTCAACATCAGGAACGTCTTCAAGTAACAAGACACACACTAAGATTTGTGTTGTATGGGTGTGTGTGTTTGGGATAGTGTATGTGACCTCTCTCCGGTTGAGTGATCTGCTTTCTGATTGGTCAGTCTGGTCAGGTCATGACTGATAGGCTCCTCTTGGGTTACTGTGGCTCTCACTCTCTCTGTTATTCAGTCACAGGGACATCACGAGAAACCGGCTCACCACACAGGACCAGAACTTCTACCGTGAGCTCATTCTGAAGGAGGCCTACACACGACTGGCATGGAAGATGAAATACAGCGGAGAATATCCCATCAGCTACATGATCCGCAGGTTCAAATCCATCTGCCTTTTTAACCCTCCATCCGTCACTAAAGTCCCAGTGTCTCCTGTGGTCCAAACACAGAAACCCATCACCCCTGTGGTGACCCCGCGGATTCTGAAAGATGCTCCTCTGATGAGACCAGTGAGCTCACAAATCAAAGCCTCTCTGTATGATGGATTCTCTCATGAAGGGAAAGGAAGACAACTGTACCTGAAGAAACGTATTGTACAAGGTCCAGATGAGAAATATGATCATCCAATCCCATCATCATGGGATTATGGATGGAGGCTACACTGTAAAAAACAACCTATATAATCTACTCAATAAAATTGAGGTAACAATTTGCACTCACTTTTTTTGGGTAGATTCTATCTTATATATTTGAGTAAAGTATACCTAAATTTAACAGCTATGGCAGACTAAAAGATATTAGGTAAGGTCTACCTAATATTTCTCATTACATCAAATAACTTATTACTTATTAAAATTAAGTAATATTAACCCTATTGTAAGTAAGCAACAGTTCATCTACTAAATTATTAGTAATAATAATTAGCCATTAGAAAAAAATACATATTACTTATTCAGGGAAGGTAGAATTTATATAAAAATGGACACAGGAGATTGCATAAATTTCCTTTTTTATTGATCAAATAACATATTGTATTTTTAAACATTTAAAACGAATTATTGTAAGTACAAAATAACCCCTTACAATAAATTTCAAGTGAAATACAACATCATAATGTTGCATAAAGCTTTTTGAACGTATTCCGTTCAAAAATAAGATGAAAAACATACATTAGAAGCAAAACGCCTAAATACTGTTTCTTCACGTTATCATGTCAAACTATATGCGTTTAGATTTAATGGATGGCTACAATACTTTAAACTCTAGAAAATAAAAGGAGAAACTGCTCTCATTTACCTCAAAAGACAAGCATTCTCTATCGGTACAAACATTTAAACTTCATTTAAAACGTCAAAAAATGATCTTAATTTCAATTTTAAGTGACATACAACTCCACATTACATATAACTCTCATTACATGTAACTTTTAGAACAATTACTATTTAAAAGTAAAACACAACACTAATTAGGCAAGGACATGCTTGAAATAAATTTAAGTTACATTAAACTTCAAATATATCTCACATTACATATTACATGCAACTTCTTGAACATTTAACATTTGCAAATAAAAGAGTTATCAATAGATGAAGCAAACAGTCTGAGGTTAAACTTATATATTACATGTTTTGCACAGCCAGTTTATTTGCAGTAAGCAGATCATCCATTGACTCTGTGGTTAGTTCGGGTACCGGAAGTTAACTAATTCTTCTTTCTTCTTCATATGGATCTTTCTGCAGCAGAATAAAATATGTCAGAAACAGGATATTGACATTATTAGATTATCACACTCCTGTAAAATGAATTGTACATAATTTATATGTATGTCCATTTATATTTGCCATATTTTGCTAAATAATTCCACCAACTAAAAGTTAGTACAATGTATTTGAAAATCCAAGTTAACTCAAACACATAAATCAACTCAAATCAAACATTACAACTGTTAGGCCTATGATAGAGATCACATAAGGAACATAAAAAAATTACACATTTTCAATCCTTTGCTTTTTGTAGTTAGCAGAGCACTTTGCAGTGCCAAAGCTAATATTTAGGGGTACATTTTACCTATTTTTTTAGTCTTGCAGTTAATACTGTTAAAAAATAGGTAGTGTAGGTAGAATGTTCCCATTATTTTTCATTTTACTTCTATACCATTTATAACTTAGCTTATAGACGAAGCAGAGTATTTTATTATTATTAAATTATTAAAGCAAAGTTTAAGAAAACAAGGCTGACTTACTAAACATCAAACAGTGTTAATGATCAACATGCAGTATGAAGACGTAAAACATTTGCCCAGCGGGCAGGATCTGAGTTTCTTCTCATTGATCTTTGAACTGACTCTCTACTTTCTCAGGTGACTATGGGATTGACTGTATGACTCCAGCTAACAAAAGATCTGAGATCGTAAGGAACACTTTCTACGCCAGGAATGGTATTTTTAACATTCCCAAAGCGACAGATCGACTGGGCTGAAATGGACCTGAAGCACTTTATCAAATCCAAAGACTGGTTTGAGGTGTTTATCCTCTGCTCCGTGCTTGATTGACAGTAATACAGAGGGAAACGATCACTCACAGGTGAAGCCTGGAAATAAAACACAATTGTGTTAATGGTAAGGTTTCTTCTGGGCTTGATCAACTTGTTTAAGTTTTTCACAAAGGCCGTAAAATATGCATTTCGAAAAAAACATGTTTGACATGCAGGACAAAATAAATCAATCGATGATGTCAACTAAGAATTATGTAAAGTAAATAAGTTAAAGCTTTATTCGCTGTTTTTTAGCTACTCATCTGTTTGTGTTGTGTACCTGCTGGTGAATTTATGATTATGGATTGAAATGATCTCCAGGACGACCATCATATCACAACCCATAATGCTCCACGGTGCAATATTTGGATCAAACCATGACATAAATGAAAGATGTATGTTAAAACCACGTCTTGTCTAATGATTTTACTCTCTATTAAGGATTAATTATTGAAGGAGCAGATCTTCAGGCTCATAGCCCTGGTCAGGTTCAGTAGCAGAAATAACACAGTGAACTGAGTAAAAGAATAAATCCATTGAGCATTTCTCTGTTTTATATAGACGCGACTCTCGCCAAGACAAAAAAAAACACAACCAGACTGTAATCAGTTAGGGAAATTGTGCGGCATTTTTAAATAAAGTTATTTAAATATCATTCTAGTTTTTACATGAAATGTACTGGGTGATATTTATCATGCAGTATTATTCTGTCATTAATTACTCTTATTATTAATTGCTTTCTAATTGTAATAAATCTGTACACATTTCTTCGGTCTGAAGAACACAGGGTAATATATTTGAAAGAATGTTTGTAACAGTAACAGTTCTTGGACCTAATTGGCCATTTTGCTAGAGGAGAACTGGTTCTCCTGGCTGGGTCTGGTTTCTCTCTACATTTTTCTCTACACTCTCTACATTGGATGCAGCTCCTCTGCCCTATTACTGCTGTCAGATGACATCACTTATTATTAATAATATTTTTCTTTAATGCTTCTTCGTTAGTAGCCCATACGTGACTGATTGCATAATATATTGCTTGTGTTCCTCCTCTGTTTTCTTGTCTCTGTCAACTGTGTGATGTGTACCCGGCCTTGATACCATTTTATTAAATGGAATTGCATTATATATAATATAGAATTATATAAAATATATGTCATGTACAGCTGCTTTGAAACATTGGAGCGTTTAAAAAGTGCTATATAAATAAATGTGAGTATATAAAAAAAGGGTTATTCGCATTCTTCCAATTAACCTTCTCTGTGTTTATCAGATCAAATAAATGTATACAGATACGAAAAAAAACTGGAAGGCGGCTAAACCATGACAGAATTAATATTTTTGAGTGAAATTTCACTTTAAGACCGCATGATTTAATACACCAACATTAGAGAGACTAAAAATTATAAAGATAAATTCCTCGCTGCGAGCAGGGTTCGAACCTTAACCACTCGGCCAAAAAACATTTAAAGCTTAATGCCTTCCTCACCTGTGATAAATGGATTGAAAAGGATCCTCAGAAATGCAAGAGGGCAGGTCAATCATCAAAACAGCTTTTTGATGAACACAGCTCTTGGATTCAGCATTTAAAGGCGGCTGGTAATTTCTTCTCATTTATATCAAAGCATTTACCACCACGTCATGGCTAGAAACCTCCAAAACTGCTGAGAGGTCACATCAAGAGCAGCTTTCCAACAGGCACCAAACGACGAGGTTGGGATTCAAACCCACGCGTGCCGAGCGCAATGGATTAGCAGTCCATCACCTTAACCAGTCGTCCACCTCGTCAAGCCGTGGAGTGAGATGGTCAAGACCCAAGGTGCCCTTTAAAATGTCTGATGCTGGCCATTAAAGTATTTTCATTACTGCCTTTACAGACAGAACACTCCAAACAACAGGGCTCGTCCGGGATTTGAACCCGGGACCTCTCGCACCCTAAGCGAGAATCATAACCCTAGACCAACGAGACAATCGTTCAGAAGTTCATTTAAGACAAGAGCCCACGGGAACTCAACAGACCACAACTTTGCAACCCACAACATATGCCTACGACAGCAAGGCAGACGTACAAGTGCACTTTGCAGTCTTAAGCACTGCTCTCGAACATAAAGGGTACTCATTGTACAGATAGTTTGATTTCTTCAAGATATCTTTCAATGCTAAACCGTTTACCTCCTACACAGTTGGTTTAAAGACAGCATTTTGCATTTTACAGCATTCTGAACACAACTATTCCTTTTGTTTGCCTTATCTGCACACGGTCATCTGATCTTGGAGCTTAAGCGTGCGTTGTAAGGTTTTCAGAAGCATGCAGATGCAAACTTTATATGATCACCTTGTCTTTGTGATGGTATGAGTAAACACTTCTAGAAACAAGACCAAATTTGACACTGAAGGCTATATTAAACTTTTAGGCGAATGGCACGAGAGAGAGAGAGTGTAATGATAGTTTGAGAATCTGTTAGGTTATATACTGTAATATATAGAGCAACGTATACCTGTTTGTGACATGTGTAGCTAATGAGAGATATACGGTATTGTTCGTTAATGTCGCTTGATGTGACGCAGTTGTGAATAAAGAACCGAAGCTGAGAGAGAGAGAGAGAGAGAGAGAGAGAGAGAGAGAGAGAGAGAGAGAGAGAGAGAGAGAGAGAGAGAGAGAGAGAGAGAGAGAGAGAGAGAGAGAGAGAGAGAGAGAGAGAGAGAGAGAGAGAGAGAGAGAGAGAGAGAGAGAGAGCGAGAGAGAGCGAGAGATAGAGATAGAGATAGAGAGAGCGAGAGAGAGGGGGACTGGATGTCAGAGCTCTTCTGCCCACCCGACTAAAGATGACGTGAGATTCACGACAGACACTGACCTCCTGATCTCAGTGGTGTGTGTTGAGAAGAACTCAGAGGAGACGAGCACATGGATTGATCCGTGATGGAGCGAGGAGTTTGTGTTCTGGAGTTGTTGGGTGTTTTGGTCTCGCTGTGCGCCTGCTTCTGTTCACTGCTTACCACCGTCATGTCTCAGTGGCTGACTCTCTCCACAGACCTGCTGCCCACTGAGAGCTTTGAGCTGGGTCTGTGGGAGACGTGTGTGGTACAGGAACTGGGGGTGACTCAGTGCAGGCCGTACGACAGTCTGTTGGGTCTCCCACCAGACATCCGGTTGGCCAGAGTCCTCATGTGCGCGGCACTGATGACCGGCATTCTGGGTCTGATGTTTGCCGTGCCAGGCATCTATCTGGTGAACAGCTGCAAACGTACAGAGACTCTGGAAGCCAAACGGACCCTGAAAATGCTTGGTGGAATCTTGTGCTTCATTGCCGGAATTTTAGGACTTGTGCCCTTGTCTTACGTGGCTCACCTGACAGAACTTCTTCGATGAAAGCGTGCCAAGCTTGGTTCCCCGCTGGGAGTTCGGGAACGCTCTGTTCTTCGGCTGCAACAACAGATGATTTTGATAATCGATTAATCTAACCATTCTTAGAACGATTAAAAGTTGATTATTTCAATGACTAATCAGTAGGTTTTGAATGATTATTCAGCTTTTGCAACTAGTTAAAACTTTGAGTTATACATATTCTAAGTAATAAATAAAAAAGAAAATCACTTCAGCTTTTGAAAAAGTTTTATTGAACTTTGAACCAGGCTACTCTCTTTAAGTTTTCTGATTCTGTCCAACTCAATTCACACAAATACTCTCCAAGCATAGTTTAACTTTTTTGTTTCCTTTCAATATAAAAATAAATAAATAAGCCACAATACAGCCCAAAAAATTGTTTAAATGTAAACGAATCTTGACGGCCACATTAAGCAGCATTTCTGTGACAACAGTTCAGTTTAACAAAAAGGTTTTTTTGGATTGTCAATTAAGTGTTATTTAGTTAAAGTGAAGAAAGGTCAGCATGTCACCGTGTTCATGTGACAAGCTTGCTTTGTTTTTTTTTATATTTTTGTTCCATTAAGCTAGTTATATAGGTTCTTGATGGGAGGATATATCCAGGGTGTAATGCAGAAACCATTTCCTGAAATCCTTTCTCCATCAACCATAGAGAGATGTCTCATGTCTTTAACAATCATGTTCAGAATTGACTCAGTAAGAGCAGCGGCTCGCTGAGGAGTACATGAATTCCTTCTTAAAGAAAGTCATCAACAGGCCCACTTTTCTTAGAACTGAAACAGAAAAGAGGACATTTACTTCAGGACACATAGAATGGTCAAATATTAATCTGCAAACAATTATTAGACATATAAAATTATATGTTTTTTAAAATTACACTACATATTAAACGACAAGCAGATAGACATTCTCACAAGTAACTGACATGATATTATTCTTCCTAACATCTCTTTTTGTAGGTTGTCATGAACATGGAAAAACATAAAGACAAATGATAAGTCTTCACTTGTAATCACTTTCCTCTTATATAATTACTAATAGTGTTATAATAATCAAAAGTCCTGACACCTAAGCTAAATCAAGCATTATTCTTTGCAAGACAAATATATGACTGTAATTGTATAATTATCTTCTCTAATAAAGATAACTAGTACTGCTAGTTAGTTGGCTGTAGATGGAGAACACTCACCTCTCTGCTGCTCTTGCTCCGGGATGTTTCCTCTTTAAATGCTCCAGCTGCAGGTTGCGCTGCTGTGAAAGGAAACTTCCGCCTTTCATGTACTGCACACAACATGTGTGATGTTTTGTGTTCTTCTACTGGAAGAGCATTCAGGAGGGCCGCATACGCTCTAGCGCTACAGTGCCGTAGCAGTCAGGTCATGATGTTGCAGTCCCTTACATTAGGTCACGTGATCAAACGATTACTCGACAAGAAGAATATTTGTCGTTGTCGATAGCCCTACTCTGTTCTTCGGCTGGACGGCGGGATGTTTGCATTTACTTGCTGGATTCCTGCTTATCATCTCCTGCATTTATTTACAAGATGATTCATCGCCACTTTTCCACCTACAGCTCATAACAGAGCACATGTGATGCGTTCAGATCGCTCTTCACACAGGAGAACTGAGTATGTGTGAGGAATCTATGCACATAAACACACGTCTGGTTTTGACTAATCCATCATTAATCCATATCTCCATATGTGATGCTGCTTATTCTGATATTACAAATCGTCTAGGTTACGTCTAGGGAACGTCTTGTTCCCTCCATCAGGGAACCGGGGTTACACTAGTAACCTTGACATTCCCTTTCTGTCGGTCTCTCGCCATTGTGTCGAAGATGACAGTATGGGGTTCCTATGTAACACAACACCGCGTTGTGCCGTGTCACGATCTCAAGCGGAGCTACCTTGACCGGCTCTAGCGTCATAGGTGCGAGCTTCTACGCGAGAGCGTAACCTGCCAGTGGGGAAATGGTAAGACGTCTAGAGCTTTGTAAAAAGATGAGAGGTACTTTACCACCGGTCTCCACGGGCGATGGCCTTCCTATCTCCGCCCGACCGTGAACTGCACTGGGAAATGCGGCCCTTTCAAGGAGGGAGTGCGTTACGGAGGCCACATCCCGCCGTAGGGAGGTTAATATGTGGAAACATGCCAATGGTCTCACCTGACAAGGGAAGAAAACTCATGGAAATATTAGTCGGCATCGCTACCCTTGTGGGGAGCACCATGTTAGAGGAGGTCACACATTCGCCTACATAGGAGAATCTTGGTGAAGGAATTACGTCAGCCGGGGCCACCCCTGAGGGGGGAGAAAAAAGGGGCTCACCTAAAATGGGACAGCTTACTCCGATGTTTCAGCCTGGTCAACAGGGCCGCTCTGCCGGCCTGTGACCATGGGGGGGGTGCTGAGTGATGGATAGGTGACCTATACTCACCCGACGGGGAAGCAGAGAGGCCGAATAGGGCACTGTACTCACCTGAAGAGGGAAGAAGGCACATTCGCTGGGGTACGCCCGGCCGGTCGCTAGTCTTACCTGCGTAGAACCCGAGCTGATACCGGTTCCACCCTGAGGTTGTAAAACCTTGCAAAGGTGTTGGGCTTAGCCCAACCGCAGCTGTGCAGATGTCTGCCAGAGAGGCTCCCTGAGCCCATGCCCATGAGCAGACTACACCCCTGGGCAGGGTAGGTTCTGGCATCGGTAAGCCATGGAGATGGCATCTACGATCCAGTGAGCCAGTCTCTGTTTGGAGACAGCCCTCCCTCTTTGCTGACCTCCATAACAGACAAACAGCTGCTCAGAGCACCTGAAGCTCTGCGTGCGGTCTAAGTAGAGTCTTAATGCTTGTACCGGACACAACACTGACGGGGTTGGGTCTTCCTCCCCTGTGGGGAGCACCTGCAGGTTCACTACCTGGTCCCGAAAGGGTGTGGTAGGAACTTTGGGCACGTAGCCGGGCCGGGGTCTCAGGATGACGTGAGAGTAATTCGGTCCGAACTGTAGGCACTCGTCGGACATGGAGAGTGCCTGTAGGTCCCCTACCCTCTTGATAGAAGCGAGCGCTACTAGGAGTACTGTCTTCATCGTGAGCCGATGTAAGTCAGTCTCTACTAGAGGCTCGAAGGGGGTCTCGGAAAGGCCCGCTAGGACCACGTTGAGATCTCAAGAGGGTATGGGGCGTGGACGCGGGGGATTAACCTGCCTCGCACCCCTGAGAAAACTCACCAGCTCATGGTGTGCGGCTATCGAGGCAACATAAACCCTGAGCGTGGATGGTGAAAGGTTGCTCTCGACTTCTCCTGGAGAAAGGTCAGCACTGCCCAGGACCTGTGCGAGAAGGCTCACTAGGGGGAAGGCGTACTTCCGCTTGTCCCGGGGCCAGCTGTGCGCCAGGGCATCCGTGCCAAGGGGACCCTCGGTCAGGGAGTACCACAGGTGGCAATGGGTGTTGTCCGGCGAGGCAAACAGTTCCACCTGTGCCTGGCCGAACTGTTCCCATATCAGCTGGATCGTCCCAGGGTGGAGTTGGCATTCTCCTCGGGGCGGCGTCTAACGACAGAGCGCATCGGCTTTGATTCAGGTAGCCTGGGAGAAATACTGCATGCAGGGATCTTATTTCCTGCTGAACTCCACAGGAGGAGGCGTCGGGCAAGTTGTGACATTCGGCGCTAGCGTACCCCGCTTTGGCAGTTGATGTATGCTACCGCTGCCGTGCTGTCGGAGCGGATCAGCACATGCTTGCCTCTCACTAGAGAAAGAAACCTCCTGAGGGCGGGCATGACCGCTAACAACTCCAGGCAATTGATGTGCCAGTACAGTCGGGGACCCGTCCATCGCCCCAAAACTGTATGCTCGTTGCACACTGCTCCCCAGCCCAACAGGGAGGCGTCTGTTGTCACCACAACGCGCCTCGAAACCTGCACGAGGTATACTCCCGCTCCTAAAAGGGTCCTGGAGGACCTTGGGGCTAGGGTGCTCCGACACTGAGGCGTAATAGCAATCCGCCTGGTGCCTGTGCGCCACGCACTCCTCGGAACGCGACTCTGAAGCCACTGCTGAAGTGATCGCATATGCATCAACCCAAGTGGGATAACCCCATTAGTGGATGCCATATGCCCCAGGAGCCTCTGAAAATCTTTCAGGGGGACCACTGGTCGCCTGAGTCCGCTCAGGCATTGCAGTAAGGCTTGGGCACGCTCTTTTGTGAGTCATGCAGACATGGTGACAGAGTCTAGTTCTATCCCGAGATAAGAGATGCTCATCTCTCGGTTGACCCTTAAACCCAGTCGGCTTAGGTGCCGAAGCACCAGGTCCCTGTGTGTACATACAAGATCTTGCGAGTGAGCCAAGATAAGCCAGTTGTCAAGATAGTTTAGTACACGCATGCCCCGTTCTCTGAGCGGCGCAAGTGCGGCTTCCGCAACTTTCGTTAAGACGTGGGGAGATAGGGACAGAACGAAGGGCAGGACCCTGTACTGGTACGCCCGACCTTTGAAGGCGAACTGCAGAAACGGTCTGTGCCGAGGAAGTATCAAGACGTGGAAGTACGCGTCCCTTAGGTCAATTGCCACAAACCAATCTTCGTATCTGACAGCTTCGAGGATGCGCTTCTGTGTAAGCATTCTGAACGGCAGTCTGTGAAGACACCCATTCAGTGAATGCAGATCCAGAATTGGGGGCAGCCCTCCACCTCTCTTGGGGATGATGAAGTACGGACTGTAGAAGCCCGAGGACATCTCGGCTATGGGGACGGGTTCGATCGCTTCTTTTGCCAAAAGAGCACCTCTGCCCGAAGAACGGTGGAATCTTTCCCTCGTACCGAGGTGAAGAGGATTCCCGGAAACTTGGGAGGATGTTTGGCGAACTGGATCGCATAGCCGAGACGGATGGTTCTGTCTAGCCACCGCCCCGGTCTGAGCATGGTCCATGCGTGCAGTTGTCGGGCAAGCGGGACGAGAGGAACGATCTCCCTCACCACCCCCATGGAGGGGGGTTCTGTGGCTCTCGGGACAGCTACTTCGTCTGGGGACGGATCCCCTAGAAGCCTGCTGTCCCGAATACTTACCTGCTCTTGGGGGCTGCCGAGCAGCACACCGTCTGACTGAGAGTGTGTCTGGCTGCGGCTCTACTGCTGTGACGCAACGTCGAGTCGGGTTGACGCAACGTTGAGTCGGACTGACGCAACGTCGAGTTGGACTGACGCAACGTTCAGTCGGACTGACGCAACGTCTTGTAACCGTGCACCATTGCTCGGAGAGTGATAACAGTTGTGTTCTAAGCCCAGGGGAGGAAACAGCTCTTTTTGTGAGAGAGTGGGCACCGGGCCCATACGAGTTGGGATGTGGCAGGAACGCCCCGCTCCGGCCACCTCGGAGATTGTATGTCCAGGACCGAGCATGATGGTGTCTCCTCCGCTGGATGCCTCCCGTCAGGATCGCCTCCCACGCTTTCTGCGAGGTGGGTGCTGACGAGGAGTCGCCGCTCTCCTCCGATTCGCCGGTCTCTAGGTCGCCGCCTGAGGGGAGATACAACCGGAGTGGTCGGTTGGGAGGGGCGAGGCTATCTGGGAGCAGAATGCACACAGAGCCTGGACAGCCCGGTGGTGGCCCGGCTACGGAGGATATGCCTGATAGCCTCCGTCTGCTTCTGCACGGCAGAGAACTGCAGCGAGAAGTTCTCCACCGTGTCTCCAAACAGCCCACCTTGCACAATGGGGGCATCGAGAAAGCGAACCTTCTCGGCCCTCTTGCCGATGGGGTAGACGAGCGTGCAGAGGTATGGAAGTTCCACGTGCCAGAGGCTGACAGGGTGGCATCCATAGAACCCTCATAATCACCAACGCTGCTCCCTGAGGCTGCTGACCGTGCCGTAGCGGCAGCCAGCGAACCAAAGGGAGCTGACGAAGTGGTGGCTCGCTCCCAGAGAAAGAAGCCACCCGTGACCGCAACGTCTTTATCGACATCTGCTCGCAGTGCGGGCAGGTCGGCCCCATGAACGCTGCTTCAGCGTGTTGGAGACCCAAACACGTGATGCAGGCGCTATTGGGTGTCCCCGTCTGGGATGAATCCGCCGCAACTCAGGGAGCAGCTGTGTGCCATGAGGCAACACGCTGCTTAGAAATTGCTCTTTTATTGAAAAAAGAAAGAAAGAAAGAAAGAAAGAAAGAAAGACACTCTCTGTCTTCTGCCGAAACGCACAGGGGAGCCGCTGAAGAGGGACAATCCGCTGCAATCGCGTCGTCACACCAGCAGGGAGATCGCCAGAAGTCGATTTTCAAATCAGACTCGAAGTCATCCACAGGTTCAAGAAGAACAAAAGGTTATGAATGAGCACTCCGTCTCCCCTTTTATACCCGGATGTCCGGGGTGGGGCACGGCATGCAAATTTCATTCGCCAATTCCCATTGGCCTTTTAAATATAGTCAGAGTCGATTGGTTCTCAAGAGCGAACCCCATACTGTCGTCTTCAACACAACGTCGAGAGACCAACAGAAAGGGAACATTATTTACTAATACACAAATACACAAACTTTCTAAAAAGTAAGACTTTTAAGCTATTCGGTATAAAGACAATTTACTACTAATTATCCAAATATTCCACTGATAATACAGTCAGAGATTGAAGGAGAAAGATAATGATGTATGATAATGTTTTATTTTGTGACTGCTCAGATATCAAGGAAAGCACCAAAGATGTAATTTATTAGTAAATAAATGAGTTGAATGTTTACCTCACTTATATTATTTATCAAGACGTTCACGTGTGAGTTTGTCCAAGATGCACATCAAATGATAACGAATATTTCTATCATGTATAATTGCCCTATTTTCCTTTTCTGTGAGAACTTAAAATACAATTTTGTAGTTTCTTTAGAGAAGATGAATCCCAAGGTTATGTAAATATGTTTCAGAAATTTTACAAAAAAACACACACGAGGAATGCTAGAAATAAAATATTACTATTAAGATTTTCACACCAAATGGATAAGATAAATTAAATTAAATCTTTAAAGGTGAAAATGACAATTAAAATTTGCTGCAAATTTGCTTTTAAAATGTATTGTAATAAAAAATATTTACATTTCTTTGTTAAAAGGGAAAGGTCTAAAATTCTAAATTATACCTTAATTTACTAACCTACATGTCAGTTTAAACCTTTGTGAGTGTCTTTAATCTGTAAACCACCAAAGAAGATATTTTGAAATATGTCGATAACAATATCTGTTAATCCGCATTGATTTTTATTGTATGAATAAAGAATGTGGGTCCATTACTTTCACTTTCCACTTAATTCCTAAAAGTCCCCTCCCTTCAGCTCTCCTATCAATCTCGCCAGAGACAGATCAGCTGAAAATAGTAGAAGCAGGCCTGATCTAACAGCATGCCAAACACATCTCTGCGTCACCAGAGCTGTTTTTTGCTCCTCTGTGTCTGTATGCTGTATGTGGCACAGTGGCACATTTCACTTGTGAATAACCACATAAAAACCTGAGATTGGGGTAACAGCTAAGACTTCGGAGTTCACCTCAAGTGAACCATGATTTTGCCAAATAGCGTATTTTCCAGCATTCTCCTATAATATCTTCAGAAGGTGATTGAAATATTGTTTGGCATTAAACACAACTAACCATTTATAGGTGCAATATGGCTAAAGGACATCTGAAAAAGATTACATTTGGTCATTTAGCATATGATTTATCCGAAGCTTACAAATAAGGGGAACGATACGACCTTCCTGGGTACCAGCATTAGGCATCCGACATTCTTTAAAATATCTTCTTTTGTGTTTTAAAGAAAGAAAGAAAGTCATACAGGTTTGAAATGTCAAAAGTAATGATGACACAATTCAGTTTTTTGAGTTGTGAATCTGGTTTCAGGTTGACTTGAAAGGTTATAAAAAGAATGTTTGCACAAAAT
The DNA here is from genome assembly GCA_033220385.1 of Triplophysa yarkandensis. Taxonomy (NCBI): domain Eukaryota; kingdom Metazoa; phylum Chordata; class Actinopteri; order Cypriniformes; family Nemacheilidae; genus Triplophysa; species Triplophysa yarkandensis. The sequence continues at coordinate 2,839,624 of JAWHQN010000155.1, read as the reverse complement.
GATTTAACATTCTCATAGGTTGAGTCTGGTGGGTGGCAGAATATGAGGCCTTAAAATGAGCATTACCAGGCTCTTTACTGGTGTCTCAGAGAACAAAGAAAATCCCCTCCGTCCGATTCATATAAAAAAAGTAGAATGATGCTTTGAACTGTTGGGTCTGTTTGGCCTTCCACTTAATGTTTAAGAGATGGAAAATCAAAAACTACCGACTGAAAGAGAGAGACTGCATTGTGTGTCGCTGGGTGTCACGCTTTTCAAATAGTGACAGCATGCCATCCAGACTGTCTAAATGTATTTACTTTAACTTCTTTTATTCCTGTAGTGGCTATTTAATCAAGTTTCCCCATACACACACACACGCACACATACATACACTCACGCACGCACGCACGCACACATTCCTTAGAAACAGAATATAGTGTGGCATAAATCACATTATTAATATCTTAAAGCACACTGCAACCATACTTATAAAGTAAATGTTAGAAAAGTAATAAATGTAAATGTTAAAGAGTGATATAAAAAAGCAATAAAAGTAAATATCCCTCAACTCACACACTTGGCCAATAACAACACTTATGTACAGATGTTGTTTGTTGACTTCAGTTCAGCATTTAACAACGTCATCCCCTCCAAGCTGAACACTAAACTTCAAACTGAAACCAAATGCTTTGAACATCAGAGATGTCTGTGCTTCTTCTACTAAAGCTAATGTGCAAACTTGTTACCTGGTGCCTGAGTTCTTGATGTTTCTGTGCAGGTATTTACAATCCCGAAAGGTGTCGGCTTTACTGTCCTCCTAGACTGTCCAGTGGTGTCGAATCTTCTGTTTGATAACATCTCGCTACGCACGTTTGACCAGTAAGTCAAAACTTTTGCCATAGTTTATTGAACAATGTGTACAAAATTACTTTGCAAGTGACTTATTAATAGAATTTCAATACAATAAACACTAATTTTTGTTTGTTTTATTTTCCACATATTTTATATAACTGGTATCAATCTCTGACAGGTTTGTCAATACTTTGCCCGGTCTGCCTAGTTAAATGGAAAACTACTTAAAGTAACATAACTTTTGGTTAGGCAAGCAACAGTTCTAATGCAATATAATGATTAAGAAAGAATATTTATAGACAACAGTATGTAATGTAACGTGTTACCAAAGGCATGGAAACAAGTAATTGTTTGCGAAATAGAAATTGTTTAAATGTCAAAAAATTTGTGAGTGATTTAAATCAAAGAAGATCTTGGTCAGATGAAGAATTATTAAGGACAGTTTCTTTAAAAATAAATGGATTTCTATTTTATTAATAGAAAGTTGTCCATTTTACGGTCGTATGTTTTAAATTAAATTTAACGGTTGTCATTTGGTTAAATGAAGACTATTCACAAGGTTGCGTTGTTAGTTTTCACTCCGCTGTTATATTTCTGAAATGCGTCACTGATTGAAAACTCACCATAACTTATCACACAAAGATAAAACTTAGGGTATGTCAAAAGAAAGTTAAAAATTTAGTCTACTTTTAAATGATCAATAAAAATTAAAATCAAATTATCTGTGTTTCTGTAATCTAGGTGACAGACAGTTGATACGAGACGTTCATCAATGTCTGCACCCGTAAAGTTTATTTAGTTTGAGGCAAAATCACTCAGCCCTAGCACACAGACAGAGAAACAACATTTATGTGAGACGAGTTGTAAGCGAGAGTGATTGACAGTGTGATGACATTTCTCAGTTATATTTGTACAAAGTTTGTTGTCAGTTTTCGCAAGAACCACTTCAAATAAAATTAAGTGCATTTAATAAGGGATTGATTATTAAAAGATTTTAAATGCACAATGTGCAGGCAAATAACTGTCTGTCACAAAGCAAAGGTGCACTTTAAATCCTTTAATACATGTCAAACAGTTGATTATCCTGCTTATTCCATGTTCATTTGCAAATTTATAGAAAAGTTAAAAACAGTATTGCTCTATGCAACACAATATTTGGCGAGTGTGTAAAAAATGACAGCTATTTTGTCAGTTAATGGTTATTTAACTAATATTTTGACAGCTTCAAATCAGAAACAGAGGAAAAAGTGCGGTAAGGTCACATTTATTTGAATTAATTATTGCATTTATTTCAATTGGACGTGTACAAACAGAGTCAATGCAAACAGGAGTTGATGCAGTCATATGTCTTTATTTGTGCTCCATGACAATAGAATTTAAACTACTCGATACAAGAGTTGGCCAATGTTATTTATAATAACATTTAAAAACTGATACAAAACCAAATCAGAGTACAAGTGAATTGAAATATAAGGCCAGAAAATAGACGGGATCATGCGTTTTTGTGGGGCACCTAGTACATTAAAATATGAGGTCCATATTCAATAAAACAACATTATAAAGTACCATTACCTGCTACTCTTCCGTGCGGTCAAAAACTGTGTGCTTCCTTATTTCCAAAACCTGCGGTTCTTGCACCGGTGCTTCAATTATAATTTGTTAAAGTGCTACCCAGTCTCCGAAGAAAACATTACAACCAATTGATACAATATAGTGTTTTAATGATTCTTTCTGTGCATTTCTGTGCATCAGTTAAATCTGCGAATTGACATAGAACAGTGATTAAATTGACCCGGAACTACGTGTGCAGAAAATGGTTTTACTGCATTCCTGCCAACCAATCAGAATCCATTATCCAGACATGTCATGGAATAATTATATGTAATATGTTATCGCAAGACAACTTTAAAATAAGATTATTTTGAAGTATCAATATATTTTAAAGGCATGAAATTATTATTTTTTATTGTTTTAAATTGTTAATTACTTTAATGTGTCTCCACTGCATTTTAACATTATTTTAAGTAAACAAATGATTCAAGAAAAGATTCAGAACATGAAGAGCTTCTGTTTGAGACATCTCTTTGTTGATTAAGATTTATTTGTTAACAATAAGTAGACTCTATAATACAGATGTAATGTTAATTATATACTTATTTATTATATGCTTATATAGTGTACTCTAACTAGAGTTGTGTAGAGCAATGCCGCGTTTATACCAAATGTATACAATCCCTTTCAACATTCTTTATAACTGGAGGTGAAAGTTCGTTATTTACATTTGAGTGACCCTTTAACATTTGATGGTCTTTGTGTGAAATTTCTTACTCAAGATGAAATTGTTTGCGGCAATCACACCACCCAACTTTGTATTGACTTGCAAAATCAAATTATTCTTATTACTGGCTTTTATAGATAATGATGTTAAAACGTTAATTAAATGTTAGAACGAGAATTAAGAGACATAAATAAAACAAATAAACATAAATAAACATACATTTATACACATAAATAAAAATTTACCTGGGAGGTCCAATCATTGTTCTCAATGCTTCTGGTTGGGTTGGAGCATGAGGATCTGTAAAGACATGGAGAACACAGAACACAGATATTAGAAATTCAGCCATATGTATTCATGTCTTTTTAATGACAAATATAAACAATTATTATTTGGGTGAATTCCCGGCTATAGACTATGGTGCACTTTGAGAGCGTCACACGGTCGAAGAATCAAAAACAGTAGCAGGTGTACTTTAAATAATTATTAGACTTCCAATAACAGTGTTCCTCTGTCTCCCTTGTGAACTATTAATTTTATCCTTTTCTCAAAGACAAGAAGTAACACTACCTTATTGAGCAGGCAGCGATACCCGAAACCATTCATGCTCTAAAGCCTCCTGTAGTGTTGCTCGGGCCATGACATCCGGATTCAGGCAACGGCCGATTAAATCCTGGCATTCTGTTGGTTAAAGAGTGAGTTAGTCATGTATCATGTGGCAAACTGATGTGCGGCTCATTATTGCATCCGTTTTCTCACCTCTGGATAAGGTCAGTTCCCCCCTTTCCTGACCGCGACTTTGCACCATGCTGTACAGTAAACGGCCGAGAGTGAAGACACTTGCCTTTTCTTTCAAATGCTTTAACCTTTTTCCCATGTGGATGTTTTCTACTAAAAGAAATGATGATTGTCAGTAATGTTTCAAATTAATTAATCTCAGAATATGAATTAGAGTATATATATGCTCAATCGGTGACAAAGTAAAGATATCATTATGTTAATGTTGGACCTATAAGCTTGGATGTACACAACACACACTTACCTTTGTGCAGATTGGTGTTAAAACTGGTGTCTACATGCTCTCCTTTGTGGAAGTTACACAAAAGCAGCTTCCTCGTAGTTTTGGCAAACAGAAAGTTGGCCGAAGTGATAGGCCGATGATAAATGCCAACATCAAGGCATTCTTTTACTGCAATCGCGGCTTGAACCCAAAATTGACGGATGATTTTTTCACGTAGTAGATGTCTGTAGACTTTGAGGAACTCCTTGAAAGTAATGAGGGGCCCCGGGTCTTCAAAAATCAGGTTATGTCCCCAAATCGTTTGCAAGGCTATATCCAGCCTTAAAATCTGATGGCATCTTTGAGCATCCCCTATCAGTATATTTGCTCCGATTTCAGATATCAGACTGCGTCCATGCTAAAAAAGGGTTGAACAGAAGGTTAGCGGATTCTGGACCAGTGGTTTTATATAAGGCATACAGTGAGTTCATAAGTCTGAGATCAATAATAAAAATACTTGTTCTATTCATTATTTTGGGATAATAGAGGAAGAAATGCTTCATATTACTAATTTATGCTGCAAAATGTACAAAATAAGTAGAATGAAATAAAGAATGAAACTTTAAAAATAGACACTTACTATCCTGCCTTCAAATCTCCTCTTGCATTCCAATAATGTTAAGCTTCCTTCAATCCTTCTCCACCTCATGTTAATGATGGTATTCTTGTCAAAATCCCCTGCAAAAAAGAAAAAAAGAGATAAAATATTACTAAAAATTATATTGCAAATATATGACATGGTTTTGAATGTTTTGATGTGAAAGCAATAAATGCAAAGCAGCTAGCAGATGTACAAACATAATAAAATAACCAAAGATTACAGATAGGATCCGGGGCGTGTTTGAAATCAGGTACTGGACAATGTGGCTTGGGCTCAGTAATGGCTTGTAACCATTTATGATCCAGAATCTGCCGAAGGGTTGGTCTCTTGGACTCATTGGGATCCAAACAGCTTCTTATTAAATCCACGCATCCTGTACAAGAGAATTGGTCAGTCATTTATTCTGGAACACGGGTATAAGTTACGTTATTGTGCCTGTTCTCTCACCTCTTTGTATTTTGCAGATCATAGGACGGCAATCTTTCTCCTTTTTCTGTTCAAAGGGTACAAAGTACCTGAAGGAAAGCTTCTTTTCGACCCTTCCAAATTCATTAATGTAGGGCTCACGTCCCAGAAGCATTTTGTAGAGAAAACGGCCGAGATACCAGACCGTTGACTTTTCTGCTTGATATCTGATTCTCTTCTTATACTCGACAGGGGGGGCTTTACCTGTTCATAAAGGCAGTTTTGTTTAAGGTATACAATCTACATCTTTAGTAAAAAACATTTTGGATGATGTGCTTTAAAGGGTTTGTAAAATTGGTAACAAGATACATGGGACACACTCACCGATGTATTGACTCATGTCAATGTCAACAGCTTCAAAAATATCCGCTGATCTGAAGTTCTCAAACTTAAGCTCCAGTGTATTTGGGTTCACCAGAAAGTCATCAAGGTTAAAGCATGGGTAGAACACACCCCGGTCAAGACATTCTTGCTGTCCTCTCACGATCTGATTGAAGTATACCCTGGCCACGGTTTCAGACAGGCAGATGTTGTTTGCTCGGATTGTTCGGCCCAAAGGCGAGCAGGGCATCATGGTTTCCATCGGGTCCAAACTCATAATTATTCCCGTTGAAACACAATACCACTCACGCAATTGTGTTATAATCTTGGTACGTGGGGGTTGTGAAAGCAACACGTTCACAGCCAATTCTGCATGGAGAGGTTCGTCAGACCCGGGCTAAAGAGAAAGTGATGAACAAATGGTTAGCACACTACAGTCACTATAAATTATTCGTTCTGACAATGTTGGGGAGTCCAAAAGTCTGAGACCAATACAATTGAAACATTTAGCATGTTTCAAATAAGGAAAATTATTATATTATCAGTATATTGATTATTGCTGATCAATGTACGTGAATTGCAGAATTTCTTTTTTTGCTTCGTAGAGGCATGATGCTAAAAGTAGCAATTATATGGAATGATAATCGTACAAAATCATTACATGATATAACTTTTGTTTGGATTGTTTCCACAAAAAAGTTATGTTCAGTTTCTTAGACTTTTGAACCCCATAAAGTCCTTGATACTTACAATAGTTACGTATCTGTCGGTGGGTTTATACTTAATTTCTTTAATGGTGACCTAAAAAGACAAAAGAGAGAAGCAGAAGCAAATGGTTAATTCAGAAACTGTGTCCTGAACATGACGTGATGATGAGTAATATAAAGAACATATATAAAATAACTTTAAGAAATAACTAACTACATCTCTAAGATATTTTAAAAATGAATATAAAGTAAACTTACTTTCTGGCCACTGGATTTGTCAGTCTGATGGGCCAGACACATAGTGGAGTCCATCCAAATTAGGCGTGGGTTTTCCAAATGTAAAGGAAAAAACCCATCATTGCCTACAAAATGAAGAGGGCAAGACAAAGGATTATCTCAATGATGCTGCGAACACTTTACCGATTCTGAAATGTCCAAAATAATCACTGAAGGCCTTGACAAACAAGCATAAAAATATTAAAGCGGACTCACAAACTGGTCTGGGAACAGGAATAACCAGTTTAGGAGGTTCTATCGGATCCCTTCGATCCCGGAGTTTTGAGTAAACTTCTTCGGGGTTAAAAGGCTCAAGCTGGGGTTCGTCGGGCTGCGTGTCGACCTTTCTGTTGGCCCGGCGGGAGAAGGCCTTCTTAACCGCTTTCCAGAAATTCTTGTGCTTTCCTTCTTTCGGCGGATCTAAAAGAAAAGAAGGCATGACACACTTTACAAGTTCTGAAATATCCGATATAATCACGGCAGGCCTTGACAAACCTGTAAAAGTGAAAGCACACTCACCAGCTGGACTGGGATCAGCTTCACCCGTGTCTGGTCCAGAATGAGCCACAGGAAGGTCAGACGGACCGGGCAGGGGCTCGTCTTCATCTTGGACGAGGTGGATGTTGCCCACTTTATTGTTCCGCTGTGGAAACAAGCGCTTTACTGCCTTCCATTTCTTCTGAAAGAAGGCAACGGCTCTTTTCCTCGTGGCGTTCTTGTCTGAAAAAGAGAACAACAAGTATTAGAAACACACTTCATGGTTTGAACACTAATATTCATCAAATGCATGACACACTGGCACACTTCTATTGACTTTATTAAAGCTTTTCTCCAATACCTCACATAGATTTACATTCAAATGTCTCTTTTCTTGACGTTGAACTTTGACTAAGAAGCATGGCTGAGAATATGAGGGGTGTAATAAACACTTGTTGTTGTTGATATGAGAAGAAGAAGAAGATTTATAAGAGAGCATCACTGACCTTTGGCTCTGCTCTCATCCCAGATGGATGTTGGTGACGTCACCTGAGGGCTGCTGCTCGACAACACTTTGGAATCCAGCTTGGATGAAATCTTGTCACTCATGATTATTACTAATAATGAGAGTTATTCACCGCTGCTCGTCGTGTTTGCGTGCTCTCACACAGACAAACGATCGTCGACTGACCGGATGTGTTGTGCGCGCGCTTGGAACGTTCTTATCTGATTGTAGTCCGATCACGTGGATTTAAAGGGCCAGTGCACCGCGTCGGCTCGAACTGGCCATAGATGAAAAGCAAACGCGACCTTCCCCTTTAAAAGAGTGAGCGGCCTTTCAACAGCGACTTTCATTTCATTCTTATTATTATTTATATCACATTTTACTATCAAATCCTCATTTAATAAAGCTTAATGATTAAAAATATAAATATATAGAAATATAAATTTGGAAAAGTGCAAAATGTTGTATTATTGATCTTTATTGGATGTAGAATGAGTTGATCATCATTGAATTCTAATAAAAGTCCAAACACAACATCATGTCTGCAACAATTCACATCTGTCAGGACTTATAAAAACAGTTGTCAAACAAAAGAACCTTTGAAGAATGTCTCGTATTAAAAACATGTTTGGACAGAGACTGCTGACTCGAGGAAATGTTTCCAAATGTTTGAGATAACAGAGAGTATACTTACATATCTCAATATTTCATCATCATTAGTCATCCTTTCGTTTTGTCCATTATTTCATCAAAATAAGGATGAAAAAGTGCTCGTCCACTTTTCAAAGTGACGCGTTTTTCCTCTTTCGCGATTTTGGACATCTGAGGTTTGAAGAAAGGCCCAAATCTGAGTTTTGATTCCATCCAAACACATGAAACACCGGAATATACATATCAAGTGTTTCAATATTCTTCTGTATAGCTCCCCGTGGTTCATATCAGTCTTTTGAAGAACAAATATTTCATCATATGTTGGATTTTCTTTATTTCTCATCTTTTGTATACCGCTGCTTTGCAACAAGCATATTAACTTTATTAAATAAACTATTTGTTGAACAGATCTTGTGAATTCATGTCAGAAAATCTGAAAAACATTTGAGGATTTAAGGTCTTTATACACATCTTAAGACATAATTAGGTATATTATATTGTTTTCTATTAATTGGTCCTCTAAGAAGATAGACATTAGACCTTTATGAGAAAGGCCGGTTTTTACTCCACCTGACTATTTTAATGTATACCTGTGCGTCATAGTCCGTGTCCACAGTGGCAAGAGGCGTATAGCTTGTGCAACCGAAACAAGAGCCGAAAAAATAGCGGTTTGTTACGTACGCTGTCTGAGAAGCGTCTAGCACCAATAGCAGCAAGTATACAGTCCCTTTTCACCTTGAGTTGGTATGTACAAAACAAAACGTAACTGATTGAATCATTTATTCAGCAATGTGTATGATAAAAACTCAAGGGGTTCAAGTAGACCAATCACAACGCTTGCGGCCCGCATTGTGTGAACATTCTCTGCTGTCACCAGTTCCCTCTGTTTTCCACCTACCGTCTATTTTCCTGTTGCCCTTTCCTGTCTTTGGGAATCGCAAAGCCTCTCTGCTTTTGCTGGAACATCCGAGTGTAGTTAAGCAATGTTTAGGCTTGTGTTAGATCCTGGCTGTCAGGTCCACTGAGGGCAGCTATCTCTCAGGCAGACCTCGGCCAGCTCAGGCCTTTACATAATTCATCAGGGTTCCGACAGGCAGCCAGATCTACAGAGCCACACTCTTTCCAGCCGCCTGTCCCCCAAGCAAATATACCGTTCTTTCGTCCTGTAATCCTTTATTCCTGTGGTGTGATTTTGAGCTATTATTCCTATAATGATAATTGCTCATGGGCCCTGAGGGCTACAAATGGTACCGTAGAGTTGAACTGAAGTATAAATCATAATTATCATTTCTCATTTGGAATAATCTCTTTTAGACACTAGGATTTATTTGCTTGTGAGCGATCAATGCTGATTTATATCTTAATCAGCACAAAATCCCATGCTGAAATATATTCGATTATATTTGCATCCACAGGATTGGGCCCTAACCCCTCTCTACTCTCATTCTAAGGTGCAGGCCTGACCCTAACTCCTATTGTTTAAAGTGCAGGGGTGACACCCAAAAAACAGATGAGGAACCAGCACAAGGGACTGAAACAAAGCAAACATGAATGTGTTGGGGCAGTGTTTAACGGACTATGAATGAACTATAAACGTAGGACAGGAAAATCTATGCGTGTTCGGAGGCCAGGATGAATCCCAGCGGAGACTTCTGCCTTTTCATCAAATATGTTGCTTTGTTATTTACTGAAGAAAGAGTCAAATACAGGATATCGACCACATGACCTTAACACCTTTAACTGCTGCTGTTCACCATAATTACTTCTATAGTAAGGAGGACTGGAGATATGTCAAACAGGAGCTGCATCGGTAGTAGATGTGGTCATCCTCTAATTTTGCAGCAACTTCTACAGTTTAGAGCAAGCGGATTTTGACACTTCAGTCAGCAAGAAATTGCAGCCACCACTTTCTTGCTTCTTTTTTTCAAAAATAAAAAAAAATTCACATAACTGTATCGGGCAAACATATGCTTTGCTGAGGGTTAGATTTATCATCAGGAAAAAAGGAAAAGAGAACTCAGAAGTTGTTTTCTGTTTGACCTGAACCAATCAATATATAGCCTAGTCTAAATACAGTTTTATCAACTTATGTACTGTATAGAATCAGTTACACAACTGCTGTGTTGAACAAATTCCTATGTGCTTTCCTGTAGCTCGGTGGTTGGGGTATGACGCTAGTAACACCATGGTACTGAAATCAATCACAGAGATTGCATCTATTTAGAATCTAATGTTTAATATAAGGCAATGTGAGTTGTTTAGAAAAAAGAATCTGTCAAATGTGTAAAATTAAATAGTTGGCTTTGAGTTATTGTTTGGAAACCTCTAGGAAGAACAATGCCAACTGAGACCATCATAAGTGGTGCTTGCAGAATGCACAACAAGTCAGAATACTTAAACTTCTTCTTTTTCTTCTGAAACTAATTTGTCTATCTGATCGTTATTCCACCTAGATCTTTCAAACTACATTCTCCAAACCTTCTGAGGACCTTCTTGTCTGGACAGACCTCCTCTCGTATATCTTTTCTAACTGATCCAGGCTCTGATTTTTCGAAAACCTGGACTCTCAAAGCCATCAAATTGACCATAGACTTATTATTGTGACAAACTGTGATGGCTCATAACTCAGAATGAGAAATTAGTAGAAACCTTTGGTTTTCCAGATTTGAAGAGTCTGACATGCTCTGTAAAAGCATTCTTCACAATGGGATGCAACATTTGAGGGGTCAAATCTCTGATTAGATCCGTAGAAGCCTGTGGGTTACCATGTTTAAGGAGGCTGACAGTGTCTGTGAAATCACACCCCACAATGGGGTGTAAGATGTACCACTGAGTTGTAGGATCACCTGAAATTCTCCATAGACTTAAAATTTTGGGTAACACTTTATAATAACTATCCATTATAACTAGTTAATAGATCATTAGTAAACTGTTAATTAATGAGTTATTAATGACTTGTTGAATGTTTGTTAAGGATTTATAATAATCCCATAGATAGTTGATAGATTATTAACAAACTGTTAGTTTATGAGTTATAAATGACTGCTTAACTGCATGTAAATGGTTTATAACTATACCTTATAAATTAGAATTAGTTCATGAACAAGCTATTAGTAAATTATTTACTAATGACTAGTTCATTATCAATTAATGGTTTATATATTTTATTGGGACGTTATTCTAAAGTTGCAACTATTCCTCATTTGTTAACTGTTAGTAAATTAGGAACAGTTGCAACTTTAGAATAACGTCCCGATAACATACATTTGCTAATAACTAATACTTAACTATTATATTAACTCACACTTTACAGATCAGTTGTTAACCATCTACCAATACCGTTAAAACTATGTACAACAGCACATGGGTGGAACAAGTTCAAGGTACAGAAATTGTATGTGATATTTAAAATACAAAAATTTTGTATCTCAACCTTGTTCCACCCATAGGCTTTTCCGTTAACCGTATTAAACCAAATAAAGACAACAGATGAAATTTTAAACATCATGTTTAATGTACAGAAACACACATACTTAGCCATCACATGGCAGAACAGCAGTATACAACGGTATACAAACCCATGAGGTTTGGGCACTTTTTGTCCCAAAAACTTGATAAACATAATTTAAGAGGAACATTTAATGTCCATACATCCCAGCAATGTCATGGATTATCCGTCCTAACGGCCCTTTGCTATGCTTACGGGCAAGCCACTCATGCCATTCGATAACTCTGAGATGATCTACCAGTAACTCCTCTGTACGATTCCCCCGGAGTCTCCACACATTTTCCTTAACCGTTCTCCAGGCTCTCTCTATGTGCTGAGTATGTGCACCTGTTTGGGCATCGACATAGGACAAACTGTGATTAACAGTGAAATGGGTGTAACCTAGCTGAGGTAAAGCATTGCGATAAGCCCGCCACTCATCACTTATTATTGTAGATCCCACTTTAACGTGGTGAGCTATAAGTGGCACCAGATCTCTCCTTCTTCTTCTCTCGACTAAGCGAATAACAGGCTTTGCATGTCTTCTCCCCGAATAACAGGCTTTGCATGTCTTCTCCCTCTCCGGTTCACACCTAGCATCCCAAACACCCACTTCTTCCTCTTCCAGCCACCAGCCATTCGTCCCCGTCCGTACTGTTGAAAACATAAAATATTAGGAATTATTTTTAAACATAAATGAATAATCAATGTTAATTTGCACTATTATCTTGATAATAGGGCTTGCTGCTTGCCTTTCTTTTGTGTCTAAAGTGGCTCTCATCAACGGTGACAAACTGTTGGTGCCCCCCAATGTACTGGCCTCTTTCTAGCTGATATCTGTCAATCGCAGTAGCGCACACATCTCGCAGCTTTTGAGCCATCTTGGATAGGGTTGCTGAGCTTCGAGAAATGTCATCATTGATCATGTCCACTTGACGTAGATGCAGGCAAATCTGATAGAACAATGCAAATAATTATTATACCACAGTTCTTATAATCTTTTGGTTTGATACACAAAGTTTGCATTTACTGCACCCCAAGTTATGGCAATTGTCCAGTACTGTGTAGACATAAACAGCAATAATGAAGGAAATTATGTTTTATGGTATGTTTTACAGTGCTCTGTCAATACATTTGGGACTAATAATACTGTAGGATATTTGTAAAATTCTATTTCTAATATTAATTTCCAGAGCCTGTAGATTGAAAGAAAATTTTCATTGAGCTTAAAGAGACAGGGTCAGACTATCATGTTGCTCCAGGCCTATTTCTGACCAACACAGCATCCCATAAGTAACAGCAATTAAACATATTTCCATAATTAAACTGTTAAACAGAATAGAAGCTGTAACTTATAGCAAAATAAATAACAAAAAGGGAAATAACTCCAATCACCTCTTATCATCATGAGTCTAGAGATGCTCCATAACATAATAATTACAAGCTTTACTACATAACCTCCAGTTATTGACTGCATAGTTATACAGTATTTCTATTGAAATAAACACTTTCCATTAGACAGACAGACTGAAATCATATACCTATGCCATAGCGTACCTGTACACAAAGCGCATCCAGGTCAAGAGTGATACCTTTGAATGGCTAAATATAGATTTGTGTCTAATTGACCTCTTCAGTTTCCTCCTACTGTGGTTATGGTTTCTGCAAACCCTGAAGGTATATACAAAAAAAGATAAGAATGACACAGGCCGAGGTAGTGGGTGGAGCAGTGATTCTGAAACATTTTCATATCAACCCCCCCCAAAACTAATGTGTATTTGGCCATGGACCCCTTAAAAAAATGTTTTTAAACCAGGAACCCCCATAAAATGTGTGTTAATTAAGCTCACACTGTTTTTTTGTGTTATGATCTTGTAGATTAGTATTAAGTAGTGTAGTGAACATCTAGAAATGACTGTTAACATGAAAGACATATTTAAGCTCACAATTAAATAGATTTCATTCTCACTAGAATTCTGGACCAAAATACCCATCCATGTTATTATGTCATGCAACAAAAATAAACTTACCACGCATTGTTGTCCACACAGACTGATTCCTTGAATCTTGTGTTTGCACTTTTGGCATCTCATCTGCCTTAGAAGCCTTTTCTTCTGCATCCATTTGATTGTTTTTCTGTGTCTTTTAGATTTAATTCTGCCTTCAATAAGCTCTCTTAGTTCAGTGGCTAAACCAGGCATTATTTGGCTACGATATTACAATATGACTTGATTAAGGGGCCTTCCTATTTTATCATCATCTGTCCTCTCCACAAACATCAGACACCTGAATCTCTGTCACTAGCTCCCGCCAGATTACGTTTGAATTGTATTATGTGAAACAAGCCAATCATAAGTGTACTTCACGGCTAGAGGAGGAGCCATGCGACCTCCTCCATCATATTGGCTGGTTGTCAACCTGTCAATCACAATTACAGTTACAATCACCTTCATCTGCGCGGTTGAGTGACAACCGGTCACATCCTGGACGGACACGCCCATCCTTCACTCGCCCAGCAGGTTCAGAGTTGGATGGGCAGCATTGATTTAAAAGAATGAATACCCGTTCTCGTAAAATGTCCGAATGCAGTGTTCTCAGCAGCGATGCGCAAAATACCGAGATAAATCCAGGTACTGTCGAAGAAAGAGAAAGAAGTCCACAGCGGGTACTTCCGGTCAAAAGAAAGCTCCACCTGTGGACCATGCTGTGCACGTGGACAATAACGGTGACGGTAAGCAAGAGTGCCTGTTACCTTTTCATTAAAGCTGTTTGATCAGGTTTAGACTGATAGATTTATACTGATAGATACTATATAATTCAACCAGATTAGTGAAGTGTCCAACGATTAATGTTGTGTGTGTTTCCTGGTTTTGAAACCTATTACAGTAAAGTGATGGCATTTTCTGAATGAACCGGACTGGCATAGCTGGGAAAACTTCTAGAAACGTCTAGAATAACTGAATTGGCTGCAAAATAGTCAAACAAGAATCATCACTGATGTGTTTGTATACATCAAAACTTCAATTCAAGGCTTAGGCCAAATATCAATATATATATTCCGTGACAAAATATCGAGATATTTCAAAGAGCCCTTATCCCCCAGCCCTATGTATATAGTGATAGTCTGTAAATATACATTCATATATTCACTGATTGATTATAGTTATACAATTATGTTCACTCAATCAGAGATCCAGTGCAGATATCTGGAGCTAGCTGCTCATTATTTTATTCTACCTTCACCTTGTGTTTATGATAAGAGCTTTTTTAATTCTCTCTGCTGTCATTACAGATACAGAGGCAGCTGTAGCTCCAACAGCATTTCTACATTTTAAGAAGAAGCAGTTTAAGCTCCGTCAGGCCAAGAAGAAGCAGCACACAGTCACAGAGAAAATCAGTGACCTGAGTAAGGAGAGAGACTGCCTCTGCCAACAAGTTTGTCAAAGTAAGTAGACTCGACACTTTCTCGGGAAACATGTTTGCACACCTGAAAGTGATACTTGGGTGCTTTTTAAAACACACATATATATATATATATATATATATATATATATATATATATACAGTTGAGTGGAAGAAAGGCCAATATTTCATGGTGACAAAACCTTTATCAGAGCATGAGCATATTACTACCCAAACAATATATGTTTAAACAATATATAACATGTTTTGATGTCAGTGACGATCATATTGATGTTAGAAAACGAAATCCTCCTGTTTGTCAAGATTAACTTCGCTGCCTCTGGCATCTTCGTAAGTTATGGCTGTCACTGTGCAGGTCGGTTTGAGTTTAGCTAGCACCAGCAAAATATAGACATAATTCAGAGATAGGTCATAGCCTAATTAACCATAAAGTTTATTACAGACCCATTCCAGGTTTATTAGCAGATACATATTAACAAATAACATTAACATTATTCCTTTCTGACATGTTCAGTAAATATAACTATAGATGTCCCAATTACATAGTTACTACAAACTAACGTAGCCTACTATTTATAGTTCTCTCTCAATGAGTTTTTATGTTTACTAATAACCAAAAGGGGAACCACCGTTATGTTTTCCGCTTATGGGTATCAGGAAAATTTATTTGATACAAGCAGGCTAATGTGTCGTCATCTCATTGTGATTTTGTACAAAAAATAAGTAACGTTAATCTGAGACTCGCAATTTAGAAAACAAGTGCAAAAGGTTAATTATCGTCAATAGATCAAGTTCAGATAAATTCTATAATATGATGTGCATATAAAAAAACGCAGTCCCGGTTTCATGCGTCATGGTTCTCACCTAACATTAGTTATATCCTCATCATTCTTGAGCTGTAAAGGCCAGCAGTGGCCTAGCTAAAACACAAATAAGTCCTTCTATTTCAATTAAATCAGCACTCGTATAGTATTTCGTTTCCAAGCTTTAAATACAGACCCATATGGGCCATATTTATAAATTTTTGTTAGTGAAAGACTTTGAGACTGTAAGTGACTAGGCCTGTGGCCGTCTATGGGAAACATGAATATATAATTCTTAATGGATCATATATCATTTGAAAGAGCTATTTCTAATCTTTAAACTGAAGGAAACTTACAATTGACACTTTTGATTAGCTTTTTGGTTATTCTTGGGTATTTGAAATGTTTCTCAAGTGGCCCTTTTCTCTTGGAATTCCCAGGAATCTGGAGCATTGTAGTAGCGTTCTAATGGGGTCTAGAGAATTAATACCTGGAAGATAATATTTGTAGCATTTATTGACAGCAGACACATCTGTCCAACTGATGAGATCACGATTTGATGAATAAGTGAAACTAAAAGTCTTCATAAATGTAAATGTTGATAAGAATGTATGTAAGTTAACTTGTATCATCGTAGTTAACATCATCGTTTTCTATTATGTTGTAGATACAGATGACGGTGGTAGAGCTGAAACATCTTCCTCGTCCAACTCGTCTCCTGGTGAATCTTCTTTCTCTTCATCCTCCAGTCCATCCAACTCCTCTTCATCCTCTTCAACCAGTCATCATCAACTGATTCTTCTGATTCAGACAAGAAATTGAAGAAAAGACGCAAGAAGAAAAAGAAGCACCACCACCAGTCACAAGAAAAAGTACAAAAAGAAGAAAAAAAGTCAACATGGCAAGCAGAGAGGTAAGTGTAAAGAGAAGGCAATAAGGCTGCTCCCCTCATGTGTGTCAGTCATGTAGACATTACAACGTCTCTCTCTCTCTCTCTCTCTCTCTCTCTCTCTCTCTCTCTCTCTCTCTCTCTCTCTCTCTCTCTCTCTCTCTCTCTCTCTCTCTCTCTCAATTCATGTATAACGTTTTTTTCCAAAATATTCTTCCTGGTGGGTATATTATCTAGGACCCTCCAATTGCTCTGTGCCCATGTTATCTTCATTATCTTTGCATCTATGTGCGTGTTTCCCTGTGTTGATTAACTAATTGTATGTTTGTTACACTTTAACTTTTCTTTTTTCTATCTGTTTCAGCACGTCATCCTGAGGAGGTCATCAAGAGATACAGGAAAGTCCTTAAGGCCTATAAGGAAGGAAAAAAGCTGAGTGGGGCATATCGAAAGGTCGGTGTCGACCAAAACACTGTTGTTTCCAATGCCCCGATCTGTGAACTGGCTGTTGTGGCCCCGAAAAAATACAAGGAGTTGCTGGCTGCTTATACACCACAGCAACGGCTGCAGGACCTCGCATAAAAATGTCATGAAGTGTTGATTAATAATCCAAACATTTTGAGGGATGTTGAACATAAAAAAAAGGGGGAAACTGATTCCTCTGTCTAAGAAAGCTTAAGTGTTGTATCACTGTGAGATGGTGCCCTAGAGCAGTTCGGTTGTAGCTCGGGTCTGGTTCACTAACTATAGTTACATATCAATAATGACAATGGCTTGATTTGGATTTATTTTGTTTTCATGTTCTGCACAAAAAGTGCCCAAACCTCATGGGTTTGTATACCGTTGTATACTGCTGTTCTGCCATGGGATGGCTAAGTATGTGTGTTTCTGTACATTAAACATGATGTTTAAAATTTCATCTGTTGTCTTTATTTGCTTTAATACGGTTAACGGAAAAGCCTATGGGTGGAACAAGGTTGAGATACAAAATTTTTGTATTTTAAATATCACATACAATTTCTGTACCTTGAACTTGTTCCACCCATGTGCTGTTGTACATAGTTTTAACGGTATTGGTAGAGGGTTAACAACTGATCTGTAAAGTGTGAGTTAATATAATAGTTAAGTATTAGTTATTAGCAAATGTATGTTATCGGGACGTTATTCTAAAGTTGCAACTGTTCCTAATTTACTAACAGTTAACAAATGAGGAATAGTTGCAACTTTAGAATAACGTCCCAATAAAATATATAAACCATTAATTGATAATGAACTAGTCATTAGTAAATAATTTACTAATAGCTTGTTCATGAACTAATTCTAATTTATAAGGTATAGTTATAAACCATTTACATGCAGTTAAGCAGTCATTTATAACTCATAAACTAACAGTTTGTTAATAATCTATTAACTATCTATGGGATTATTATAAATCCTTAACAAACTGTTAACAAACATTCAACAAGTCATTAATAACTCATTAATTAACAGTTTACTAATGATCTATTAACTAGTTATAACGGATAGTTATTATAAAGTGTTACCAAATTTTGAAAATTAAAAAATTGTAGTTTAGAGCAAGGATTTTGTATATTTATGTGAGTCACCGTGTTTGAAGAGGCTAGCAGGCTCTTTAAAAGCATACCTCACATCGGGGAGTATTTATACTGCCATTATAAATGTCATAAATGTCAATCACTATCCAATGATCATCATGAAGCAATAAAGCCGCAACCATTGACAGCAACCTAGCAAACAATCCCATTCACTCCCATTATAAAAGCACTAAATTTTTATCTTTGTTACAATGTCACCGAGACAAGAGGGCGGGCTTATTTTACCAAACTAGCTTCGCAACTGTTCAACGAGACTTATATCTCTACATGAGAACATCATAGAGATACAGGGGTTGTCTTATTTCACTCATGGCTTAGAGAATCATTATTCTAACTGCCCAATTCTGTGTCTTGCCACAGCGAGCACAATTCACATTCTCTTCCGAAAATGGAATTATCTAGTTATCGGCATACTGTCTTATTCGACCATGGCCATCAGACGCAGGGGTGATCCTAGTGTGTAGAAGCGTCAGAAGTGTTTTGCATCTAAAAACTCACTTTTTTAAAGCACTCAGAAGAATAACAAGCCTTTGGTTCACACAAAGCCAGAGGCTAGACATTATCATTATTAGTGGTGTTGGTATAAAGATTTCCCTTAAATAAATATAACGATTTGCTCTAGAAATTTGCTGAGACCACAGGGCCATTTTAGCACCGAGGTCTCGCCATCTGCGCTTTTGAGAAGCGTGGTCGCTCCATCTACGTTTAATAACACACTGCGCCTCTACACGAGGTTGTGTGGTAGGCTCAATGTGTATGTGTTTGGTTGTCGGCAGAGTTTTTAAAATATATTCATAATAAATCTAATTATTTTCTGCAAACTCCACCAGATTATTATTCTTCATCTCACAGACTACCACTGTGGTGATTTTCATGTTGTTTTACTGTTTTATTATTTAATAATTACCTGCCAAAATCAACAAAAATGTACCTTGATGTATAGGTCTATCTATCTATCTATCTATCGTGACCTCAGTGGTTAATGCTTTAATGCTTTAATCTCACATTTCTATTGATATAGATAAGGCAATTGTTAGGGTTGTTTGTTATTGTTAGGGTTGTGTTTTCTTAACTTTTAATATGTTTTGTACATATTTTGGAACTATTTAGTAACTTATATATATATAGATAAAAATGGTTTACAAGGTTTTTTTTCCTCTCATGAAGCATTGTTCGGCGGAATGGTGTCAAAATTCTTACCAGAGTAGAGAATGAGCTCTCACATGAAGCAGCAGAGACACCCATGATCATAGCAGATACATACAATTTATGAAGAACTGCAAATGCATCTTTGTATTCCTGCAAGAGTTTGCAAACAGCAGAACATTCAGCATCAGATGGAAGTTTTTTGGACAGCATTGGTCTGGCAACAAGAATTTCAATCTGGAGTTCAGTTTGTGCAACCCACGCAAGACTACAGAGAGGTTCAAGCAACTGGATGTCAAGAAATGTGTTGGATTTTGGCATTAAACCTGAGAGGGCTTGCATCATCTGTCAATTCTTTGTGGAAAACCTGTTTTCTATCTCTGATACAGCTGATCTAGTATGTTCAACATCTGTCGTCCTAGAGCTGCCGTGGCACATTCAGAACCTGACTGCCCTTCTTGCCCTTAAGGTGAAACAATGACAGAGTCACCATAGGAGGGATTCACAGTCCTTAGACGTTTTGGTGAGGGCTCAACAGTAGACATGTCAGCGCAGTACTGCTGAAATTCAATGTCATTTTCTCTACTACACAAATCAACATGCTGAGACTGTAGGATGGCATAAGCTAGTTTTAAAATGGCAAGAAGATCAATCAGAAATTTGCTGATTTTAAAAAAATGTCGTCGCTTCAGCTGAGAGAGAAGCCCGAATGATTCTTTTGCAAGGTCAACTGATGCATTATCATCATTGGAAACCTTAAATAGAATGTCAAGAATGACTTCCTCATTATCCACCACACATTTTGTGACTTCATAATGACTTGTCCCGCGGATTTCCAACAGTCTTTTGAGATAGGGCAATTGTATCTCTGAGAGACAAAATGATGCCTGAAAAAAGAGTGCAGGGAGCCGGACGAGTCAAAGAATGTTTTAGCACAAGGCTCACTTTGAATCGCATGTATGACAGTGAGGTGAAGCTGGTGGTTATAGCAGTGGATGTAGGGGATATGCCTGCCCAACCTTTGTTGTAATAAAGCCTGAACACCACCTCGCACCCCACTCATCACTGATGCTCCATCATAACACTGGCTCATTATATTATCAGCACTGTATCCTGATTCAGACAAGTGTTGTAATATTTCTGTAGTGATGTAATCTGCATCAAGCTGTTGGAGTTCTAACAAGCCAATCAGATGTTCTTCTGGCACACCATTGCACACAAAACGAATTATAACGGACAAATTTTCAGTGTTACACCGATCCCTTGTGCCATCACTTTTCAAACAGAATGCAGCTGAATCAGCAGTGTCATATTTATTTATTTATTTTTTTCAGAACCATGGATGCCAAAATTTCTCTCACTTCATTCTGGATGGTTTTGGAAGTGTACTTTGCATTTTTTGGGATACCTGATGTAATGTCAGCCAGGTATTCATCTTTTTACAACGTGTATTTAAACAACTTGGCAAAAAGCCCCGCAGCTATGCAATCTTCCTCACTGTCACATGTTTCACAATCCCCGCGTAGTGGAAGCTCATTGACTGCTTAAAACTTCACAACACCTGCCATGCTTTTTATGAAATAGCGATTCTTTTCTGTCTGTTGAAGGCCGAGCAAACATGCTATGGTCTCCCCTGACACCGATCGGCGGCAAAACTCTGTCCACGAGGTCGAGGCTTGTGAATGAGCTCGACTGCACGCATGTTTTTGAAGACCATGGTCACAATCTAATTCTGCTTTCCAGTTTCGAAAACCTGTCGAAACGAACGTGTTGTTTTCAGAGAAAGCAACACCGAACACTCGACACGGAAAACAAAAGCATGCATCACGATCTACAGAATATTCAAGCCACGGCCGTGACTGATACCAAGCGGCCGAAAAACATCTCTCTCCCTCCTAATAGAGTTCAGGGGTATGATTTCAGAACTGGCCGGTAAGGATTCGCCCTGTTTAAATCATTTGGGACAGAATTGCTGCATTTTTGAGTGGGTGTATTTGTGCTTTTGACACCTTCAGAAGCTGCTGATGAACTCCACTCATCCATTTTTCCGAACTCATTGCCGCAAATGGATGAGGAGGTGGTAGCTGTGTCCTGGTGAGCTAAAATGGTTTTCTTTTGTCCTTTCGGAACAAGAAATCTGTAAATGTTGTATTTTATTAGGCTACTATAGTGTGGTAATTAAGTTCACTAACAGTTCTAATAAAATGAATTGGCTGTTCCTGTCGTTTATTGCTTTATAATTCAGCACGTCCGTTTACCTTAAAGAATGGAAGTGAATGAGCTTAGTCTGTCTCGGAGGGGAAAAAAGAAGTTTGGGCAGAATTTAGAAAATAACGTGTGTGGAGCTGAATTGAATATCGCACTAATATTGTGATTGGCTGATATGTGGTGTGGGGCCAGGGTGGGCCAAGCCTTCGATTGGGTGGGCCAGGCCCACCCTGGCCCCCTCGTGGAGCCGGGCATGCATGGTTATAAATGATATATATATATATGTCCCATGATGACAATATGAGACAAATAATCTGTATGAGATATGAAAGAATCAAATGAATCCAAAAAACTGAAGCAGCTTGATGAGAAAACACAACGCATACAGAATTAAGAGCATGATCGGAAACTCCAGATAAACACTTATTCTGCATGTTTCTGATTTCTCTGATATATCCAATATAATTTGTAATTCTTTACTTGTCTGTGATATAAATGTGTCATTTGACCAGTGTGAACTTATGTTGCTGATGTTGTATTCAGTCATGATGTTAGAAACATGTTGAACAAACACAAAAACACATTCAAGTGTGACTGATGGAGCTGATGAAACACAGAAAATGACATTTAATCAAGAGTTTCACATGCATTTTATTAACCAACTGTCAAAGACACTCATCAGTCTGTTAGATGACAACATGACACTAATTTGAACATCTAATATGAATTATAGATGTGATGAATATGATGTGAGCTGGAATCAGATTGTGTTATTGGATATTTTGATTGTGGGTGTGTATTTGATGACATCATCACTTTCAACAATTAGTTTAGACCACAGTATTAAAAATTCATCACTGATATTTCTAGTTGAAGTAACAATAAACAACAAAAAGTGTTTCTGAGAGAATATAGCTATAACACATGAAAAACAAACATTTTAAATAGTGTCATGAAATAAAAGTTTATTTTAATGAGAGCAAAGCGTTCATCATTCAACATCCACAGAGATGAATCATTTATTCTCATCATCTACTGCTGAACATCATCTGCATCACAATCTGATCACAGACAACATCTTCATCATATCAGGTCACATCATTATTGTCTCTATCTACATTTTACTCATTTCAGATTGTACACGCGTTAATCATTTTTTGTGTTGTTAAAATCATGTATAAATGCATTTAAATCTAATACTTTATTACGTCTCTGTGCATTTTATTGTAATAAGTGTATAACTCTCTGTGTGAACTGAATTAAGATGATTTAAATCTACATACATAAATCATCTTTGACATCTGTCTGATGGTAACTTCACTAGCAGCATGTAACCATTTGCACCTGCAGATGTCGCTATAGCACATCTAGTGTTCAGGGGAAAAGTGGAATGGCTTTTTTCCTTTACCCTAATGTTTATCTATTAAACTCTACACCTGTGTACAGAGTCAAACTTTTGTTATTATGTCAGTGTAGACTCTCAGCTCTTTGACATCATGACAGAAAACAACATCAACGGAAATCAATCAGAATTATTGCAGAAAACCAAACAGAGATTTTCAGAATCCGTGTTTATCTGGATTATTTTCATCATTAAGTTCCAACTCTGTGTGTGTTGTGTTTCCTCATCAAGTCTGATAATGCTGCTTCAGCTTTTGTGATTCATTTCATTCTTTCAGATCTTAAAATCTAAAGTTTCAAGGCGTTATTTGGTTGTTTTAGGCTCACTTGCTGTACGACATTCCTAGGAATGTTACAGTATGTGCATTGACAATGTGTGAAATCTGCATATTAAAACGAAAAGATCTGATCTCACTCTTTGCTGACTACCCTGAAGGTATTAACATTTTCTCATGCTATTTGGTGTTATTAAGATGTTTGTTTTGTTATTTAGAATAATTATGAACCATCAATAAAGCGCACATTAATATAACTTCACATCTTGTTTTTAAGCTGGTGTTAAGATTAGAGAAGCTTCAAGGAGGCGTATTGAAAATTTCCAATATCCTCTACAAGACGCACTTGATCTTGATCTTGGTTCACTTCCACAAAATGTTGTTTTTCAAAAAGACCTGAGTGACAACCTTCCGGTAGGTTGCAAATGTCATGAGACAATTGTGTGCCACGAGCAAATCTGTTAAAAAAACTTATTGAGCCTTTCCATTAAAAGCATGTAGAAACAGAGGAGAGCTCAGTTCAGTTTTAAGGTCAAACCTGACCATTCCTAATTATGATTGTGTGTTCTAGGCAAATGATAAGAGAAAATTTAGATCTTTTAGAGAAAGTACTAAATGCCACTTTCATCGGATTGAAAAATACTTACCAAACACCAAGGTGAGAAAAAGCATTTACTTCATAGCATGAATGACTTCTTATTAAAATTTTGTAACCACATGTAAACATCACTTTCTCCCTAAAGCTCTGGATTTATTTCCTGAAATATGTAGAGTAGACCTAAACATTTATATGTTTGTTTCCCCAGTCTTTTTGGAAGGTAACTATCCACCCCGAAAGTTATTTTGGAAAGATCTGGGGGATTTTCTTTTTCTTCTGCATGAATATTTCTGTTTTTGTGGTTACCTGGATTATGTTTTTCACCAACACTGCAGAGACTACGGGTATGTATCTGTATAATCAACAGTTTTTCAATTCATCAGTTATTAAATTAATCAATTTAAAGGTTTTAATTATTTTTATATTAGATAGAAACATGGCAGAACCATTTTCGGTTTAAATTATGAATCAAAGGAAGCACATTACTCTAAGATCAATATCATTTGAATAATTAGATATTGTTTTTTCCACATTGTTTAACCAGGGCTCTACAGTAAAAGCTGGAGTATTTTTTACTTCACAATTGGTATGTTGGACATACTTATAACTCTTCGGACTGAAATTCCGACTGAAGATGGTAAGAAAGAACTTTTGAATAAACGCGAACATATTGAGCATCTTTATTTTGTATATTTAATTGGTCTTGTATATTTAATTGAACTTTTTGTGTTTCTCTAGGATATGTGGGCAGTACAGCAGTGATATTTAAAACGTATAAAAAATCTTGGAACTTGTATTATGATCTCCTTGCTGTTTTACCCCTGGATTTCATTTTTGTGGTCTACCCCGGTGCTGCACATTGGAGAATGCTAAGCCTATTAAGAGCAAATAGACTTATTTGGCTTCGTAGGGTATGTTTGATTTTTTTTTGACATAGTTTTTGACAGTTGTTTTTTTGTTTGGAGAGGTGGTAGAATCAGTTGATTTAAAACACTTTTGTTAAAAGGCTCACCACATCTGCTCTCTTATGGTTTCAGATTTATTTGCATTTCTGCAAAAAGGAATGTGACATATATAGCAACCTACTTGTACAAAGGACTGCAAAATGCCTTTTTTTCCTCGTTTTCACTGTGCACTTTTGTGCTGGCGTGTTGTACATGTCAGCATGCTCCGAAGAAAAGTGAGTTTCGTAAAATTTTTGGATATTAGAAAAGAAAAATTATACCAATTATCAAAGAATTGAAAATATGTTTGTATATCAAGTTGTACAGTTTGATTCAATTTGTTATTTCTGGGTTTAAATTATTGTTAAGATGTCTTGAGGATTCATGGGCATACAATATTGGACTTAATTCGGTTCCGAGCAACTTCTATCATTATGTAAATGCAGCTTATTGGACAGTGACAATTATGACAGGCGTTGGTGAGTTCTTTATGGAGCTATTAGAGTGATTTTACTAGCTGTCTGTCTAGCATATTTACTTGTCAGTGTGAAGGTAAAAGGAAAAGTTCCTTTAAAAAACAAGTGACAAATTGTTTAAAAAAAAAATATCACTTTTTTGCTTTTCTTTTTAGGATATGGTGACATTTTGCCTGGTTCTCCATTAGAACAAATTCTTGCTGTATTTGTTGGCATAACTGGCATTCTGAGCTTTAACTACTTCATTAGCCAGATTATTGCCACAATATCTTGTGAAAATGCTAAAAGGTGAATTTGAGTAATTTTCACAATCTGAAAATGTACCTGTAGCATAGCAATGTGTAATTCTTTCTCCTGTGCTCACTATCAACTGTTTGATTTATTTGTTCAAGAAATGATTTCAGTAATTCACAAACATTGCTTTTCTCAGGGCAAGGTTCCAGGATCTTCTTTTGGCAATGCGCCACTTTATGGATCGTCACAAACTCATTGAATCCCAACAAAAGCGAGTGATGGAATATATGGATCACCTTTGGTCTATATACAAGTATGTTTAACTTTTGGCAAATAGACATGAGTCATGACCAACATTGTGTCATTTTGTCTTTTGACAAGTTTTAAATTGTTGAATATAAACTAACCTTGACAGAACACTTAGAGTGGTTTCTGAAAAAAAAACAGATAATAGCTATGAAAGCAGCTAATGTTTGTATTCACATTTCCTTCAAGTGAGATTTGAGTGATGTTTATTTGACTTCATACAAACTACAATCAATACACTCACTTATTTTACTACGACACACTTAAAAACATTGATTTGATTTGTTTCAGAGGTGAAGCACACCCAAGAGGGCCCTATATTTTGCAGGACCTGCCATTTGATCTTAAGAACACTGTGCTAATGAAAGAAAGAGGGGAATATCTATCAAAGGTTAGTATCATATTTATCTCGTTAAATGTAAGTATTGTTTTTATTTGAAGTGAGCCATCAATATTTGTTTGTTTTTACAGATTCCTTACTTTGCAGAAGCTGGAGAGTCCTTCACACTGGACCTTTCTTTAGTCTCAACCTTGTACTTTTTTCCTATAGGAGAAATAATCCAGTACTGTAACACTTTCACGAGAGAGCTCTTTTGTATTCGAAGAGGAACATGTCAGGTCAGCGGAAAAGTTCACACACTGTATAATATCCAGTCCAGTAGTATTTCAGAATTATAAGTACTAATATATACAATACCGCTGTGACAGTCAATCATTCGATTAATTACTGTTCATAAAAAAATGTCAGAAAAAAGCCTTCGAATGAAGATCATTTTAATGCTTAACACACATACATAAAATGTAAAAAAAACATGACTCAATTGTTACTAAGAATTGAATTTATAATTTAATATACTAAACATAAGCATTATTTTATGTCTTGATTTTAACCATTGTCTGAGATGTGAAAGTAAGGTGTCAATTGTTTTGTAGATTTTGAGTGATGATTTTTCAGAGATTGTTGGTTGCTTTGAGACAGGGATGTATTTTGGAGAGGTAATGCTCAAATACTTGGCAATGTATTGATTATTTGTAGTTCATTTGTTTTACATTAATCAACCTTTTGTCTGTTTTCGTTTCTGCAGGAAGGTTTTTTGTTTGAAAAACCAGCCATGTTTACCATACGAGCAATGACATGCTGTGAAATTATATCTGTTGATTTTAAAAAGGTTGAAAAAATGCTTGAGAAGCATCCTTGGCAAAAAATGTAAATTTCATTAGACAAGCAGAAGTGAATTATACAGCAAGAAAAAATAAAATTTTAGTCAAATATTAAAATTAAAAAACTTTATTTACAAAATAAAACGGTCCCACTTCTAGGCGAATTGAACATCTACAAACAGATACAGAATACTTCATGACCTTGGAAAAGACTGTGGAGAGCAAAATGAGGAGGCAAAGCAGAATTCCGAAATAAGCTGATGCTGTACACAAACAAAATAAAGCCAAGTTTCAAGGCCGTAGATATTGCACAAAAACAAAGTGCTGTGAGTTCTTTTCAAAGCATTTCTATATCATTAAAAGGTCTGTTGAAAGATTTAATTCTAACGACTTTACCAGTTTACTGGAGTTTGTTTTATGACAATATCACCACATTTGTCTATATCATGTTCAGTATAGCTCAGATTTAAGGGTCATTGTTTTAAAGAAATAAATCAAATCAAATATTTTCAGATGTTGAGGACTTTGAAAACATTCCAATCTATGCTGGATCAGAAGAAGGAACAGGTGCTGAAAAATACAGGGAACTTCAGCGAAGACCAAAGAGACCAAGGTAAGCAAATAGGTTTCTTGAAAGAGACGAAAATGAACGCTGTTTTGACTTCTGACATCAACACGGAGGAAACGTACAGTCAGCTTCGTTGAAATCGTGACACAATTAAGGTATTAAAATAAAAAAAAATTCTTTGTGCTGTGCACTGTCAGAACGGAGGAGTGTAAGAATAGTTTGTTCAGTATGTATTGACTGTTTAATATAGTGTATCTGTGCATTTGTGTTTCGACAGAACTTTAATGGAACACATTGCTCATTTTTTCTTATGGTCTTGGCTACCAGTTTTCTTAATGAAGTAAGTAAACTGATGCTTTTTACATTTCCTATCGTAGATCAGGAGAAAACCTTTAAGTAGAAAGTGGTTCAATCAGTTCTATTCCTAAAAGTAGAACTTTCCTATACAATTAGAAGTATCATTCTTCCAACTAATTGATTTAAACACTGACACAACCCCCTAAAAAAATATTTGTCTTTCTTAAATTGTTCTTATTCTGTTTTAGGAATGCCATTATGCCCAGCCATTCACTTTATGTAAGATGGGTGATTTTTCGAACTGTTTTAGCCATTGCAGTCAGCGTCATGTCCTCGTTGCTTTTTGCATTTCTACACTACAACACAGAGCTGTGGATCACTTGTTACGTACTCGAATTGCTTTGCTGGATGGACATGTATATCCACATGCATGTCGCTTTCTACCAAGATGACGATCTTCAAGTCAACACGCTGGAGACGGCACGCCATTATATCAAAACAGTTTTCATCGTGGATTTCATTACCTGCTTTCCCTGGGAAATTCTGGGTTGGGCGGTGGTTTCACCATTAAGTGAAAATGGCCTCTACTCCAACAATGAAGCATTGCATTTTTATGCATACCTAAGGATCCCTCATGTTTTCCAGTTGTACCGCGTGCCTATTACTTTTTCATTTCTGCAGAAGGACATTACAACAGAAAAAAACATCCTCACTTTCCTTAAGTTGCTGTTGTACTGTATTCTTTTTCTACACTTCAGCGCTTGCATTTGTTTTGCAAGTGTTTGCCCTGCAGGTGATCTTTTCAGTGATGTACACAGTTATTTTTTACCAGAGATAAAGCACAACTGCACACGGTTGTCTTGGGTGACACACTTGGACAGCTCATTTGATATCGACCGTGGTATGTGGTTCTCTTTTAAACTAGTGGAACAAAGTTATTGATTTGTCTTTTTGCATCCCAATAATACAGTTAAACCTATATGTAGTGATGTAGGATATAATATGATTGTTCAAATGGCGATTAAACAACTGATTTGATGTTTTTGTTATTCAAGGTACTGTTACTTTCCCAGAGTTGTATTTGGTGAGCTTTTACTTCGCCACCACAACAATAACCACGGTTGGATTTGGAGACATCCATCCTTATCAAACCTTAACGGTAAGGTTCGCAGTTAGCACAGTACTCAACTTATTTATATCAAATTTTATCAATATTAGATCAATTGCCAACCTTGGACTTGCGTTATACATTTACAATCATGCTTTTTTAACTGACTCTTCCACTCGCACCTCTCAGAAAACCATCGCTATTATGATAATGATTACATCAGTTATGTTTTGGGGCTGGATATCTGGCACTGTTACCTCCATAATGGTCAACACAGGTGCTTTAAGATCTGCTTATACAGAAAAAATTAGGAGCATGAAAATGCACTTGAAGGTAGAGATTTTTCTTGTATAATCTGATCGTGTTTTATTTATTTATTTATATTTGACAAAATTTTGTTAACTTGAATTTTCCTCTGTTTATTAAGAGAAAGAACATCACTGGGGCCTTGTATAAAAACATAATTCAATTTGACCAATTTCATTGGACACGCACAAAAGGAGTCCATCAGGACATGCTGTTTGACTGTTTGCCCTCTGCACTAGTTGGTGACATATCAATATTCATCTATGCTGGTTTTATAACAAATGTAAACTTTGTGTTCTTGATTTTTACTTGTATAAGACTTACTGCAATGTTGGCTTTGTTCTGTCATTTCAACATATCTTTATCTGCTCTAGTTGTTTGGCATAAATGTGCAGAGTGAGGAAAGACACAATTTTAAGACCCCTCCCCGATGGATCAGAGCAGCAGGAAAACTCAAAGTAATTGACATCTTCACTAATTCTTGTACTTTTCATCAGTAAAATATAATAGACCTGATCTCGCTTCATCATCTTATCTGTTCTCTGGATGAGATGAAATTAACGACGTATTAGATTAATGATGACATGGTATTACTTGCAGAAGCCGTTTTATAACATGTTGACACAGGATTGCAGGAATCAGCTCGAAAGTGATATAGGCTTCATTCGGCTGGTAGCCAGAAAAATTGATTCATGCCTTTACAGAGCCAGTGATTACGTATACAAGAAGAACGACTCTGGAGCTGAGGTGATTTTTTTTTTTTGTTTTCCGAGTGCTTATTAAGAATTATGTAGATGCTAGATATATATATCCATCCGAAAGACATTTGAAGGAGGACATTTTTGAAATATATATTTTCTGTAGATTTACTACATCGAAAAGGGAGAAGTGCAAGTGTTGTCAAGGGATGAATCACAAGTAATTGTAACGTTAAAAGCTGGACAGTATTTTGGGGAAAGAAATTTGCTGCTGGAAGAACGAAGAATTGCCTCTGTAAGGTTTGTATTGCTGTACTTTACTGTGTAGGTATACTAGATATAATATCAAGATTCTCTTAAACCATAAAGCATTGGGAAAATCAATTCTTGGTGAAATTTGCATTTCTTAAAATGTTTGTAATTGTGTTGTACATTATAAACTCGGGAGACTTCTCACTTAATGCATGCAGACATGTTTTTATTGTGTATTTAATCTCTAACTGACATTTAAAGAAGCAACATTTAAAAAAACAGGATCAGAATAATTTCATGTCAACTTGCTGTTTAGACTTATTTAACATTGATTTAAAAAACACATTAACCTAAGCCTTGATGGTATCAACTGGTCATTGGTCATCTGCTTTTTTACAGAGCTGTTACTGACTGTGATATATATGTTTTGTCAAAGAAAAGTCTTGATGAAACATTTCAGTACTACCCTGCCGTTTATGAGCAAATAAAAATAGCAAGTGACGTGATGAAAGCCCAGTTACATCAGGAAACCCTGTTAAGAATCCAAACATCCAGAGACGCCCAAACTGTAGCAGAGTTCTTCCGGAGAGAGACGCACTGTAAGTGATCTGGAGCTTTTCTTACGATTTAAAGTCAAGTAAGACACACTGTGTGGCATCTGTCCAGAATGTTCTGCTCACTATAGCCGTGACCAACAGCGAAACAATTCAAGAGATTTTAAATGCATATGTCATGTTCATGCACTGTGACACTTGTCTTTCTGACAGATGTGAAACCCCAGAGAAAGCTTATGAGAAATCACAGAGCTATACTTCTTGGACGTCGTTTTCAATTTCTATGGGCAACCGTTAGACAAAAATGTATGATACCTTTCATGCACATTAGAAGAATACACAATAAAACCATTGATCCAGACAACACTGTACGATGGCTCTATCAGTATATATCATGTCTTCTGATCACCTTCCTTGTCTGGGCATCGACATACATGGTGTGTACAGTATCTTTGCTGCATATAAGGAATCCCCTTAGATAGCAAAAAATGGAAATCTCCACTGTGTTTCTCTCTACAGCAGTTTGTATCTGGTGTCAACTGGTTTCTTTTCCTGCTAACATCAATCGTTGAGTTCATCGTGACGATGGAGGTAGGTTCCACTGTTTTACATTCAGATCTAGAATATTCTTATGAAAAGGGATACATTACTCATATTTTATGGCGTCTTTCTTTCAGATGATCCTGAAGTTTCACATTGGTTATAATGATGAAAGCGGAGTATACATTTCAGACATAAAATCCACATCCCAGAACTACTTGAAGAGAAAAGTGGGATTCATCTTTGATCTGCTTTGCTCGCTTCCCTACGGTCTGCTGGTTTTGCACCCAACGTACAACAAAGATCCGACTAAATTTCTCTCCATGATTGTTTACATTCGGATGGCTCATTTACCACGGATAATTGCACTGTTTGTGACTATGCAGAGAGAGGCGAAAACCATTATGTCCAAGTATGTCTTTTTAATTTGAACTTGCAATGACCTTTAACCAAAATCCATAAGTAAATCCACACATTTAGGAAACTTAACAAGGTGTCACTTAGAATTCTTCACCTCGGTAATAGACTCTTTACAAAAACTACATTGCTGGATGGTTGTAAAGTGCAGAAAAGTATTTGAATGTTTTTTCTTTTTGAATTTTCCCTTATTTAGTCTTCTGTGGATAAGGATCACCAAGGCCTCTGTATGCGCAATTCTCTTTGTGCATTGCGGGGCATTGTTATGCATTTCATATGGCATATGGTCATGGGTGGGTGCAACAGGTAAAGTTTGAAAAAAAATCTTCACGTATTTAGAAAGAGAAAACGCCATTGCAGTAATTGTGTATATCCCCCGATTTCATTTTCTTTTACAGAGATATCCAACTTTGCTCAGATGTACACCTATGCCTGCTACTGGGTGATACAGATCTGCACAACAACAGGTTATG
Source organism: Triplophysa yarkandensis (assembly GCA_033220385.1). Taxonomy (NCBI): domain Eukaryota; kingdom Metazoa; phylum Chordata; class Actinopteri; order Cypriniformes; family Nemacheilidae; genus Triplophysa; species Triplophysa yarkandensis. The sequence continues at coordinate 2,807,269 of JAWHQN010000155.1, read as the reverse complement.
GCGACATAACTCCAACAACCCTAGGAGAAGTCATGATGTGCATTGTTTTAATGATCGTGTCTAAAATGCTGGTAATTATTATGGTGGGACATATCAGCTCTGCCCAAACCAACAAGAAGTGTTTCCAGGAAGCCTTTGAGGAAAAGTTAGAGGTAATTGTAAACTAATGAAACAAGTAATTGTATCATATCAAGCAAAGTGGCTTAGCTTAACATATTGAGATAAGTCATGCAGTGAATGTAATTATTTTGAGTTTTGAGAGGGGAAAACTGAATGATTTACCCTGCAGCTTCTTCATCTGTTCTGTAGTCTGTATGTTATCTGTTTTAGGCGATGAAGACCTTCATGAAACGGGAGAGAGTCCCAGTCACCATTCAAGAACGTGTTGTGCAGTACTACACTGAATGGTGGCATTGCACCGGGGGGATAGACCCTGAAGACATATACAGTGACTTCAACCCCTGCCTTCTGAGGGATATTTTGTCATCTTAAATGTTAAATAGTGTCTTTTCTGATTCTTGGTGTTTTCCTATGTAGATTTGTTTGTCTAATCTATTATAACAAAATTATTTTGTTAATTGACATAACAACACCATCCTTAGGCTAAATAAAGAGTGTACAAGTGTCCAAGTGTACAGTGACAATAACATTTGGCTACAATTTAAATGTTTATAATTACCATTTAAATTGATAGTTTACAAAAAGTTTATAATTATTTCATAATTTACCTACCTTTGAGTTCATCCAAACCTGAATTTCTAGGTTCATTCCAAAGATATTGAAATGAATGATTGTAACCAAACAGTTCATCATTAAACTTTTGATCTTAAACTCTGTTTGTCTTTTTCGTCATGCTTCCATGAATATAACCCTTTTGACACACAGCAGAACGACTATAAACTATAATCCCTGTGATTTAATGGTGTAATTCTTAAAGCTATCGTTCTTTCCTTAAAGGAAGATTCCAGGAAAAACCCAGACTCGGGCAAATACCACAGCTACAAACTATTCTTTTGCATTACGCACACACAAACATGCATGTAATACATATTAATAGTTTACATTACAATTCAATGACGTATGTCTGCAAAGGGCACTAAAGGATCTGGTAACTGCTGTTGTTACACAACTACATGTAGAGCTACAATTGTAAATTAAAAAATACAATATAATATTTTAGTTAATACATTTCTATTTTGGCCATTAGAAATACATTCATAGTGATTGAAAACACAATATTAAACAAGCTAATAAAAAGATATTGACTTGAATATTTCTGTCCTTTATTTTATTATTATATATAAATAGTTGTGTGAGCCAGAAAAACTTGATCTGTCAGAACAATGTCAAAGTGTTTTGATAACTTGATAAAATAGATTTTAGGCTTTTGAAGCCACTTAAATTAATAGACAAATGTTGCACATATTATTCATATAATATAACATTTAGGATTATTTTGGTTTTATTACAAAAATGTTTAGCACAATATCACCCCTCCCTTAAGCGTTGCATTTTAACAGGCCTAAACTTGTTGTTATGGTAACAACATTGACCAAACTGTCCTGAAGCTCTGAATATTAAGAGAAAAATGAAATTAAAAGTAGTAGTTTTCTATTACAATTTGGATTTCGACACAAATGATTGCCTTTTCTCGGGAACGGGACGTTCATGAAACGAAGACTTTAAATGGCAACAATCTGCAGCACAGATTCCTTTGTCATATATTTGAATCATTTAACAGAAACATCTTCGTTTAGTATGGCAAGTTGTCTTACAATGTATTTCACTTTTAAACATTTAAACTGAGACCACATTTGTAGATTGAATGAAAGCTTTATTATTTCTTATATATTTTGTACATTTATCATCGCTGCTGTTTTCCATAGGGAAGATAACACCAATGACAATTAACCTGAAAATTTCATTTTACTGCTAGGTATCAAACATCATGTTCTCGATCATGGTATGTTCACAAAATTTAATAGTTTTATTCCATTTGCAATCTGTTTTTTTTAATTCCCTAAGGAATAAAGTAGATAACATCAGAGATGTCTGTTTAAAGTTTTATATGAAATCATGAGATAAATGAGGAAAAAAGTGATCATTTAAAATCTTTGTTATGGGCTTTCATAGATCTTCAGGATATAGGAAAGAAAAAAGTAATTTGATCAATGTTAGCTTTTTAAAAGACTTTGGTGAAACAGTAACACCAGTGACACCTTTTCAGGGGACCACCGTATTTTTTAAAAATATTTGTTTATTGTTTTGCCTTGATATATAATTTCTGTTGTTATATGAAAGTTATAAAATTATGTTTGCATTTTAAATGGTTGAAAGACCTCATACCAAAACCCTTTTCCTCTGTACATGACTGTGGGAATAAGCAGTTTTGTGGTACATGGAACTCTAAATATTTAATAAGTAAAAAAAATGCCATATCGTTGGAGCAGAGTGTAATTTTTCAAATAACATATTGTTTCATCTTAAAATATACAAAATTGACCTTAATTTGTGTTTTCAATATTACTACTTCTGAGAGAAGTGGATGTTTCCGCAGAAAACCCCGGTTCATGAATATCAGACATACTGCTGGTGGATTTTTGGATGTCCAGGTAAATTCTGATGTTTTTTTCTTTCTCAGATGTTCAGTTCTGCTGCATTATGAGGCATGTGACGTACCTGTCAGAGAAAGAAATAATGCAGATGTTTGACATGCTAGATTCTGATGCGGATGGAGAAATAACCTTTAAGGAGTTATATATACTGGTCTGCATTCTGTTAAGTATTTATGTAGGGATCACATACAAATATCACAATGTGTGTGTGTGTGTGTGTGTCCCCACTACTGTGTGTGTTCACTACTGTGTGTGTGTGTGTGTGTGTGTGTGTGTGTGTGTGTGTGTGTGTGTGTGTGTGTGTGTGTGTGTGTGTGTGTGTGTGTGTGTGTGTGTGTGTGTGTCCACTACTGTGTGTGTTCACTAATCTCTCTCTCTGTGTGTGTATGTGTGTGTGTGTGTGTGTGTGTGTGTGTGTGTGTGTGTGTGTGTGTGTGTCCACTACTGTGTGTGTTCACTAATCTGTGTGTGTGTGTGTGTGTGTGTGTGTGTGTGTGTGTGTGTGTGTGTGTGTGTGTGTGTGTGTGTGTGTGTGTGTGTGTGTGTGTGCGCGCTTGTGTGCGTGTGTGTGCGCGCTAGTGTGCGTGCGCGCTAGTGTGCGTGTGTGTGCGCGCTAGTGTGCGTGTGTGTGCGTGTGTGTGCGTGCTAGTGTGCGTGTGTGTGCGCTAGTGTGCGTGTGTGTGCGTGTGTGCGCTAGTGTGCGTGTGTGTGCGCTTGTGTGCGCTTGTGTGCGTGTGTGTGCGCTAGTGTGCGTGTGTTTGCGACTTTCAGGCCCTTGACACGTACTTTGTTGATGATAGGTTGTTTGTAATCCCCAAGAATGTCTAAGAAATTGTCTAGTTCTATGTTGGTTAAAATGTGTGGTTATGGAAAAAAATTGTTAGGTCTGAGAAGTTTATGTAATGTTTAAAAATGTTTTTTGATATAAAACTATATTAATTGTTAATGTTTAATACTATTTGAAATGTGGGTGTTTTAAAATTAAATTTTCTAACATAGTAAAAGAAAAATTTGTTTTAATTAAAAGACGACATTTCTGATGATACTTGTTGATTCCTGCTGTTTATCAAATGAACTGTTTAATAAATATAGTAGAACAACAATCTGGCTTTTTGAATGTTCTTTATAACAAAAGGCTTTTAAAAGGTGAGGATGGTCCCATAGCAGTAAAAGGTACAATTTAATCACTAAAGGTACACATTTGTCTGTAAAAGGTACATGCTGTAAGGGTACAAATATCTACCCCTGTGAAAGGGTACAATATTTGTACCTTTGAGGGTACTGCCCCAGTGACAAGCCGTTGTACCCCTAAAGGTACAAATTTTTCTAAGTTTTTCTGACAGTGCATCTGACTAAAGATGACGTGAGATTCACGACAGACACTGACCTCCTGATCTCAGTCGTGTGTGTTGAGAAGAACTCAGAGGAGACGAGCACATGGGTTGAGCTGTGATGGAGCGAGGAGTTTGTGTTCTGGAGTTGTTGGGTGTTTTGGTCTCGCTGTGCGCCTGCTTCTGTTCACTGCTTACCACCGTCATGTCTCAGTGGCTGACTCTCTCCACAGACCTGCTGCCCACTGAGAGCTTTGAGCTGGGTCGGTGGGAGACGTGTGTGGTACAGGAACTGGGGGTGACTGAGTGCAGGCCGTACGACAGTCTGTTGGGTCTCCCACCAGAAATCCGGCTGGCCAGAGTCCTCATGCACTGATGACCGGCATTGTGGGTCTGATGTTTGCCGTGCCAGGCATCTATCTGGTGAACAGCTGCAATTTTACAGAGGCTCTGGAAGCCAAACGGACCCTGAAAATGCTTGGTGGAATCTTGTGCTTCATTGCTGGAATTTTAGGACTTGTGCCCGTGTCGTACGTGGCTCACCTGACAGTTCTGCGCTGGGAGTTCGGGAACGCTCTGTTCTTCGGCTGGACGGCGGGATGTTTGCATTTACTTGCTGGATTCCATCTTCTCATCTCCTGCATTTATTTACAAGATGATTCATCGCCACTTTTACAATCTACAGCTCATTACAGAGCACGTGTGATGCGTTCAGATCGCTCTTCACACAGGAGAACTGAGTATGTGTGAGGAATCTATGCACTTAAACACACGTCTGGCTTTGACTAATCCATCATTAATCCATATCTCCATATGTGATGCTGCTTATTCTGATATTACAAATCATTATTTACTAACACACAAATACACAAACTTTCTAAAAAGTAAGACTTTTAAGCTATTCAGTGTAAAGACAATTTAATACTAATTATCCAAATATTCCACTGATAATACAGTCAGAGATTGAAGGAGAAAGATAATGATGTATGATAATGTTTTATTTTGTGACTGCTGAGATATCAAGGAAAGCACCAAAGATGTAATTTATTAGTAAATAAATGAGTTGAATGTTTACCTCACTTATATTATTTATCAAGACGTTCACGTGTGAGTTTGTCCAAGATGCACATCAAATGATAACGAATATTTCTATCATGTATAATTGCCCTATTTTCCTTTTCTGTGAGAACTTAAAATACAATTTTGTAGTTTCTTTAGAGAAGATGAATCCCAAGGTTATGTAAATATGTTTCAGAAATTTTACAAAAAAACACACACGAGGAATGCTAGAAATAAAATATTACTATTAAGATTTTCACACCAAATGGATAAGATAAATTAAATTAAATCTTTAAAGGTGAAAATGACAATTAAAATTTGCTGCAAATTTGCTTTTAAAATGTATTGTAATAAAAAATATTTACATTTCTTTGTTAAAAGGGAAAGGTCTAAAATTCTAAATTATACCTTAATTTACTAACCTACATGTCAGTTTAAACCTTTGTGAGTGTCTTTAATCTGTAAACCACCAAAGAAGATATTTTGAAATATGTCGATAACAATATCTGTTAATCCGCATTGATTTTTATTGTATGAATAAAGAATGTGGGTCCATTACTTTCACTTTCCACTTAATTCCTAAAAGTCCCCTCCCTTCAGCTCTCCTATCAATCTCGCCAGAGACAGATCAGCTGAAAATAGTAGAAGCAGGCCTGATCTAACAGCATGCCAAACACATCTCTGCGTCACCAGAGCTGTTTTTTGCTCCTCTGTGTCTGTATGCTGTATGTGGCACAGTGGCACATTTCACTTATGAATAACCACATAAAAACCTGAGATTGGGGTAACAGCTAAGACTTCGGAGTTCACCTCAAGTGAACCATGATTTTGCCAAATAGCGTATTTTCCAGCATTCTCCTATAATATCTTCAGAAGGTGATTGAAATATTGTTTGGCATTAAACACAACTAACCATTTATAGGTGCAATATGGCTAAAGGACATCTGAAAAAGATTACATTTGGTCATTTAGCATATGATTTATCCGAAGCTTACAAATAGGGGGAACGATACGACCTTCCTGGGAACCAGCATTAGGCATCCGACATTCTTTAAAATATCTTCTTTTGTGTTTTAAAGAAAGAAAGAAAGTCATACAGGTTTGAAATGTCAAAAGTAATGATGACACAATTCAGTTTTTTGAGTTGTGAATCTGGTTTCAGGTTGACTTGAAAGGTTATAAAAAGCGTGTTTGCACAAAATGATTTAACATTCTCATAGGTTGAGTCTGGTGGGTGGCAGAATATGAGGCCTTAAAATGAGCATTACCAGGCTCTTTACTGGTGTCTCAGAGAACAAAGAAAATCCCCTCCGTCCGATTCATATAAAAAAAGTAGAATGATGCTTTGAACTGTTGGGTCTGTTTGGCCTTCCACTTAATGTTTAAGAGATGGAAAATCAAAAACTACCGACTGAAAGAGAGAGACTGTATTGCGTGTCGCTGGGTGTCACGCTTTTCAAACAGTGACAGCATGCCATCCAGACTGTCTAAATGTATTTACTTTAACTTCTTTTATTCCTGTAGTGGCTATTTAATCAAGTTTCCCCATACACACACACACACGCACACATACATACACTCACGCACGCACGCACACATTCCTTAGAAACAGAATATAGTGTGGCATAAATCACATTATTAATATCTTAAAGCACACTGCAACCATACTTATAAAGTAAATGTTAGAAAAGTAATAAATGTAAATGTTAAAGAGTGATATAAAAAAGCAATAAAAGTAAATATCCCTCAACTCACACACTTGGCCAATAACAACACTTATGTACAGATGTTGTTTGTTGACTTCAGTTCAGCATTTAACAACGTCATCCCCTCCAAGCTGAACACTAAACTTCAAACTGAAACCAAATGCTTTGAACATCAGAGATGTCTGTGCTTCTTCTACTAAAGCTAATGTGCAAACTCGTTACCTGGTGCCTGAGTTCTTGATGTTTCTGTGCAGGTATTTACAATCCCGAAAGGTGTCGGCTTTACTGTCCTCCTAGACTGTCCAGTGGTGTCGAATCTTCTGTTTGATAACATCTCACTACGCACGTTTGACCAGTAAGTCAAAACTTTTGCCATAGTTTATTGAACAATGTGTACAAAATTACTTTGCAAGTGACTTATTAATAGAATTTCAATACAATAAACACTAATTTTTGTTTGTTTTATTTTCCACATATTTTATATAACTGGTATCAATCTCTGACAGGTTTGTCAATACTTTGCCCGGTCTGCCTAGTTAAATGGAAAAGTACTTAAAGTAACATAACTTTTGGTTAGGCAAGCAACAGTTCTAATGCAATATAATGATTAAGAAAGAATATTTATAGACAACAGTATGTAATGTAACGTGTTACCAAAGGCATGGAAACAAGTAATTGTTTGCGAAATAGAAATTGTTTAAATGTCAAAAAATTTGTGAGTGATTTAAATCAAAGAAGATCTTGGTCAGATGAAGAATTATTAAGGACAGTTTCTTTAAAAATAAATGGATTTCTATTTTATTAATAGAAAGTTGTCCATTTTACGGTCGTATGTTTTAAATTAAATTTAACGGTTGTCATTTGGTTAAATGAAGACTATTCACAAGGTTGCGTTGTTAGTTTTCACTCCGCTGTTATATTTCTGAAATGCGTCACTGATTGAAAACTCACCATAACTTATCACACAAAGATAAAACTTAGGGTATGTCAAAAGAAAGTTAAAGATTTAGTCTACTTTTAAATGATCAATAAAAATTAAAATCAAATTATCTGTGTTTCTGTAATCTAGGTGACAGACAGTTGATACGAGACATTCATCAATGTCTGCACCCGTAAAGTTTATTTAGTTTGAGGCAAAATCACTCAGCCCTAGCACACAGACAGAGAAACAACATTTATGTGAGACTAGTTGTAAGCGAGAGTGATTGACAGTGTGATGACATTTCTCAGTTATATTTGTACAAAGTTTGTTGTCAGTTTTCGCAAGAACCACTTCAAATAAAATTAAGTGCATTTAATAAGGGATTGATTATTAAAAGATTTTAAATGCACAATGTGCAGGCAAATAACTGTCTGTCACAAAGCAAAGGTGCACTTTAAATCCTTTAATACATGTCAAACAGTTGATTATCCTGCTTATTCCATGTTCATTTGCAAATTTATAGAAAAGTTAAAAACAGTATTGCTCCATGCAACACAATATTTGGCGAGTGTGTAAAAAATGACAGCTATTTTGTCAGTTAATGGTTATTTAACTAATATTTTGACAGCTTCAAATCAGAAACAGAGGAAAGTGCGGTAAGGTCACATTTATTTGAATTAATTATTGCATTTATTTCAATTGGACGTGTACAAACAGAGTCAATGCAAACAGGAGTTGATGCAGTCATATGTCTTTATTTGTGCTCCATGACAATAGAATTTAAACTACTCGATACAAGAGTTGGCCAATGTTATTTATAATAACATTTAAAAACTGATACAAAACCAAATCAGAGTACAAGTGAATTGAAATATAAGGCCAGAAAATAGACGGGATCATGCGTTTTTGTGGGGCACCTAGTACATTAAAATATGAGGTCCATATTCAATAAAACAACATTATAAAGTACCATTACCTGCTACTCTTCCGTGCGGTCAAAAACTGTGTGCTTCCTTATTTCCAAAACCTGCGGTTCTTGCACCGGTGCTTCAATTATAATTTGTTAAAGTGCTACCCAGTCTCCGAAGAAAACATTACAACCAATTGATACAATATAGTGTTTTAATGATTCTTTCTGTGCATTTCTGTGCATCAGTTAAATCTGCGAATTGACATAGAACAGTGATTAAATTGACCCGGAACTACGTGTGCAGAAAATGGTTTTACTGCATTCCTGCCAACCAATCAGAATCCATTATCCAGACATGTCATGGAATAATTATATGTAATATGTTATCCCAAGACACCTTTAAAATAAGATTATTTTGAAGTATCAATATATTTTAAAGGCATGAAATTATTATTTTTTATTGTTTTAAATTGTTAATTACTTTAATGTGTCTCCACTGCATTTTAACATTATTTTAAGTAAACAAATGATTCAAGAAAAGATTCAGAACATGAAGAGCTTCTGTTTGAGACATCTCTTTGTTGATTAAGATTTATTTGTTAACAATAAGTAGACTCTATAATACAGATGTAATGTTAATTATATACTTATTTATTATATGCTTATATAGTGTACTCTAACTAGAGTTGTGTAGAGCAATGCCGCGTTTATACCAAATGTATACAATCCCTTTCAACATTCTTTATAACTGGAGGTGAAAGTTCGTTATTTACATTTGAGTGACCCTTTAACATTTGATGGTCTTTGTGTGAAATTTCTTACTCAAGATGAAATTGTTTGCGGCAATCACACCACCCAACTTTGTATTGACTTGCAAAATCAAATTATTCTTATTACTGGCTTTTATAGAAAACGTTAATTAAATGTTAGAACGAGAATTAAGAGACATAAATAAAACAAATAAACATACATTTATACACATAAATAAAAATTTACCTGGGAGGTCCAATCATTGTTCTCAATGCTTCTGGTTGGGTTGGAGCATGAGGATCTGTAAAGACATGGAGAACACAGAACACAGATATTAGAAATTCAGCCATATGTATTCATGTCTTTTTAATGAAAAATATAAACAATTATTATTTGGGTGAATTCCCGGCTATAGACTATGGTGCACTTTGAGAGCGTCACACGGTCGAAGAATCAAAAACAGTAGCAGGTGTACTTTAAATAATTATTAGACTTCCAATAACAGTGTTCTTCTGTCTCCCTTGTGAACTATTAATTTTATCCTTTTCTCAAAGACAAGAAGTAACACTACCTTATTGAGCAGGCAGCGATACCCGAAACCATTCATGCTCTAAAGCCTCCTGTAGTGTTGCTCGGGCCATGACATCCGGATTCAGGCAACGGCCGATTAAATCCTGGCATTCTGTTGGTTAAAGAGTGAGTTAGTCATGTATCATGTGGCAAACTGATGTGCGGCTCATTATTGCATCCGTTTTCTCACCTCTGGATAAGGTCAGTTCCCCCCTTTCCTGACCGCGACTTTGCACCATGCTGTACAGTAAACGGCCGAGAGTGAAGACACTTGCCTTTTCTTTCAAATGCTTTAACCTTTTTCCCATGTGGATGTTTTCTACTAAAAGAAATGATGATTGTCAGTAATGTTTCAAATTAATTAATCTCAGAATATGAATTAGAGTATATATATGCTCAATCGGTGACAAAGTAAAGATATCATTATGTTAATGTTGGACCTATAAGCTTGGATGTACACAACACACACTTACCTTTGTGCAGATTGGTGTTAAAACTGGTGTCTACATGCTCTCCTTTGTGGAAGTTACACAAAAGCAGCTTCCTCGTAGTTTTGGCAAACAGAAAGTTGGCCGAAGTGATAGGCCGATGATAAATGCCAACATCAAGGCATTCTTTTACTGCAATCGCGGCTTGAACCCAAAATTGACGGATGATTTTTTCACGTAGTAGATGTCTGTAGACTTTGAGGAACTCCTTGAAAGTAATGAGGGGCCCCGGGTCTTCAAAAATCAGGTTATGTCCCCAAATCGTTTGCAAGGCTATATCCAGCCTTAAAATCTGATGGCATCTTTGAGCATCCCCTATCAGTATATTTGCTCCGATTTCAGATATCAGACTGCGTCCATGCTAAAAAAGGGTTGAACAGAAGGTTAGCGGATTCTGGACCAGTGGTTTTATATAAGGCATACAGTGAGTTCATAAGTCTGAGATCAATAATAAAAATACTTGTTCTATTCATTATTTTGGGATAATAGAGGAAGAAATGCTTCATATTACTAATTTATGCTGCAAAATGTACAAAATAAGTAGAATGAAATAAAGAATGAAACTTTAAAAATAGACACTTACTATCCTGCCTTCAAATCTCCTCTTGCATTCCAATAATGTTAAGCTTCCTTCAATCCTTCTCCACCTCATGTTAATGATGGTATTCTTGTCAAAATCCCCTGCAAAAAAGAAAAAAAGAGATAAAATATTACTAAAAATGATATTGCAAATATATGACATGGTTTTGAATGTTTTGATGTGAAAGCAATAAATGCAAAGCAGCTAGCAGATGTACAAACATAATAAAATAACCAAAGATTACAGATAGGATCCGGGGCGTGTTTGAAATCAGGTACTGGACAATGTGGCTTGGGCTCAGTAATGGCTTGTAACCATTTATGATCCAGAATCTGCCGAAGGGTTGGTCTCTTGGACTCATTGGGATCCAAACAGCTTCTTATTAAATCCACGCATCCTGTACAAGAGAATTGGTCAGTCATTTATTCTGGAACACGGGTATAAGTTACGTTATTGTGCCTGTTCTCTCACCTCTTTGTATTTTGCAGATCATAGGACGGCAATCTTTCTCCTTTTTCTGTTCAAAGGGTACAAAGTACCTGAAGGAAAGCTTCTTTTCGACCCTTCCAAATTCATTAATGTAGGGCTCACGTCCCAGAAGCATTTTGTAGAGAAAACGGCCGAGATACCAGACCGTTGACTTTTCTGCTTGATATCTGATTCTCTTCTTATACTCGACAGGGGGGGCTTTACCTGTTCGTAAAGGCAGTTTTGTTTAAGGTATACAATCTACATCTTTAGTAAAAAACATTTTGGATGATGTGCTTTAAAGGGTTTGTAAAATTGGTAACAAGATACATGGGACACACTCACCGATGTATTGACTCATGTCAATGTCAACAGCTTCAAAAATATCCGCTGATCTGAAGTTCTCAAACTTAAGCTCCAGTGTATTTGGGTTCACCAGAAAGTCATCAAGGTTAAAGCATGGGTAGAACACACCCCGGTCAAGACATTCTTGCTGTCCTCTCACAATCTGATTGAAGTATACCCTGGCCACGGTTTCAGACAGGCAGATGTTGTTTGCTCGGATTGTTCGGCCCAAAGGCGAGCAGGGCATCATGGTTTCCATCGGGTCCAAACTCATAATTATTCCCGTTGAAACACAATACCACTCACGCAATTGTGTTATAATCTTGGAACATGGGGGTTGTGAAAGCAACACGTTCACAGCCAATTCTGCATGGAGAGGTTCGTCAGACCCGGGCTAAAGAGAAAGTGATGAACAAATGGTTAGCACACTACAGTCACTATAAATTATTCATTCTGACAATGTTGGGGAGTCCAAAAGTCTGAGACCAATACAATTGAAACATTTAGCATGTTTCAAATAAGGAAAATTATTATATTATCAGTATATTGATTATTGCTGATCAATGTACGTGAATTGCAGAATTTCTTTTTTTGCTTCGTTGTTGAGGCATGATGCTAAAAGTAGCAATTATATGGAATGATAATCGTACAAAATTATTACATGATATAACTTTTGTTTGGATTGTTTCCACAAAAAAGTTATGTTCAGTTTCTTAGACTTTTGAACCCCATAAAGTCCTTGATACTTACAATAGTTACGTATCTGTCGGTGGGTTTATACTTAATTTCTTTAATGGTGACCTAAAAAGACAAAAGAGAGAAGCAGAAGCAAATGGTTAATTCAGAAACTGTGTCCTGAACATGACGTGATGATGAGTAATATAAAGAACATATATAAAATAACTTTAAGAAATAACTAACTACATCTCTAAGATATTTTAAAAATGAATATAAAGTAAACTTACTTTCTGGCCACTGGATTTGTCAGTCTGATGGGCCAGACACATAGTGGAGTCCATCCAAATTAGGCGTGGGTTTTCCAAATGTAAAGGAAAAAACCCATCATTGCCTACAAAATGAAGAGAGCAAGACAAAGGATTATCTCAATGATGCTGCGAAGAAGCAACGACACACTTTACCGATTCTGAAATGTCCAAAATAATCATTGCAGGCCTTGACAAACAAGCATAAAAATATTAAAGCAGACTCACAAACTGGTCTGGGAACAGGAATAACCAGTTTAGGAGGTTCTATTGGATCCCTTCGATCCCGGAGTTTTGAGTAAACTTCTTCGGGGTTAAAAGGCTCAAGCTGGGGTTCGTCGGGCTGCGTGTCGACCTTTCTGTTGGCCCGGCGGGAGAAGGCCTTCTTAACCGCTTTCCAGAAATTCTTGTTCTTTCCTTTTTTTGGCGGATCTAAAAGAAAAGAAGGCATGACACACTTTACAAGTTCTGAAATGTCCGATATAATCACGGCAGGCCTTGACAAACCTGTAAAAGTGAAAGCACACTCACCAGATGGACTGGGATCAGCTTCACCCGTGTCTGGTCCAGAATGAGCCACAGGAAGGTCAGACGGACCGGGCAGGGGCTCGTCTTCATCTTGGACGAGGTGGATGTTGCCCACTTTATTGTTCCGCTGTGGAAACAAGCGCTTTACTGCCTTCCATTTCTTCTGAAAGAAGGCAACGGCTCTTTTCCTCGTGGCGTTCTTGTCTGAAAAAGAGAACAACAAGTATTAGAAACACACTTCATGGTTTGAACACTAATATTCATCAAATGCATGACACACTGGCACACTTCTATTGACTTTATTAAAGCTTTTCTTCAATACCTCACATAGATTTACATTCAAATGTCTCTTTTCTTGACGTTGAACTTTGACTAAGAAGCATGGCTGAGAATATGAGGGGTGTAATAAACACTTGTTGTTGTTGATATGAGAAGAAGAAGAAGATTATAAGAGAGCATCACTGACCTTTGGCTCTGCTCTCATCCCAGATGGATGTTGGTGACGTCACCTGAGGGCTGCTGCTCGACAACACTTTGGAATCCAGCTTGGATGAAATCTTGTCACTCATGATTATTACTAATAATGAGAGTTATTCACCGCTGCTCGTCGTCTTTGCGTGCTCTCACACAGACAAACGTTCGTCGACTGACCGGATGTGTTATGCGAGCGCTTGGAACGTTCTTATCTGATTGTAGTCCGATCACGTGGATTTAAAGGGACAGTGCACCGCGTCGACTCGAACTGGCCATAGATGAAAAGGAAACACGACCTTCCCCTTTAAGAGAGCGAGCGGCCTTTCAACAGCGACTTTCATTTCATTCTTATTATTATTTATATCACATTTTACTATCAAATCCTCATTTAATAAAGGTTAATCATTAAAAATATGAAAATATAGAAATATAAATTTGGAAAAGTGCAAAATGTTGTATTATTGATCTCTATTGGATGTAGAATGAGTTGAAACTATGAGTTGTAAAATTAAAGTCCAAACACAACATCATGTCTGCAACAATTCACATCTGTCAGGACTTATAAAAACAGTTGTCAAACAAAAGAACCTTTGAAGAATGTCTCATATTAAAAACATGTTTGGACAGAGACTGCTGACTCGAGGAAATGTTTCCAAATGTTTGAGATAACAGAGAGTATACTTACATATCTCAATATTTCATCATCATTAGTCATCCTTTCGTTTTGTCCATTATTTCATCAAAATAAGGATGAAAAAGTGCTCGTCCATTTTTCAAAGTGACGCGTTTTTCCTCTTTGGGCGATTTTGGACACCTGAGGTTTGAAGAAAGGCCCAAATCTGAGTTTTGATTCCATCCAAACACATGAAACACCGGAATATACATATCAAGTGTTTCAATATTCTTCTGTATAGCTCCCCGTGGTTCATATCAGTCTTTTGAAGAACAAATATTTCATCATAAGTTGGATTTTCTTTATTTCTCATCTTTTGTATACCGCTGCTTTGCAACAAGCATATTAACTTTCTTAAATAAACTATTTGTTGAACACATCTTGTGAATTCATGTCAGAAAATCTGAAACACATTTGAGGATTTAAGGTCTTTATACACATCTTAAGACATAATTAGGTATATTATATTGTTTTCTATTAATTGGTCCTCTAAGAAGATAGACATTAGACCTTTATGAGAAAGGCCGGTTTTTACTCCACCTGACTATTTTAATGTATACCTGTGCGTCATAGTCCGTGTCCACAGTGGCAAGAGGCGTATAGCTTGTGCAACCAAAACAAGAGCCGAAAAAATAGCGGTTTGTTACGTACGCTGTCTGAGAAGCGTCTAGCACCAATAGCAGCAAGTATACAGTCCCTTTTCACCTTGAGTTGGTATGTACAAAACAAAACGTAACTGATTGAAATAATTTATTCAGCAATGTGTATGATAAAAACTCAAGGGGTTCAAGTAGACCAATCACAACGCTTGCGGCCCGCATTGTGTGAACATTCTCTGCTGTCACCAGTTCCCTCTGTTTTCCACCTACCGTCTATTTTCCTGTTGCCCTTTCCTGTCTTTGGGAATCGCAAAGCCTCTCTGCTTTTGCTGGAACATCCGAGTGTAGTTAAGCAATGTTTAGGCTTGTGTTAGATCCTGGCTGTCAGGTCCACTGAGGGCAGCTATCTCTCAGGCAGACCTCGGCCAGCTCAGGCCTTTACATAATTCATCAGGGTTCCGAGAGGCCGCCAGATCTACAGAGCCACACTCTTTCCAGCCGCCTGTCCCTCAAGCAAATGTACCGTTCTTTCGTCCTGTAATCCTTTATTCCTGTGGTGTGATTTTGAGCTATTATTCCTATAATGATAATTGCTCATGGGCCCTGAGGGCTACAAATGGTACCGTAGACTTGAACTGAAGTATAAATCATAATTATCATTTCTCATTTGGAATAATCTCTTTTAGACACTAGGATTTATTTGCTTGTGAGCGATCAATGCTGATTTATATCTTAATCAGCACAAAATCCCATGCTGAAATATATTCGATTATATTTGCATCCACAGGATTGGGCCCTAACCCCTCTCTACTCTCATTCTAAGGTGCAGGCCTGACCCTAACTCCTATTGTTTAAAGTGCAGAGGTGACACCCAAAAAACAGATGAGGAACCACCACAAGGGACTGAAACAAAGCAAACATGAATGTGTCGGGGCAGTGTTTAACGGACTATGAATGAACTATAAACGTAGGACAGGAAAATGTATGTGTGTTCGGAGGCCAGGATGAATCCCAGCGGAGACTTCTGCCTTTTCATCAAATATGTTGCTTTGTTATTTACTGAAGAAAGAGTCATATACAGGATATCGACCACATGACCTTAACACCTTTAACTGCTGCTGTTCACCATAATTACTTCTATAGTAAGGAGGAATGGAGATATGTCAAACAGGAGCGGCATCGGTAGTAGATGTGGTCATCCTCTCATTTTGCAGCAACTTCTACAGTTTAGAGCAAGCGGATTTTGACACTTCTGTCATTAAGAAATTGCAGCCATCACTTTCTTGCTTCTTTTTTTTCAAAAATAAAAAAAATTCACATAACTGTATCAGGCAAACATATGCTTTGCTGAGGGTTAGATTTATCATCAGGAAAAAAGGAAAAGAGAACTCAGAAGTCGTTTTCTGTTTGACCTGAACCAATCAATACATAGCCTAGTCTAAATACAGTTTTATCAACTTATGTACTGTATAGAATCAGTTACACAACTGCTGTGTTGAACAAATTCCTATGTGCTTTCCTGTAGCTCAGTGGTTGGGGTATGACGCTAGAAACACCATGGTACTGAAATCAATCACAGAGATTGCATCTATTTAGAATCTAATGTTTAATATAAGGCAATGTGAGTTGTTTGGAAAAAAGAATCTGTCAAATGTGTAAAATTAAATAGTTGGCTTTGAGTTATTGTTTGGAAACCTCTAGGAAGAACAATGCCAACTGAAACCATTATAAGTGGTGCTTGCAGAATGCACAACAAGTCAGAATACTTAAACTTCTTCTTTTTCTTCTGAAACTCATTTGTCTATCTGATCGTTATTCCACCTAGATCTTTCAAACTACATTCTCCAAACCTTCTGAGGACCTTCTTGTCTGGACAGACCTCCTCTCGTATATCTTTTCTAACTGATCCAGGTTCTGATTTTTCGAAAACCTGGACTCTCAAAGCCATCAAATTGACCATAGACTTATTATTGTGACAAACTGTGATGGCTCATAACTCAGAATGAGAAATTAGTAGCAACCTTTGGTTTTCCAGATTTGAAGAGTCTGACATGCTCTGTAAAAGCATTCTTCACAATGGGATGCAACATTTGAGGGGTCAAATCTCTGCTTCGATCCGTAGAAGCCTGTGGGTGACCATGTTTAAGGAGGCTGACAGTGTCTGTGAAATCACACCCCACAATGGGGTGTAAGATGTACCACTGAGTTGTAGGACCACCTGAAATTCTCCATAGACTTAAAATTGAGAAAATTGACAAATTGTAGTTTAGAGCAAGGATTTTGTATATTTATGTGAGTCACCGTGTTTGAAGAGGCTAGCAGGCTCTTTAAAAACATACCTCACATCGGGGAGTATTTATACTGCCTTTATAAATGTCATAAATGTCAATCACTATCCAATGATCATCATGAAGCAATAAAGCCGCAACCATTGACAGCAACCTAGCAAACAATCCCATTCACTCCCATTATAAAAGCACTAAATTGTTATCTTTGTTACAATGTCACCGAGACAAGATGGCGGGCTTATTTTACCAAACTCATTAGCTTGGCAACTGTTCATCGAGACTAATATCTCTACATGAGAACATCATAGAGATACAGGGGTTGGCTTATTTCACTCATGGCTTAGAGAATCATCATTCTAACTGCCCAATTCTGTGTCTTGCCACAGCGAGCACAACTCACATTCTCTTCTGAAAATGGAATTATCTAGTTATCGGCATACTGTCTTATTCGACCATGGCCATCAGACGCAGGGGTGATCCTAGTGTGTAAAAGCATCAGAAGTGTTTTGCATCTAAAAACTCACTTTTTTAAAGCACTCAGAAGAATAACAAGCCTTTGGTTCACACAAAGCCAGAGGCTAGACAATTCTTGACATCAGCTGTCAATTCTTTGTGGAAAACCTGTTTTCTATCTCTGATACAGCTGATCTAGTATGTTCAACATCTGTCGTCTTAGAGCTGCCCTGGCACATTCAGAACCTGACTGCCCTTCTTGCCCTTAAGGTGAAACAATGACAGAGTCACCATAGGAGGGATTCACAGTCCTTAGACGTTTTGGTGAGGGCTCAACAGTAGACATGTCAGCGCAGTACTGCTGAAATTCAATGTCATTTTCTCTACTACACAAATCAACATGCTGAGACTGTAGGATGGCATTAGCTAGTTTTAAAATGGCAAGAAGATCAATCAGAAATTTGCCGATTTTAAAAAAATGTCGTCGCTTCAGCTGAGAGAGAAGCCCGGATGATTCTTTTGCAAGGTCAACTGATGCATTATCATCATTGGAAACATTAAATAGAATGTCAAGAATGACTTCCTCATTATCACCCACACATTTTGTGAGTTCATAATGACTTGTCCCGCGGATTTCCAACAGTCTTTTGAGAAAGGGAAATTGTATCTCTGAGAGACAAAATGATGCCTGAAAAAAGAGTGCAGGGAGCCTGACGAGTCAAAGAATGTTTTAGCACATTGCTAACTTTGAATCGCATGTATGACAGTGAGGTGAAGCTGGTGGTTATAGCAGTGGATGTAGGGGATATGCCTGCCCAACCTTTGTTGTAATAAAGCCTGAACACCACCTCGCACCCCACTCATCACTGATGCTCCATCATAACACTGGCTCATTATATTATCAGCACTGTATCCTGACTCAGACAAGTGTTGTAATATTTCTGTAGTGATGTAATCTGCATCAAGCTGCTGGAGTTCTAACAAGCCAATCAGATGTTCTTCTGGCACACCACTGCACACAAAACGAATTATAACGGACAAATTTTCAGTGTTACACCGATCCCTTGTGCCTTCACTTTTCAAACAGAATGCAGCTGAATCAGCAGTGTCATATTTTTTTTATTTTTTTTTTCAGAACCATGGATGCCAAAATTTCTCTCACTTCATTCTGGATGGTTTTGGAAGAGTACTTTGCATTTTTTGGGATACCTGATGTAATGTCAGCCAGGTATTTATCTTTTTCCAACGTGTATTTAAACAACTTGGCAAAAAGCCCCGCAGCTATGCAATCTTCCTCACTGTCACATGTTTCACAATCCCCGCGTAGTGGAAGCTCATTGACTGCTTAAAACTTCACAACACCTGCCATGCTTTTTATGTAATAGCGATTCTTTTCTGTCTGTTGAAGGCCGAGCAAACATGCTATGGTCTCCCCTGACACCGATCGGCGGCAAAACTCTGTCCATGAGGTCGAGGCTTGTGAATGAGCTCGACTGCACGCATGTTTTTGAAGACCATGGTCACAATCTAATTCTGCTTTCCAGTTTCGAAAACCTGTCGAAACGAACGTGTTGTTTTCAGAGAAAGCAACACCGAACACTCGACACGGAAAACAAAAGCATGCATCACGATCTACAGAATATTCAAGCCACGGCCGTGACTGATACCAAGACATCTCTCTCCCTCCTAATAGAGTTCAGGGGTATGATTTCAGAACTGGCCGGTAAGGATTCGCCCTGTTTAAACCATTTGGGACAGAATTGCTGCATTTTTGAGTGGGTGTATTTGTGCTTTTGACACCTTCAGAAGCTGCTGATGAACTCCACTCATCCATTTTTCCGAACTCATTGCCGCAAATGGATGAGGAGGTGGTAGCTGTGTCCTGGTGAGCTAAAATGGTTTTCTTTTGTCCTTTCGGAACAAGAAATCTGTAAAATGTTGTATTTTATTAGGCTACTATAGTGTGGTAATTAAGTTCACTATCAGTTCTAATAAAATGAATTGGCTGTTCCTGTCGTTTATTGCTTTATAATTCAGCACGTCCGTTTACCTTAAAGAATGGAAGTGAATGAGCTTAGTCTGTCTCGGAGGGGAAAAAAGAAGTTTGGGCAGAATTTAGAAAATAACTTGTGTGGAGCTGAATTGAATATCGCACTAATATTGTGATTGGCTGATATATGGTGTGGGGCCAGGGTGGGCCAAGCCTTCGATTGGGTGGGCCAGGCCCACCCTGGCCCCCTTGTGGAGCCGGGCATGCATGGTTATAAATGATATATATATATATGTCCCATGATGACAATATGAGACAAATAATCTGTATGAGATATGAAAGAATCAAATGAATCCCAAAAACTGAAGCAGCTTGATGAGAAAACACAACGCATACAGAATTAAGAGCATGATCGGAAACTCTAGATAAACACTTATTCTGCATGTTTCTGATTTCTCTGATATTTCCAATATAATTTGTAATTCTTTACTTGTCTGTGATATAAATGTGTCATTTGACCAGTGTGAACTTATGTTGCTGATGTTGTATTCAGACATGATGATAGAAACATGTTGAACAAACACAAAAACACATTCAAGTGTGACTGATGGAGCTGATGAAACACAGAAAATGACATTTAATCAAGAGTTTCACACGCATTTTATTAACCAACTGTCAAAGACACTCATCAGTCTGTTAGATGACAACATGACACTAATTTGAACATCTAATATGAATTATAGATGTGATGAATATGATTAGAGCTGGAATCAGATTGTGTTATTGGATATTTTGATTGTGGGTGTGTATTTGATGACATCATCACTTTCAACAATTAGTTTAGACCACAGTATTAAAAATTCATCACTGATATTTCTAGTTGAAGTAACAATAAACAACAAAAAGTGTTTCTGAGAGAATATAGCTATAACACATGAAAAACAAACATTTTAAATAGTGTCATGAAATAAAAGTTTATTTTAATGAGAGCAAAGCGTTCATCATTCAACATCCACAGAGATGAATCATTTATTCTCATCATCTACTGCTGAACAACATCTGCATCACAATCTGATCACAGACAACATCTTCATCATATCAGGTCACATCATTATTGTCTCATCTATCTACATTTTACTCATTTCAGATTGTACACGCGTTAATCATTTTTTGTGTTGTTAAAATCATGTATAAATGCATTTAAATCTAATACTTTATTACGTCTCTGTGCATTTTATTGTAATAAGTGTATAACTCTCTGTGTGAACTGAATTAAGATGATTTAAATCTACATACATAAATCATCTTTGACATCTGTCTGATGGTAACTTCACTAGCAGCATGTAACCATTTGCACCTGCAGATGTCGCTATAGCACATCTAGTGTTCAGGGGAAAAGTGCAATGGCTATTTTACTTTACCCTAATGTTAATCTATTAAACTCTACACCTGTGTACAGAGTCAAACTTTTGTTATTATGTCAGTGTAGACTGTCAGCTCTTTGACATCATGACAGAAAACAACATCAACGGAAATGAATCAGAATTATTGCAGAAAACCAAACAGAGATTTTCAGAATCCGTGTTTATCTGGATTATTTTCATCATTAAGTTCCAACTCTGTGTGTGTTGTGTTTCCTCATCAAGTCTGATAATGCTGCTTCAGCTTTTGTGATTCATTTCATTCTTTCAGATCTTAAAATCTAAAGTTTAAAGGCGTTATTTGGTTGTTTTAGGCTCACTTGCTGTACGACATTCCGAGGAATGTTACAGTATGTGCATTGACAATGTGTGAAATCTGCATATTAAAACGAAAAGATCTGATCTCACTCTTTGCTGACTACCCTGAAGGTATTAACATTTTCTCATGCTATTTGGTGTTATTAAGATGTTTGTTTTGTTATTTAGAATAATTATGAACCTTCAATAAAGCGCACATTAATATAATTTCACATCTTGTTTTTAAGCTGGTGTTAAGATTAGAGAAGCTTCAAGGAGGCGTATTGAAAATTTCCAATATCCTCTACAAGACGCACTTGATCTTGATCTTGGTTCACTTCCACAAAAAGTTGTTTTTCAAAAAGACCTGAGTGACAACCTTCCGGTAGGTTGCAAATGTCATGAGACAATTGTGTGCCACGAGCAAATCTGTTAAAAAAAACTTATTGAGCCTTTCCATTAAAAGCATGTAGAAACAGAGGAGAGCTCAGTTCAGTTTTAAGGTCAAACCTGACCATTCCTAATTATGATTGTGTGTTCTAGGCAAATGATGAGAGAATATTTAGATCTTTTAGAGAAAGTACTAAATGCCACTTTCATCGGATTGAAAAATACTTACCAAACACCAAGGTGAGAAAAAGCATTTACTTCATAGCTTGAATGACTTCTTATTAAAATTTTGTAACCACATGTAAACATCACTTTCTCCCTAAAGCTCTGGATTTATTTCCTGAAATATGTAGAGTAGACCTAAACATTTATATGTTTGTTTCCCCAGTCTTTTTGGAAGGTAACTATCCACCCCGAAAGTTATTTTGGAAAGATCTGGGGGATTTTCTTTTTCTTCTGCATGAATATTTCTGTTTTTGTGGTTACCTGGATTATGTTTTTCACCAACACTGCAGAGACTACGGGTATGTATCTGTATAATCAACAGTTTTTCAATTCATCAGTTATTAAATTCATCAATTTAAAGGTTTTAATTATTTTTATATTAGATAGAAACATGGCAGAACCATTTTCAGTTTAAATTATGAATCAAAGGAAGCACATTACTCTAAGATCAATATCATTTGAATAATTAGATATTGTTTTTTCCACATTGTTTAACCAGGGCTCTACAGTAAAAGCTGGAGTATTTTTTACTTCACAATTGGTATGTTGGACATACTTATAACTCTTCGGACTGAAATTCCGACTGAAGATGGTAAGAAAGAACTTTTGAATAAACGCGAACATATTGAGCATCTTTATTTTGTATATTTAATTGGTCTTGTATATTTAATTGAACTTTTTGTGTTTCTCTAGGATATGTGGGCAGTACAGCAGTGATATTTAAAACGTATAAAAAATCTTGGAACTGTTATTATGACCTCCTTGCTGTTTTACCCCTGGATTTCATTTTTGTGGTCTACCCCGGTGCTGCACATTGGAGAATGCTAAGCCTATTAAGAGCAAATAGACTTATTTGGCTTCGTAGGGTATGTTTGATTTTTTTTTACATAGTTTTTGACAGTTGTTTTTTTGTTTTGAGAGGTGGTAGAATCAGTTGATTTAAAACACTTTTGTTAAAAGGCTCACCACATCTGCTCTCTTATGGTTTCAGATTTATTTGCATTTCTGCAACCTACTTGTACAAAGGACTGCAAAATGCCTTTTTTTCCTCGTTTTCACTGTGCACTTTTGTGCTGGCGTGTTGTACATGTCAGCATGCTCCGAAGAAAAGTGAGTTTCGTAAAATGTTAGGATATTAGAAAAGAAAAATTATACCAATTATCAAAGAATTGAAAATATGTTTGTATATCAAGTTGTACAGTTTGATTCAATTTGTTATTTCTGGGTTTAAATTATTGTTAAGATGTCTTTAGGATTCATGGGCATACAATATTGGACTTAATTCGGTTCCGAGCAACTTCCATCATTATGTAAATGCAGCTTATTGGACAGTGACAATTATGACAGGCGTTGGTGAGTTCTTTATGGAGCTATTAGAGTGATTTTACTAGCTGTCTGTCTAGCATATTTACTTGTCAGTGTGAAGGTAAAAGGAAAAGTTCCTTTAAAAAACAAGTGACAAATTGTTTAAAAAAAAAAAATATCACATTTTTGCTTTTCTTTTTAGGATATGGTGACATTTTGCCTGGTTCTCCATTAGAACAAATTCTTGCTGTATTTGTTGGCATAACTGGCATTCTGAGCTTTAACTTGTCACTTGCACTTTGAGCTGACTTGTTTATTTAATGTATTTATTTTTTACAGCTGTTCTTTAACTCCACTGTCCAAGGGATCATCGTAGTGAGATATTGTCTTGATGTGATCTTCGTCTTCCACATCATCTCACGCTTATTCATTGGATTTGAAAACCATGGGGTGGTCAGATCAGACACAAAGAGTATGAGGAAAAAATATCTTAAGACCTGGTTCTTGTTGGACCTCTTGTCTGTTTTACCCCTTGAAACAATAACATTGGCATTCCCTGATCTGACATTTATGCATGCTAATAGATGTCTGAGAGTGTTCAGATTGTTTGATATAATATGTAAGTCTTTCTTGTTTATGAGGAATCTTCTTATATTTTGATAAAAATGCATGTTCAGTTTTATCTATCTGTATGCTGTGTTGTTTGTAGCCTCATTCGATAAGGAGCCAGACATCAACAAAGTTCACGTCACAGCTCTTCGATGTTTTTCCATCGCAATCCTGTCTATTCAGACCTCTGCGTGCATTTGGTGAGTCTGATAAATTATACATTTTAGTCTCTTGAACAAGTTCTCTTTGTTGCTACGTGTGCTCTATGAAATGATTGTCTTGTTTTTGCCTTATCAACATACAATATTTGTTACAGACCCGAGAATATGCTACAACATATTTCAGATCTGTAAAGTAATAGAATCTTGTGATTTGTCAGGTTTCGCCAAGCATGTGTTGGAAAATCTAAAGGTCATGCAAGGCATTGCTTCAAAATGACTTGGTTGGAGCAAATACCAGACTGTAAGTTATGTAAAAACATATCGAATTTTATTTGGAACAGAGACTGAAAGGCAACATTTATTACCACGATACAATAGCACATTACAGCTACACAACTAACAGTAGTACTAAATTTCTGTCATTTTATGTAGCTGAGATTATTGTGCACTCTGCACTGCTGTTCAAAACATTTATGGTCATTCTTAATGTTTTATAAAACTGGGAATTAAAAGTTAGATTTTTTTGGATTTCTTATGCTCATTCCTCTTTCCAGTTATATGCTTCACATGTTTTACTTACAGTTTCTAGCAATACGACAAGGGTCTTAGATATGGAGTTCTATAGTACATCATTGTACTGGTCAGCAATCACACTATGCAACCTAGGGTAAGTGAAATAGAAGCATTTCGTTTTTGTTAAGGAAGTGTGGAAGTTTTTGCTGTTTCAGCAAAGCAATTATTTACATTTTGTAAAACGATTACTTACATCCTCAAATCTGATTGGTCAGCAGCTGCTACAGTACTGTGTATCATTAAGCCCCCTTAGCAACAGGTTAAGGATTTTTTTTACTTTCTTCACAGAAAATAAATGTATTAAATGATTTAAAATTGCAAACAACATTTAGTGGATATGAAAACCAAACAAATTTATGAAATCACAATTCCTCACAATAGTATCCCCATACATTACCGCTTCATCACCACTTATCATAACTATAATTCCGTTACTTATACATGAGCAAATTGGAAATGACAAACATGCAAATACTGTAGTATCCAAATAAGTTTAAAAACATAACAAAAAGCAGTGGTTTTAAATAAAACACTTTCAGTATTCCTGATATCAATACATAGTGAATCATATCTTGCACTAACTAACAAAAAGCACATAGCTAATAAAACAAAGCAATAAAGTGCAATTAAACCAAAGCAAAGTTTAATGTTGTCAAAATACAAATCACAAGTGCTACAAGTATAACTGTGATCTTTTTTATATGAAACATTACTGTGAAAGCATTCCGTGAGTTTTAGGATGTCAGCAGGTACCTTGATTATCCATGTTTGTCATATAAATGCATTTTTCTCATTGTTAAACAGTTTCGGGGAGTTACATGCAACAAATTCGGAAGAGGTCATCGTTGCGTCATTTGTGATGGCGCTTGGATTCGTCTCTTTTGCAGTCATCATGACCAATTTCAGCTCATTAATAAGCAATACGGTTGAACAAAGAGGAAAATTCTACCACAGAATGAAAACTGTTCATCATTACCTGGTATGTAAAATAAAGTTTTTGGTGATTTTTTTTCACCATTGTTGTTTTCCGCTAATAGTTGTCCTGCCATGTCATTAAAGAAACATATGGGATTCCCAGACGACATCAAGATGTTGGTGCACAAGCATTATTACAATCTGTGGAAGCACGGGAAGGTCAAAGTCACAGCAGGACTGCATGATCTCCCTGTTGAGCTGCAATTGGATGTTCTAAGTTGTGTTTACAAATCTCTGATTGAAAAAGTTAGTCATATAGTAACTTTTTTAGAATTAAATAACACTTTAGCATAGATAAAGTTATAAGACTGGTTGTTATTTGTCTGTCTAGGTGGAATTATTCAGAGGAACTGAAGTCGGCTTTAAGAAAGCATTGTCCATGAAATTTAACACTTACACCTACTGCCCTGGACAAACTCTGCTTAGAAATGGAGAAGTTTATCCACATCTGTATTACATCAAACATGGAATCATGCAGGTATGCCTAACATAACTGATGAACATAACAGATAACACATTCATGTGTTGCTTTGTATTAGACTAGAACTTCATTCATTCTGTTTTGATGACAATTCAATTGTCTTTTTGTAGGTTATTGGTGAAGATCCTGGTGATGAGATTGCCATACTACTGAATGGGTTTTTGTTCGGAGAGGTACAGTAGGACCTTTTGAACTATAATACAAGACAGTAAAAAAAGTCTGTTCTGAAATATTCACCAGGAAAAGTGTTGCTACTGTTTATGTTGTAAGCCTTAGTATGTTATAGGCCTTGGTTTCGATATGGAAAGTTTAAAGGCGTTATTTGGTTGTTTTAGGCTCACTTGCTGTACGACATTCCTAGGAATGTTACAGTATGTGCATTGACAACGTGTGAAATCTGCATATTAAAACGAAAAGATCTGATCTCACTCTTTGCTGACTACCCTGAAGGTATTAACATTTTCTCATGCTATTTGGTGTTATTAAGATGTTTGTTTTGTTATTTAGAATAATTATGAACCATCAATAAAGCGCACATTAATATAACTTCACATCTTGTTTTTAAGCTGGTGTTAAGATTAGAGAAGCTTCAAGGAGGCGTATTGAAAATTTCCAATATCCTCTACAAGACGCACTTGATCTTGATCTTGGTTCACTTCCACAAAATGTTGTTTTTCAAAAAGACCTGAGTGACAACCTTCCGGTAGGTTGCAAATGTCATGAGACAATTGTGTGCCACGAGCAAATCTGTTAAAAAAACTTATTGAGCCTTTC
>JAWHQN010000155.1:2090305-2179826 GCA_033220385.1 Triplophysa yarkandensis | reverse complement strand
CTCAGCTGTTAAAAGCAAACCTTATACATGTAAACAGAACTGAAACTTAATTAATCTCGAATATTCTCCTCATGTATTTCCATTTTATGTGATTTAAAGTTATTTCTTTACTCACTGTGACACGCGCATCCTTTCTGTCAGACTCTTTCTGTCACAATAAAACACTTTCACTTTCACTTCATGAATTCATCCTCAGATCATAAATCTGAACAAACTCTAAATACACAAATATATAAATATAAATACACACATTTACATTACTAATGATTACATGTGTTAGTATTTTCATCTTTCGTTTATTAATTAATGAATGTTGTTGAGATGTCAATCATGTAAAATCATTGATAAAAGCTGAGGATATTTGTGCTCAGTGATCCATTTAAATGTCCATTAACATTATAAAAGTTCTTTGCATAAGTTAACTCAAATTAAAGAACATTTCTTGTTTTCTCGTAATAAATACCACAGACATGCAAGCATATTTTCTCACATTTTTATTATGATTATTTTAAATTATTATTAATTATTATAAGTCACTATTACTCTTTGTATTGAGGAAAAAAATAAAGAAAATAAAGAAGGTAAAACATATACAGGACAACATCAATGATTTTTTTTCATTTTTCCAACTATTTGTTTTTTTTCACAAATAAAGTCACATATCTATTCAAATATTCGTATAGTTTATGTTTTTTGTCACTCGGCATTAATTATTGCTCTCCAACTTTCTAAGGTTTAGTTTTATAAAGTAAAATGATATATTAACTTACTGTTCCACCTGATCTTTCCACTTTCGGTTATATTTGCAAGTAAGATAAATAATTTAAACAAATAATAAAAGTCTTTGTCTTCATTAGAAATGTTACGAAAACTAAATAATATGTCTTTATATGATAACCATTAACTTTGTGAAGAGAAAGCATGTACAAAATGCAGAAATCATTCCAAAATAAAGATGGGACATGGATTCATCTTCAGAGTATAAAGAATCAATATTTGGTAAAAATTGTTTTCATATAAAGCTTAACAGGGTAAAATAGGTAAAGTAATTTGAAAGAAATATACTGTATAAGTAATTAAATATTTTGAAGAAAAAGTCCACACCTTCTTCCGGGGAATGTTTTCATTTAAATCATTCCAGTGGGACACAATATATGGAAGAGAAGATATTAGCTTGAAACAACTGTCGAATCCTTTTGTTGTGGTAGATGTGAACCAGATCTTTCTAATCCATGTAAGGGTGAATCATTGACAGATGAGTCTGAGAAACAGCAGAGTCCTTGAGTAGAGGTACAGCCCCACGGGGAATAGCATTCATTACTATACAGAACTCTCAAGTAGTGATAGGTATATTGTATTTATTCACAAAATCTGAAAAAGTATAGAAATAACCATCAGTTGCATAATTGGGAAACTAGCATAATTTTATTAATGATCCAGTTTGATAAAAATAAATATTGTTTTTATGGAATATAAGATTATTTCCAAATAAAATATCTGTGTGTACTAAACTTATGTTCATAAATGAAATTCAATGCCAGAAGCATTTGTTAATGAAAGTATGATAATTTGAGGGGCAATAACAGAAAAGGAAGACCTCCCACCTTAGAGAAAACAATTTAAGGAAGAATTTTTCAAAAGGAATAAGGATTTTTTAAATATTGCTTTAACCAATTTATCTTAAAAGTATCTTAAAAGAAGCCACCACTTTCATATCGATGTATAATAACAGATATCTTAACATAATGACTCCTATGTTTCCACAAGAATTGAAGAAAAAGCCTATCATGTCTGCAAATACATGTTTATCTACATATAAAGAAAGAGCGGGGTAAGTCATTCTAGAAATACCCTCAGGGTTTGCAATAAGAGTTCAGCCTCTAAGCGTCAATCTCTCTGCAACCACAATTAGAATTTCCTTTTAGCATTCTCAATAACAGAATTTAAGTTTAGGCTGCATCTGTTCTTATCATCCTTACAAATAGCTACACCAAGGTAAGTCACCTGTGATGTATATGAATATTATAAAGAAAGAAAGAGTTGCACGCCTTTATAGCTAACAGTTCTATTAAGATGTAGCTTCAAACCAGAGGCATTAGAAAAATAATTTATAAGCTTGATGGCGATTGGAATTTGTGAATTATCCTTAAGAAACAATGTAGTGTCATCGGCTACTTGACTAATACCTATATGCTTATTGGCCAGAGTACTACCCTGTAGCCCAGTACTCGAAAGGGAGGAGGAGAGAAGTTGTGCAGCTATAAGAAATAAGTAAGGCGAGACGGGGCAAACTTGACGAACTCCTTTTGACAGATGAAATCTAGGAGAGGTGCCCTATTTTGGATTGATAAAGCATTTGGAATTTTTATAATGATTTCTTATCAATTTACAAAATGGTTCACCAAATCCAAGTTTTTTGAGAGACAAAAAAATAAATTGGTGGTTGAGAGAGTCAAATGCTGTAGAAATCTAAAAAGAGAATACAGCTGTCATCATTAACTTATTTAGGATAATCTAATAATTTAAAAAAAAGTCGGATATTATTAGCTATATAACTTTTTGGCATAAATCCTGATTGACTCTCGTCAATCGTAAAGATTAAAACTTAGTCTTTCGCTAAATTCCAAGCTAATATTTTATAGTCATTGTTAAGTAGGGAGATAGTTTGCCAATTATCTATTAAAGTAGTATCTTTTTTGTGTTTGGGTATAAGAGTTAGTAGTCCTTGTATCAACTTAAAGGCAGATTTTCCGACTGAATACTCTCAGAAAACATCTTTAACAGGAAGGGAGCTAATTCTTCTGCAAAACACTTGTACAATTCCGCTGTTAGGCCGTCCGTGTCCAGACACTTGTTAATTTCAAGGCCTTTAATGCCATCAATAATATCAGTAATGTTTATATCTTTATCACAGGCAAATTGCTCTTCGATACGTATTACATTAACTTCTTTTAAAGATTGAAAAAAAGCAGAATCTGAGCAGTAATTAGGTTTATAGAGTTCTGAATAGAAGTTACTACAGAAAGAGACAATTCAGCTTTATAATTATAAATATTATCCAATTTATACTGAAGCTTTGCAAGTTCTTTTAAATCAGATTCAGTTTTTGAAATTACCTTTTCCTCTTTGTTTTATTTTTGCTTTAATAAATTACTGCTGAGATGACTATGTCCTATTCAATGTTTTAGTAACTCCCAAATAAGACTATACTTTTTGTCAAATAAAGCTCTGGTCCAATATTATCGAATCAAAAATGACATTCTTTTTTTGTGGTCATGCTTAAACAGAGAGGAGTTCATTTTCCAATAAAAAGGTCTGAAACTGGTATTTAAGTTTCCTTTGGAAAGAGGTGTAGATAGGGGGATAGTGGGGAATATTAAAAATATTAATTGGCTTGTACCACATTAAAGAAATGTGGTACAAGCCAATAATCTAAATGTGCAAGTCTTGGTTTATTCTTATTGCTCTGCGTAAGCTTAAAAATGTGGAAACTTTGCCCTCCAACTTTGTATGCAAGTGTGTGTTAAACAGCTTAAACTTTCCATTACAAACAAAAAACTTAAGTTTAAAGTGTCACTTCACCTCCTCCCTTTGAAAAGAATCTTTGAATAATATCTTAATTTGTGAAATTACTTGTTTGATGTAAAAGTGTTGTTTTAAAGTCACAATGCCATTTATTTTTTAGAACAAGTAAATGTGTACACCGTAAACTGATGCTTCAAAGCTTTTATTTAATGTATTAATAGAATAACAGAACTAAGTTTACTGGCAGGGCAAACTATTGTCATCTTTGTGATTAAGTAATACATTATCCATTTAACACCCAAGAGAAATCTACTATATCATTTTTACCAATATAGAATTGCATGAAATAATTCAAAACCACAACCAAACCCATTACATACAGTTTGTTAGAGAAAAATAACAAAAACTAAAATATGTTGGTAGACTAAAACTACAAAGTAAAGTTGATAACAATGGAAACTACAAAACGATTATGGATTTCAGGTTTAAGTACTAATATCAAGTACTAGTTCTAAATTTCCATAAAAATGTATGTTCTTTAAATGGAGTAAATACATTTTTTTTATATATATATGTGAAAATGTGAAATATAATAACATGCATAAGTATTTGACTTTATTTCCCCTTTATCTCAATCTTGAAGCACGAATTAATTGTTAAGAATACACAAAAAAACACATAAATAATAAAACTCTAAAACCAAGCATATTAACTCTAATCCCTATATGACATTCAAATAATTAATAGGATTTAACAAGGTACTAGTCAATAGAGGTTTTGACAGCCTTTTTCCATCCCCTCGCCACCTTTTTGGCTCATTTTAAGCATCTCTTGCTTAATAATGAGGGGTTTACACCTACATGTACAATATATTAAAAAGAAGAAAAAAATATACTTAAAGGCAAATTAATTCATAAAAATATATTTATGAACACAATAAGTTTTGAATTTTTAAAAGTGCTGTCTTTACCTCAAACAGGTCCAAAGTCAATGAATGTTTGTCTATTGTTTCTGCACCAGTCCTGAAAGCACAGTGCAGATTTTTTGTGGACTTGTGTGTCAGTTTGTGTGTAGTACACTCGAACAAGCCATTCATGATACTTCACTGGCCTGAGACTGGAAATCTACAACAACAACAGAAACCAAACCATATATAAACCCCTCATAAACACATGCATTCACTTACAATAAATATATGATGTAGAGGCATAAGACATTACATACATTTCTTTATGAATGGTTTTCCCTAAAATTGTTTATATACACATTTCATGCACAATTCTGTCCATACACATGTTAAGTGATTGAGACACATTGTTTGTTAATATAACATAATTTTTTTAAATAATTTTTTAATCATTTTACTTAAAATGATAAAATAAAATCTACCCAATTCATTGCACTACCTCATATATTTAAGTGAAGTTTAACTTTTTTTGAATGTGTAGTACCTGCTTCCCCTTAGCAATTAAAAATAAGTTATCTGTAAAGACTAAGAGCCAATGTTGAAGCAATATTGCTATAACTGAGTCAGAGATAAACTTTCAATAAACTTTAAGAGATGAGTTTTTTTAATGTAACAACAGAACAAGAAAGGTACCTGATAATTATAAATCCTGGAGGCACTGTTAGGGTCATTCTTGTTGTAGAAGTACACTTTCTCTATGGGGTCTCTGCCTCCATCAAAACCCATCTCAACAACCTGAGGTAGGGATGATTGAACAGGATAAAAAATGTACATGTTTGTAATTAAACAGTTTTTATGTTTTTTTTATCATATCCACATGGTTGTTCTGCCAGTACAATTATGTATTTACTGTAAAGCTGCTTTGGCCACGGATTTATTGAATGTTAAAATTGTTAATTTGTCAATGTTAATCAATATTACGTTTATACCCACAAATTATGTGATTGTTCATCCACAATTAAAATACGTTTTCTTCTTCATCTTGCTTTAAGTTGTTACAAATCTGTATAAAATATTTTTTCCGATGAACATAAACTGATATATTTTGAAGAATGGTGAACAATTATAGTACTGCTATCATAGTACAAGAGGTACAAGAACTGTTTGGTAATGAGCGTTTATCTAAATTTCTTTATCAGTGTTCCACCAAAAAAGAAATGAAAACAAATTTGGAAACATTAAGGCTGATTCTTTCATTCCTAAAAATAGCTTGTCTTGTTTACAAGGAACTTTGACAAATCATCAGAATAATTAGGAATCACAAACTGAAAACAATACTGGTGGTTTGATGACATTTCTACACTTATATAAATAAAATTTTACAGGTGTAAAAGTGTTATTAACATAAGGTTAGCTGTTGCTTGCTATTGGGGAAATAATGTGGGAAATATATAAACATTATATTTGAGGAATAATAAATACCAAAAATAAAGTGATGTGCCTTGCTCAAGGGACTCTCCTGGTATTCCCACTGGTACTGAGTATTGAACCAGCAACCTTATGATTACAAGTCCAACACTCGAACCATCAGGCCACTACTGCCCCCAAAAATGTTATAGTGTGATTTATGTATGAACCTACGTAAATTTTGTATTGCTGAGCATTTAGGTTGTTTTCCATGCACAAGTTTCTCCAGCTCATTGTCAGTTCATCCTAAAATATATGGGAGATTAAAACATCAAAAAATTGCAGAGGGACAGACATTTTATTTTTGTCAGTTTCCAAATACTATATGACAAATCTAATCTAAATTTCAGAAGAATGCAAAAAACCCTTATATTGAGATTGGCAGCAATAATGTATGTCTGGGCAAGTCAACTCTGGTTCAGAAGCCTCATTTTTTACACATGTGTAAACCCACCAAGTTATCATTTTGAAAACCTTACATTCCGAAGATAGGAGCCAACAAAGCATACTGGATCCAGGGTTGTCCAAGATAATGTTAAAGTGTGTAAAGAATCAACATACGTGCTGAAAATGTGCTTCTTTCAGATGTAACATTTATAAATTCAGAATGTCGCTGAAATTTCTACCAGCTCAACAGTTTCCTATCTCTGTCTTTTAAAAAGATCTTATCTCATTAGTATAAAAAGATTATCTTTAAAGACACAAATCCTTTACAAGCAACAAAAATAGCAGCACTCACGGCCAAATTGCGTATCTTAAAGACCGATTCTATAAAGATACACATTTTTGTTAATTAAATACACAAACACTGATTTACTGCAGCTCATGTCATCTTTGATTTAGCTATTAACTGTATCGCTGAAGTTTGAATAAACTTTCTACGACAATTTAGCTTTTTAGTTAAAAGTTAATGACAAACAGTGTAATGACAATTCTATTGTTGTTAAAATAACATCAATATGCTTATTTATGTAACTGACAAGAGACTACTTCTACTACTACTTGACACTACTCTGTCCTTGTCGTGTCTTGTTCTTGCTCTTGCTCTTGCTCTTGTCTTTTTCCTGATTGCCGAGTTCTAGTGGTTTTGTTTCTTGCTTTTGTTTTGATCATTTTTTGCCCTTAGTTTGTGCGGTCTTCCTGCTCTGGATCGAAGAGCCTGCGGCATCCACCTGTTTTTTGATTTTCCTTCGTGCCGGGTCATACCTCCCCCGTGTATTCCCCGATCGTCCCGGGTTGAGGATGCTCTGAGCGCCGGGCATTCCCCAGGGCTGGCATTACCCCGGGATTGGTGAAGCAGCGCAAGATTTTGTTATCTTTTTCCCGCAGCCTCCAGGGAGGAGGTCTTTTGGATTTCTTTTGGACTTTTTATCTTATTTTGTGTCCCAGCACTGTCCTGTTTTTGTTTCTTTTCAATAAATCCGTTTACCCACACTTGAGTCTCCGTGTCTGTCATGACAAGCACACATATTCTGAATGCCTTTGACAGAATTCAAATTAGCCATTATATTCCAAATTTACAGTGAAATTACTCTAATTCTAATGCTTGCTTGCTTGCTATCAGGTTATATACTGCATTAGCAAAATCATACATACCAGATATTTACACTTTCATTACAGTATTCAACTAAAAACTTCCTTCCATTCTGCCACAGAGCTAGCTTCTTTTGCAGAAATGCAATCCAAACCGCTATTAAACTAATAGTTTAAGGTTACTTAAGTGTGGACAAGACCTGAAATCATTTCCGTTTCTCTGAAACCAGCCCAGAGGGAAACTCAAATATCTAAGACAGCATAGTGCACAGAGTGAAGTCTTGTCTTTATACATCAGATACCTGTGTTATTCCTTCAATTATTTGGGCCTCTCCCACAACTTTTGGCAGTCGCCTGTAAACAATGTCCTGTAGGATGCCTCGAGCCTCATCTAGGTTCTGGTCAGTAGAGTGGAGAATCTTCTGAAATATGTAATCTGGTAGCAAAAAGAGGTGGAAATACAGGAATAGTTTGATCTAATACATTTTAAACAAATAACTAATACAGTCATAGTATTCAGCCTTAAATTAAAGGATGGATATTATGCTGTTTCATGCATTATAAGTGCTTTATAGCTTTAAAGATGTTGAGTTGTCATGTTCTATGTGGTTAAACTTTTAAAAATTGAGTTAGATGCATGTTGTTGTATTTCTGTACACTCCCTCCATAAATCCAAAGTTCTTTCAAATATTCAACCTATCACTAGATCACAATTAATTTGTTGGCCCATCTCCTGTAAACCCCAACCACACACCAATCAGAGAGCTCAGAAGAGCAGGAGCATCAGTGTTCATTCCTTCAGGAGAAATCTAATGAGAAGATTGGTCACAGTCCACCCATGGAAGCTCGACTTCATCCAGAAACAATCTTAAAGGTGTACCTGTAGTCTGTAAATGTAAGTAAACCAAATACTTTTTTGATATTTGAACAGCACTATTCTTCACTACAGGTACTCAGTGACATAAATGTGACAGAAACTTTATGTGATAACCCTTCTATACAACAAGATGCTACGTTACAGGACTGTTTTGATCATGTGGACTGGGACATGATCCGGACACTGTCTGATGATGACATAGAGGCGTTCTCAGACAATGTAACGTGTTTTATTAGGTAGTGCCGCAAAATCAATCTGCATCTACAGCGACCAAAATTGCGGATTAATAGCAATGTTCAAGCAGACTTGTCAGCACGGACATACGCTTTTAAATTCGGAGATGCTGACGATCGCAAACAAGCCAGTTACGATCTCACAAAATGTATCTAAACTGCAAAAAGATAATACAGAGACAAAGTGAAAGAAGAATTCAACACCAACGATGCAAGAAGCAAGTGGCAGGGCATCATAAACATAACAGACTTTATGTAATGCACCCGGCTTGTGGTGAGGATGGAACCAGGGTCTCCAGCTTTCAAAGAGAGAGCTTTTTAACTCATTGAGCCATCTCCCCACACATATAAGCCCAGTTTGCAGAAGATCATACAGAGCCAGTAGACAAGAGTTTTTAAGAAGCAAAATATCTTTACTGAAAGTAAAAATGCAAAGAACAAAATAATATTAGAAAGCCGTGCTTTCATAAAACAAAGAAACAAAACTGACACATGGGTCCAAAATACAAAACTAAAGACTCAGAACAAATAACATGGCAAAGTAAGGGTCGCTCTTAGGGCACGTTGGTCCCAGCCGCTTTCAGCTGCAAGTGTCCGAAATTCTATAGCGAGCTCAGCCGCACTCAGAGTCCCTTGAGAAAGCTTCAACAAGCAATGATTCTACTCACCCCTGCTGCTGGGATGTGAAAACACCCTTGACATCTCCATAATGAAGAGTTGGCTATTCATGGTGAGTGGGGACATCTGGTCCCACAAGGCTGAGGCCCAGTCCAGCGCCTTGCCCGTGAGAAGGGTAATAATATAGGCCACCTTACTGTTCTCTGTGGGAAAACTGCTTGGTTAAAGTTGAAAGGCCAGATTGCACTGCGTAATAAAACCTCTGCATCTTTCAGGGCTACCATCATACCGTTCCGGGGCTGGTAGTCTGGGTTCAGACGGTAATGTCACTGTGGGTCTTGGTAGAGGTTCAGGGAACTTCTGAGGTTCTTGGGGCAAAGAGGGCTGGGGCTGACGGTTTAGAAGACAAAGGACCTCAGACAGTGCTTGATCATGTCTCTGAATGGCTTTGGCTTGTTCAGAAAGTGCAGTAGGGATGCCATCGAAATCAGAACTTGGTGAAAATTCTTCTGCATGGCTTGCTTCCATGGTTCTGTCTTGCTGTAATGCGCCCGGCTTGTGGTGAGGATGGAACCTGGGTCTCCAGTTTTCAAAGACTGACCTTTTACCATGCCCTGTCTCCCCAGTTTAAAGACGAGTTAGCTTTCCGAGATCCTGTCCCTGATCTCGAAGCCCTCATTGATATGGCCATAAGAGTGGACTATCGCCTTAAAGAGCGTCATCTGGAACGACAACAGGAGACCAGTCTCTTTCCGACTTATCCTTTTAAGCATTCTGCTTCCACTGGTGACATCGAAAAACCCATGCAGTTGGGAGGCACACGAATATCTCAGTCTGAACGCAATCGCAGGATAAGAGAGAGATGCTGCCTTTACTTTGGCAAGCCTTGACACTTTCGATCAGATTGCCCCGAGCTGGCGGGAAAAGCCAAGTCTCGTCCCGGAGAGGGCAGGCCTGGACGAGAATAGGAACTATCCCCTGCTCTGCATTGTCTAGCCTAACAATTCATGCCACGATTACCCATGACCAGCAATGCCATCAAATACGTGCCTTTGTTGATTCTGGGGCTTCTGGAAACTTCATGGACCTTAAAATGGCCCGCATTCTTGCTATTCATCCTCTGACACTCCAAGATCCTCTTAACATTACAGCAGTTGATGGCAGTCCATTGGGGTCAGGTCAGGTCAGGTCACCCAGTGCACTCCACTCTTCCAGCTACAGATAGGGGAACACCGGGAATGGATACAGTTCTTTTTGGTTCATAGTCCTAAACTCCCCATAATCCTTGGCTTCCCATGGTTGACCACTCACAACCCTGATATTGACTGGGCAAGAGGGGTAATCCGAGAGTGGGGAACCAACTGCCAGATCTCAAGTGCCACTTTCTGCAATCAATCTCAGCAACTTAGAACTTTCCAGCCACTCTTCCCCAAACCCCCCACGAAGAGAACTCCTTCCCAAGTCAAGGTCTCATCCACAGAGATTAGGGCTGTACCCAGACCTGAGCCAGTCACCATTAAGTCCCCATATCCTGAGTTTATGTCCCCAACTCCCGAGTCACGTAGAGTTCCCTCTAAATACACAGACATCCTCAAAGTTTTCAGTAAGACCCAAGCGGCTTCATTACCCCCGCACCGACCATACGATTTCTCCATAGAACTTTTGCAAGGAACTTGTCCACCCCGTGGAAGGCTGTATTCCCTCTCTGGTCCAGAAAGATTAGCTTTGGACAAGTACCTTAAGGAATCCCTGAATAGCGGTTTCATTCGTCCTTCCACGTCACCAGCAGGGGCTGGGTTTTTCTTTGTAGAAAAGAACAATGGCAGCCTTCGACCTTGCATCGATTATCGGTGCTTAAACAGCATCACCATTAAGAATCGCTATCCCCTCCCACTTATGGCGACAGCCTTTAAGATCCTGCAAGGGGCTACAATCCTCACTAAGTTAGACCTACGTAATGCCTACCATCTAGTCAGAATCAGGGAGGGAGACGAATGGAAGACTGCATTTAATTAGCCCACAGGCCATTACGTGTATCGGGAATTAATGATGTGCTCAGAGAGATGCTTAACATTTTTGTGTTTGTTTACTTAGATGATATTTTGATTTTCTCCCGCAACCTTAAGGAACATGTTCAACATGTCAGACAGGTGCTTGCCCAGCTGTTAAAGCACAAGCTCTTTGTTAATCTGGAGAAGAGCCAGTTCGATGTTCCAGCTGTCTCATTCCTTGGCTTTTGGGTGTCCAAGGGGAGTCTCCATATGGACCCTGCCAAGATTCAGGCAGTCTTGGATTGGCCCCAACCCACTTCCATCAAACAGGTACAACGCTTTCTGGGATTCTCAAATTTTTACAGAAAGTTTAGTTCAGTTGTAGAGCCTCTACCTACCTTGTCACTGTCTGTCGTAAAGTTTTTTGTCAAGTTAAGTTTCTTTTGATCTTGTTTACCCCCTTGAGGGATTGTTATGTATTTTTTTGTATAATTAAACTTTTTGTTAAGAGATGTCTGCAATTGGGTTCTGTCATCACAAACCACATGACACTTTAAGGGGAATAAAGCAGCTAATGTGAATATTGCTGCCTCTCTACCGGATGAGCTAAACAACTTTTATACTCGTTTCGAGGCTCACAGCCCCGCCCACAGAAAGAGTCCCCATCGCTGCTGCAGAAGATGTGACGTCACTCTCCGTCTCTGTCGCGGATGTAACTCGATCATTCAGACAGGTAAATATCTGTAAAGCTGCGCGTCCTGATGGCATCCTAGGCCGTGTGCTCGGACCATGTGCATACCAACTAGCCGGTGTTTTCACAGACATTTCCAACCTCTCCCTCTGTCTGTCTGTGGTCCCTTCATGCTTCAAGACATCTACCATTGTGCCCATACCAAAGAAAAGCAAAACCACATGCTTAAATGATTGGAGGCCTGTCGCTCTCACACCCATCTTCAGTAAGTGTTTTCAGAGACTGATAAGAGATAACATCTGCTCTGTGCTGCCCGCCTCATTGGACCCTCTACAGTTTGCGTATCGCAGCAATCGCTCCACAGATGACGCCATTGCTTTCAGCCTGCACACTGCTCTCTCCCACCTTGAAAATAAGAACACCCATGCGTGAATGCTGTTTGTGGACTACAGCTCAGCATTCAACACCAAAGTGCCGTCCACACTTGTTGCGAAGCTCCAGAATCTGCGACTAAAAGGATCTCTGTGCATCTGGACTTCCTGACAGGCAGAAATCAGGTTATCAGAAGGGGCAAAACTTGTTCTCCTCAGGGCTGTGTTCTCAGCCCACTCCTATACTCCCTATACACACACGACTGTACAGCCACGCACAGCTCCAATGTTATTATCAAATTTGCTGATGACACAACCGTGATAGGCCTAATCATCGACAATGATAAGACGCCCTAAAGAGAGGAGATAAGCACCATGACTAAATGGTGTCAGGAGAACCACCTCTAACTCAACATTGACAAGGCCAAGGAGCTGGTGGTGATTTCAGAAGACAGAGCAGAGAACACACACCCGTCAACATCGACAAGACACCTGTGGAGCGGGAAAGCAGCTTCAAGTTCCTAGACATCAACATCAGTGAGGATCTCACCTGGTCCATTCACACCGACGCAGTGCTGAAGAAGGCACAGCCGTGCCTCTTCTTCCTGAGACGGCTGAGGAAGATTGACATGAGCCCCAGCATACTGTGAACATTCTACAGATGCACTATTGAGAGCATCCTGATGGGCTGCATCACTGCCTGGTTCAGAAACAGCACTGCTGGCAACCGTAAAGCTCTGAAAAGGGTCGTGTGAAGTACCATCCACAATGTTGGAGGTGAACTTCCCTCCCTCCAGAACATCTACACCAGTCGGTGCATAAGGAAATCCCAGAAGATCATCAGGGACTCCAGCCACTCAT
This sequence comes from Triplophysa yarkandensis, assembly GCA_033220385.1. Classification (NCBI taxonomy): domain Eukaryota; kingdom Metazoa; phylum Chordata; class Actinopteri; order Cypriniformes; family Nemacheilidae; genus Triplophysa; species Triplophysa yarkandensis. The sequence continues at coordinate 2,166,752 of JAWHQN010000155.1, read as the reverse complement.
CTCATAGACTGCTCTCTGTGCTTTTCCCCTCAGGCTATCCGACTTATGAACAGTCAGAACACACTTCACTTTAATTCCAACAGTTTAACACTGGACTATACATACACACTACACTTAAACTCTAACAGTTTAACACTGGACTATACACACACACACACACACACCGCACTTTACCTCCAACAGTTTAACACTGGACTATACACACACACTGCACTTTAACTCCAACAGTTTAACACTGGACTATACATACACACTGCACTTTAACTCTAACAGTTTAACACTGGACCACACATACACACTGCACTTTATAACACTGCACTATACATACACACTGCACTTTAACAGTTTAACACTGGACTATACATACACACGGCACTTTAACTCTAATAGTTTAACACTGGACTATACACACACACTGCACTTTAACTCCAACAGTTTAACACTGGACTATACATATACACTGCACTTTATAACACTAGACTATACATACACACTGCACTTTAACTCCAACAGTTTAACACTGGACTATACATACACACTGCACTTTAACTCCAACAGTTTAACACTGGACTATACATACACACTGCACTTTAACTCTAACAGTTTAACACTAGACTATACACACACTGCACTTAAACTCCAACAGTTTAACACTGGACTATACTTACACACTGCACTTTAACTCTAACAGTTTAACACTGGACTATACATACACACACTGCACTTTATAACACTGGACTATACATACACACTGCACTTTAACTCCAACAGTTTAACACTGGACTATACATACACACTGCACTTTACCTCCAACAGTTTAACACTGGACTATACATACACACTGCACTTTACCTCCAACAGTTTAACACTGGACTATACATACACACTGCACTTAAACACCAACACTTTAACACTGGACTATACTTACACACTGCACTTTAACTCTAACAGTTTAACACTGGACTATACACACACACTGCACTTTATAACACTGGACTATACATACACACTGCACTTTACCTCCAACAGTTTAACACTGGACTATACATACACACTGCACTTTAACTCCAACAGTTTAACACTGGACTATACATACACACTGCACTTTAACTCTAACAGTTTAACACTGGACTATACACACACTGCACTTTAACTCTAACAGTTTAACACTGGACTATACATACACTGCACTTTAACTCTAACAGTTTAACACTGGACTATACACACAAACTGCACTTTAACTCTAACAGTTTAACACTGGACTATACATACACACTGCACTTTAACTCCAACAGTTTAACACTGGACTATACACACACTGCACTTTAACTCTAACAGTTTAATACTGGACTAAACACACACACACACTGCACTTTAACTCTAACAGTTTTACACTGGACTATACATACACACTGCACTTTAACTCTAACAGTTTTACACTGGACTATACATACACACTGCACTTTAACTCTAACAGTTTAACACTGGACTATACACACACACTGCACTTTAACTCTAACAGTTTTACACTGGACTATACATACACACTGCACTTTAACTCTAACAGTTTTACACTGGACTATACACACACACTGCACTTTAACTCTAACAGTTTTACACTGGACTATACTTACACACTGCACTTTAACTCTAACAGTTTTACACTGGACTATACTTACACACTGCACTTTACACTTTTTGTTTACTCAATTCAGAAAGTGTACACTCTGTGTTAAATGTCTTATGTATAGAGCTTAATGTATGTATGCACGTAATGCGTAAAATGTTTAGTGTTCAACTGTTAGTATGTCCAATAGTACACTGTGTGCACTGATTATATGTGTATTGCACATTTTGACCTCTTGAAGTCTCTATTACATGTTATATGTTGACTTTTGCTACAATTTCTGGAGCAAGCTCCCAAGAATTTCACTCACCAGGGCACATGTGCTGTGGTGTTGTGACAATAAAATTTATTTTGACTTTTCTTTAATAAATTCTAATCATTTATATTTACTTTATGAATCCTAATTATTTCATCTTACCTGTTAGGCTGAGGTGAATTTCATCCGTGTAGATTTGATGTCTCATACCAGCAGATGTAATGGCCCTTGCTATCCTGATTACACATGACAAACATATTAGCTTGTATATAATGTCACTCAAGTAATGCTGAACCATATTTTACAGACATACTTACATTTCCTCAATAATTTCACCAATCTTGTGCTTGTAGGCCTTCCTATACAGGGTGTATCTGGTGTAGAACATGTCGTAAACACTTTCTGCCACCTTTAAGGGAAATAAAGTCAAAATCTCTGTGGTGTAATTATCTCATAAAAGATCTTCAACCATGATCTCAGAAAGCTATTCTCTTTTTTACGTCTTAACTCAAACACAGCTGAAGCAATACAAGGTGTTCCAAAAGTAAGTAAACCACATTGTTTACATCTAATGATGAATAAATGCTTTTTAACTTAACTTTGACAGCCTTGATCTAAATTATGTAAATTTTGAACTCCTGCTGATTACAAGCAAATTTGCTGTAGAAAACATCGAAAAGAACAAAAAACGCAATAGTGACCATGGTTTTCCCTAGTTGACCTCTTGGCTCTTGAATATTTATAGTTATTCTAGTATATCTGGAGTTCATTATTTACAGCATAGTAGTATGGAAATAATACTATTATATACAGCTAAATGTGTGTGTAAATGGATCTTAAGAATTAATCAAAAATTCCCATTAACACTATCACGGATGCATGAGGTAAAAAATATTTGTTTTCTATAAAATGCATTTACTATCACCATACTATTCTAAAGTAATAGCAATTCATTTGTCTGATCCCCTTCTTTATTTGATTGGTCGGACAGTCTAGCCAGCTGTGTGGTCTATACAATGGTTCTCATAGGGAGTAAAAGCAAAACAGTTCTTCAATTCAAAAAATGTATTTTTCATTAACCCGACATTAAAAAAGGACTCTAACATATTTAATCTCTTGTCACTGATAGTGTTTGGATTTAAACATATTTTTGATCACTGTGAGTTTCAAATGCAGCAACATAACGTATACAAATAAGTAGAAATATTGTGTTACATACATACATTTTACATTACATACATTTAGTTATTTAGCAGACGCTTTTATCCAAAGCGACTTGCATACATATAAGACATAAGGACGATATGTCACAAGTTTATTGCCAATAGGACACTGTAAACTATTTCCGACTTTTATTTTTTTTGCATGGTGGAATTTGTCAATTACCTTATCCCTGTAGCAGATGTGATTCCTCCCATTCACTTTACACACTCGTGCAAACTTCAGCAGCCTTTGATGATCAAAGCTGTTTGGAATACCAAGATGATGGCAGTCTCTAAACAAATATAAAATAAACTTTTTTGTTTAAATTGAACTCAGAGTACAAGTGAATCACACAAACATTATGAAAGCAAGCGTTAAGAAAGTGTTCATATGGTAAATGAACAGAAGCACATGATTCACAGTTTAGCAGTTGTACTTGTCGTGTCTGCTGGGGTAAGAAGAGGCTATGGTGGTATCCTTTTTTAATAATTTTAGTCTCCATGATATTTAATTCTTTGTGCCATGTGATGCTGATCACCTTGCATTTTTATTGGCTTTCAGTGGAATTAGACTGTATGATTATGATCACAGATTTCGAGATTATCATCTTTCATCAAGAAAAACATGATGTTACAGTCTAAACTCAGCTTTAAAAGAAACTGAACGATACAATCTTGTAGTACAAAAAGTAACACAAATTTTTATTAATAACCAAAAGTAAAATGCATTGATAAATGCAATTATATGATGTATTTACCGTGCCAAATAATCCCATCTGCGCACATCAATGCCATTAAATTTATTTGCCACAACCTCATAAAGGAAGGATCTATCCTCAGACCGGCCAGTCGCTGTCCACTGCGCGAATGAAACACATTTACAATCTCAAATCAAACACAGATTTGATAAATCAGATAGAAACAGATAAAGTTAGTTTATGTACCGGTTCCTCTGCTGTATTGACTCCCTGAATTAACTCTTTAATAAAGACAAGATCTTCATCAGGAATCAGTCCATATTCTTCCATCTGTTCTCTCAGATTATTACTCTCCACCATGTGCTGAAACATCTTAAGTGAAGCCATCCAATGCTATCAACATAATAAATAAGTAAAAGGGTCAATTTGTACTTTACATAAGTATTAAATTTAAATGTAGGTACTGTAGTCTAAGTTTGTATTTGCATCGTTTTTTGACATATTTTGCTGTAAAACTGCAAGAAACTCTCTATATCAGTAGTTCTCAAATGGTTTGGCCATGAGACCAACATGTGTAGGAAATAAGAATTTTAACACTGGACTGATTTTTACTAATTTGTTAACATGCACAATTGGTGTCTCTTTTTACTTAAGACAGATCAATTTTAATAAAATCAGCAAGACTTGGTTTTAAGCCTTTTTTGTCATCAATACATGTACATCGATACTTTACATATTCAGGATTGTACTAGCATTTCAACATATTTGATGCTATATATCACAATATTGTTGTAGTGCAGGCATTTCAAAATAAAAGTCTGGTATAAGTAAATTAAAGTTAAAAACCACTTTTGGGCCAACCTAAACCAGTTGAGAAACAATGCTTTATATAATAATGTTGTTTTAACTGTACAGCAGTAAATCCAGCTAAAAGACTAATGAAACAATCTACAAAATAATTTTATCAGATGAAAGTCAAGAGCCCAGCTTAAGAAACCACTTATGCCAAATGCCTATCTTTGTCATGTTTTTCCTGTTTTTGGCAGAATCATGGCAGATCTGTGTTCTGTGTGAGTGTCACATGGTATTGTTTGTTATGACATGCCATGTGCTCTCTTGTCTCCTCTCTTGACCCCGCCCCCTTGTTATCCTGTCTATCTTCCCATTATTGTTTCATTCCCCACACCTGCCCCGTGTCGTTATCCCTTGTGATGTTTCCTCTATATAAAGCCCTTGTGTCTTCTGTGTCGTTATACCTTTTACCTGTATACTTGTTTTGTGATTCCATGTTAAATTAAAATCTTGTTCTTGTCATGCCGTCATGCTGCTACAGTTTGTTTTAGTCTTGTTATTTCTAGTTTTTCTTTTTTTGTTAATACTGCCTTGTTTTGTGCTCCTTGTGGGAAGTCTTTTGTTTGACCTTTGATGTGTTTTTGTTACTGTTCTCCCCATTGTGGGTTTTTGTTTTGTATTTTTGTAATATTAAAGTCTTGCTTGTTCTCCCGATTGTGCCTGCACCTGGGTTCTCTTTTCTGCGTCTATCGTACACTCCCATTTCACGACACTGACGCCATGTTAAGTACATTCTCACATCAAAGATAAACATTCCTATTTTTGTATGCGCACATGCCACAATCTAATTTTTGTGTACACTTGCTATGTAATTTGAAGCCTCTGAACACAAACATAAAAAAATAAAGGAACTCCAATTATTTTCTGTTCTTATGGTTTACTATAATGCTGAAACACTATTGCATGCAACATTGGAGCAAAAAGATTTATCTTAATGATAGCACAAGAGCTTAACTACAGCAAACACTGATCACAATAATGGTGACTTAATGAAACGTCAACGTTAATTACATTAAAGTTATTGATACAATGTAATTAACATTGACAAGTCAACAGTTTAGCCTATGGTGGTTTTTATCTGTTGTATTTACATGTATAAATAGTAATGAAAGTGTTAATGCTTACTTTCCAGTTGCCACCTAACAAAAGAAATATACATTTTTTATTAATATTTCATGTTTAGAGCATAATACACACAAAATGCACAGACCTTATCAATTACTTATTATTTCTTGCACACTCTGTACAACAGATCCAGTGCACCATAAAGTTTCTTTCTTAATGGTTTCCACTGTCTGGTTGCACTTACTGTTTGACAAATCAAAATGTATAGTATAATGCAATGTAAGTCACTTTATATCAACGTCTATACATTAATGTTATTTCTTGTAAAGGATAACTGACATAAACCAAACTGCAGTTTGCAAATGTAACAACCAGACGATAATTTGAAAAGTACCCATTTAAAAAAATATTATATAACATTCAGTTAAACAGTTCAACAAACATCATTCCTTACTGCAACGATACTTTCACTTTATCTCATACAAACAAAAATTACATATAAGTAAAACTATTATTAAAGATTAAAATTTCATTCAAGTTGAGGAAATGGAGCCCTCATCATGGTCTGTTAACCTTTGTAATATCTGTTTTAATGCTTTTGCTGCTTAATTTGCATTCTACCAATAGCCGTGATGTAAATAAAATGATTGACATAATTTAACAAGTACCTGACTGGTGCGTAAATCTATGCCGGCATACATATTTACAGCAAACAGCATGCGCTAGTTTGCTTGAGATTAAATTGATGATGTCTCTGTGCGAGGGCATATTACAGATAAATGTGTTTGTGTGTTCTGCCGTGTGATAACAACATTAAAAAAACTATACTTAACAACTAAACATGTGTATGTATAAAAGTCCAAAGAAATATAAGAGTAAAAATACCTAAACCTTTCTTCACCATGAGTTTAGAAAATAATGGGTTCTGAAAAACATTTGTTTCCATCAGGGTATATGTGCATATAGCTTGGCTTGAACTTCAATTTTACATTTGCACATTTGAAATTACTATAAATTTACATAACACCATATGTAGACAATAAGAGTGGGAAATTGTAACACTTACCATAAGGCCTGACTTTGTTTTCAAATAAATAGGAAAATGGGCCATGACCTAAGTAAATGTTAAGTAAATGTTTAGTATAGCTCATTTCAATTGAAAATATACTGTATTTGTAGTTTCATTTGCAGTTTAATAATGACAAAATCTCAATATGTGGGCATTTTAAATGTTTTTCCCTTGCATTAAAAAGTTACTTGATTCGATCATTCTTAATAGCATTTGCCCATGCTGATCTTTCATAAACACAATAAAAAATCACAAAGTCCATAGAAAGAATAAACAAAAATAAAATTACATAAGAGTGTGAATTTTTTGTTGAAGTTCGCCCACGTATGATTGTGTCACTCACCTAAATTATAGCAGAGTGCAGCAATTTTGACACAAAGGGTATCACGGTCATTGCGATCCACATTTTCTGATGCATCCTCTTTGTTCTCAAGTAGAACCTTGACCAAACATCCTGCTAGATGTGCCATCCTTTAACACACACACAACAAAACAGGGCCCATATTCATTAAGATTCAAAGAATCCTTCCAGAAAACTCTGAATTTAGCTTAAGAACTTTTACGTATGAGTCTTAGCTTAAGAGTGATTTGTAATCTATCTGAAAGCAACTCTGAGTAAGGAAAAGACAAAGTCTTAGTGAAGAGGTGGGGTTGACCCCGTAGCATATACGTTTTACGTATCAGTTGTGGTCACTTCATTTACAGCGATATCTTTGACTTGATTGAAAATGAATGCAGAGGCACTATTAAAAGGGAACAGTCTCTCTCTGGTCTCTCTCTCTCTCTCTCTCTCTCTCTCTCTCTCTCTCTCTCTCTCTCTCTCTCTCTCTCTCTGGTCTCTCTCTCTCTCTCTCTCTCTCTGGTCTCTCTCTCTCTCTCTCTCTCTCTCTCTCTCTCTCTCTCTCTCTCTCTGGTCTCTCTCTCTCTCTGGTCTCTCTCTCTCTCTCTGGTCTCTCTCTCTCTGGTCTCTCTCTCTCTCTCTCTCTCTCTCTCTCCTTCTCTCTCTCTCTCTGATCTCTCTCTCTCTCTCTCTCTGGTCTCTCTCTCTCTCTCTCTCCTTCTCTCTCTCTCTCTCTGGTCTCTCTCTGGTCTCTCTGGTCTCTCTGGTCTCTCTGGTCTCTCTGGTCTCTCTCTCTCTCTCTCTCTCTCTCTCTCTGGTCTCTCTGGTCTCTGGTCTCTCTCTCTCTCTCTCTCTCTCTCTCTCTCTCTCTCTCTCTCTCTGATCTCTCTCTGATCTCTCTCTGATCTCTCTCTGGTCTCTCTCTCTCTCTCTGGTCTCTCTCTCTCTCTCTGGTCTCTCTCTCTGGTCTCTCTCTGGTCTCTCTCTGGTCTCTCTCTCTCTCTCTCTCTCTCTCTCTCTCTCTCTCTCTCTCTCTCTCTCTCTCTCTCTCTCTCTCTCTCTCTCTCTCTCTCTCTCTGATCTCTCTCTCTCTGATCTCTCTGATCTCTCTCTCTCTCTCTCTCTCTCTCTCTCTCTCTCTCTCTCTCTCTCTCTGGTCTCTCTCTCTCTGATCTCTCTCTCTCTGGTCTCGCTGGTCCCTCTCTCTCTCTCTCTCTCTCTCTCTCTCTCTCTCTCTCTCTCTCTCTCTCTCTGGTCTCTCTCTCTCTGGTCCCTCTCTCTCTGGTCTCTCTCTGGTCTCTCTCTCTCTGGTCTCTCTCTCTGGTCCCTCTCTCTCTGGTCCCTCTCTCTCTGGTCTCTCTCTGGTCTCTCTCTGGTCTCTCTCTCTCTCTCTCTCTCTCTGGTCTCTTTCTCTCTCTCTCTCTCTCTCTCTCTCTCTCTCTCTCTCTCTCTCTGGTCTCTCTCTCTCTCTCTCTGGTCTCTCTCTGGTCTTTCTCTCTCTGGTCTCTCTCTCTGGTCTCTCTCTCTCTGGTCTCTCTCTGGTCTCTCTCTGGTCTCTCTCTGGTCTCTCTCTCTGGTCTCTCTCTCTGGTCTCTCTCTGGTCTCTCTCTGGTCTCTCTCTCTGGTCTCTCTCTCTGGTCCCTCTCTCTCTGGTCTCTCTCTGGTCTCTCTCTCTGGTCTCTCTCTCTGGTCTCTCTCTCTGGTCTCTCTCTCTGGTCTCTCTCTCTGGTCCCTCTCTCTCTGGTCCCTCTCTCTCTGGTCCCTCTCTCTCTGGTCTCTCTCTGGTCTCTCTCTCTCTGGTCTCTCTCTCTCTGGTCTCTCTCTCTCTGGTATCTCTCTCTCTGGTCTCTCTCTCTCTCTCTCTCTCTCTGGTCTCTCTCTGGTCTCTCTCTGGTCTCTCTCTGGTCTCTCTCTGGTCCCTCTCTCTCTGGTCCCTCTCTGGTCTCTCTCTGGTCTCTCTCTGGTCTCTCTCTGGTCCCTCTCTCTCTGGTCTCTCTCTGGTCTCTCTCTGGTCTCTCTCTCTCATTTTTTTAACTAGGATCTTTTCTTGTCACAAGGAGCTACTTTTTGCACTAAGATGTTTCATGAATACGGGCCTACAATATTAGTGTTTCTTTGCCACAGTGTTCAATAAGGATGTGCCATGATCTTTACAGTACACTGAGGAGCGTAAATAAATCCCCTTAAAGCGATGAAAACTTTAGCAGCATAAACCCCAATTTGAGAAAAAAGAACATTTAATATTTTTGTTCTTTTCCTAAAAGTTTGCGTACATTTTAATTGGACATAATTCTATAGATATCTAGGTGTGTCAATAAATATTGATCGGTAATGTTGTTTCAACTTGAAGATTTACATTAGCTGAAGCATCACAAAAACCCACATTCCAACCTAAACCTTGACTTAATTTGATGTGTAAATACTTTCCTTTAGTATTTATATCAATGACAAACAGGTCCCCAGCAACATTAGCATATAAACTACCTGTAATTGTTTACTCTCTTTAAAAGGTTCTAGCCCCTCGTTTAGGCATTTGGCAGACGTTTTTATCCAAAGCGACTTACACAGAATCGAGTAGACAATGAAGCGGTAAAAAGCAAAGATAAAGGTGAGATATAGGTGAAGAATTGCTACAATGAGTTTACTTAGTTAAACGAGGCAAGATAAAACCTGTAGGGTGTTTAGTTAGTTTATTTTTTATATAGACATGGGATTTGCTTTCTCTGTTGGCACCAGTTTTGCTTTCATTCTGATAATTTGGTTAGTTTTGGCTCTAGGTGTGTTATGTGTCAGTTATTGTGCAAAATGCTGTGTTATGGATGTGACAATCCTGAAAACAGCCCTTACTTGACCATAAAAAATCATGAAAAAAAATTATTTAAAAAAATTAAAAAGATACCTCACATGAGTATCTGAACCATCAAATATTTACATCTTTAGTATAAGTATTCTACAAAACAAATCGATACTTTCATGTTATGGTTGACATTTACATGGAACTGCCCAGATGTACAAAGAGTGTGTTTTGCAAATGTTTCTGGTAAGTTGATGGTTACCATTGTGCAGAAGAAGAGGAACATTTGCATAAGGTGAAAACCTTGTATAAAAATTAAGGAATGTCAATCAGTTAGGTTAAGTTGTGTGAAATGATGGGTTTAGCTAAGATGTTATTTCACATAAAATATGTTTCAATATATAAAGTCTTACCCAATTGAATGCTCAAAACGAGTGTGAACTGCACCAAGAAAAACAAAATGATTTCCTCCCAGTTGTTTGATGTGTCTCAGTCTCTGAAACTGCGGTGTGTCAATGATCTTCACCAGCAGAGGATGTACCTCGATCAGGCCGTGAACAGAATCATTAAAAATCTGCACAATATAGAAGAAATGTGAAATAAATCTCAAAAGTATAAGTATAAGCATAAGATCTGTGCTAACAAAACACAATAGCGACACAGTTTCCAATGTGTTGTGGGCCTAAATAAAGCAACTAAATAAAACATAGATCTCAAAATTGCGATTTAAGAATATCTATTAATATCTCAGTTAGTCATTATGGAGATGGTTAAGTGTGTTTGATTAGGTGTGAAATTAGAGTCTGCAGAAATGTGGATCAAGATTGAAGCACCAATCTCTTATTTTTACTATTTTATAATGCTTGACTTACCTTTTGTTTTGAAATTTGAGGTCTTTCACTAGGTCCTGTGGGAAACATAACACAGTCTAAATGTTTCATTTATAAACAACACGTTGACAGCAACTGTTCAATGATAAATAGACAGCAGATTAAATTTTTTACTAAAAATATAACCAATTCACTCATTCGAAAGATTACATTTGCAATGATCACAAATCACAATGAATGTGGGTAGAGTGATAAGATATCCCAGCATGCATTACAACTGATCTGTTTATCTGAAAGATTTAATATTTGATATTGTCTAAGTGTGTCAAAGTGTGAAAAAGTTTATTTTAATCAAACAATTACATAAGTTATTGAGTCATTTTATATAATTTATCACAGATACTTCTGAAGTTAAACATTGTTTACTTATTAATTTTGTGTGGAGTAAGTGGTGATGTTGAGTAAATTGTTTTTTAATCATCAAATTTTTTACAATTTGTATGTCACTACTCATTCATGGCTTATTATTATTGTGATAATAAATTTGCCTCATAAATTACACAGTTTTAACTGTGGAATTTGGTAGGTATAAACAGCTTTTATAACAGCATGTAAACTAGGTAGCACATGTGTTGTGTAATTTGTTGCTATGGGCGAGTGAAAACAAACTATTCCTCCTGTCTCTTTGATATTATGATACAGAAATATATGTGTTGTTTAGCAGTTGCTAAGTTCTTTTGTTTTATTGCTGTGGGCTTGGCTTCATAGCTTCATGGTGATCCTGAGAGTCGGATTGTTTGCCTGGAAAATAAGCCCATCCACCTGTCTCATTGACATTCTGAAGGTAAGGGATTGGTTAACGTAAATGCTTGCTGTGGATGTTTAATGGGGTTGCTTAGAGATGATTATGGGATAGGAATAGGATAGCATTCTGAAAGCACCACTAGTTAGTTCTGAATTGTAAAGAAGACAATATATAGTATATTGGTCGCATTTCTGTACAATCAATAACGCTGCGACCGTATTTTTCTGGCAGCCACAGTAATTTAACTGTGAAAGTTTATTTTCATTTATTTTTTCCAGTGTATGCTGATCACACTGTGGTGAATAAATTTTGCATGCCATTTCCCACATCGTGAATAGAGGTATAAAAGGGAAGATGGAGTGTTTATTCATCACATTTTGTTCTTCGGAACCTGCTGGATGATCAGTTAAAAATCAACTTGTTAACAAATTTTCTACCCACTGGAGTTACGACGAGGTGCAGCAGACTGACGCTACTCAGCGGCTTCCCCTGGGCTTTTCGGCAGAAGCCATGGAGCACAAGAGATCAAATTTCTATGCAGCATGTTGCCCCTTAATGGCACACCACTGTACCCTGGGTTGCGGCAGACTTGTCCCAGACAGGGACACCCATGATGTCCACCTCGCATGTCTAGGTCTCTGGCATGCTGAGGCAGCATCCGTGGATCCAACCTGCTCGCACTGCTTGCAGATGTTGATGAGGAGTTGCGGTTAAGGATGGCTTCTTTCTTTGGAAAGCGAGCCGCCGCTTTGTCTGCTTTCTTTAATTCACAGAATGCAGTAATGATATGGACAGCAGTCTTAATGAATTTTGGTGATTTGGGTGATTCTATGGATGTCAACCCGTCAACTGGGAGCCACAGAATATCCATACCCCGGCACATTCATCCATTCCCTTTCAGCGGGAGGCAGTAAGCTATCTATCTTATTCTCGCAGTCTCTGCATGATAAGAACAATTTATCCGTGGTAGCGTCTGAGGATGACTGGCTGGCTTCGGCCCAGATGACATCCTGGAACTTCCGCTTCCTACGGCCTTCTATGGCCCGCTGTCGCCCGAAAGATCGTTGCTGCATTCGGGGTGTCAGGGATTTGGTCATGGTGAGAAAAAAATGTAAGGCCCCAGTACTATGTTTCCTGGAGGTGTATGAGGAGCTCACAAAGTCATGGACCACTCCCTTTTTGATTCGTTCCTGACAGATGAGCTCCAAAGCTCTCACTTCCCTCAACAAGGGAGTAGTCAGCAGCTATGTTGATATTCCTAAATTTTCTGCCCCGTCCTTTCGCACTGGTCCCTTTTCAGGAGAAGAAAGCCCCAGAAACTTCTTCCACCGGAATGGTGAAGGGGATCGATGCTCTGGTCCCCCTTTCCTTTCACCTTCACACATGTAAATTGCTTCACGGACCATCAAGGTGTCTTGAAAAAAGGATTGCTATGTAATTCAGTTTTCCCCACACTCACCAAAGTAGGAGAGTGGCAACTCCCCCCTCCGGTTGTTCATCTGATATGGGAGAAGTTTGGGCATGCCCAGTTAAATTTGTTTGCCTTGCCAGGCTACTCTCAAACCCTGTTTTGGTAATTTCTGATCGAAGGATATCTCGGCATGGATGCCTTACCACATAGCTGGCCCGAGACAAGAGTGAAATGACGTGCCATGAAGTGACATGACGAATGGCCAAGTATGGTGTTTCATACTTGGAATCTGTGCTCTGAATTTAACCCATCCTAGTGTACACAAACAGTAAGTGAACACACACACAGTTAGTGAACATATACACACGGTGAACATACACACGCACGCACGCGCACGCACACACACACACACACTGTGTACACATACACAGTAGTTCGAACCGGCCTACTCTTACGTTATCCAGAGACCCAAGCCCGACTATGTGCCCAAAGTTCCTACCCTTTTCTTCTGGGGCCAGGAAGTGAATTTGTCCGCGCCCCCAACCGGGGAGGAGCACCCAATCCCTTCAGGGCTGTGTCCATTACACCATTGTTTGGAATGCCAACAGAGGTTCAGTAGTTCTGAGTAGCTCTTTGTCTGTTATGGAAATTGGTACAGTGGATCGTGTATGCCATCACCATGGCTTACCGATTTTTCCTCTTGCAGTGATTGCTCACTCCACCCAGGGTTGTACCCTACTCATCGGCACTGGCTCAGGACGCCTCTCTGTCAGACATATGCAGAGCTATAGCTGGAAGCAGTGTCAGCCACGTCTTACAGATGTACACCTGTAAAAAAAGTGTACACCTGCGAAAGCGCCTTTTCCCCTTTTCAGGTGGGTCACAGTGCACTCTTTAGCTTCCATGCTTCCCCTCTCTGGGCGCGCACTGGCATCCTCTCTATCACTTAGCACCTCTCTGGTTAAAGGCAGCCAAGCCTTCCTGTGTTCCAAGCTAGTGCTGCATGCGTAGCGACTCCCCACTCAAGGGTGATCCTGCATGATGTACTCCTCACTCATAATATCCCCGACAGGCGAATCTGTGACCTCATCTCCAGTGATGCTCCAAACAAGGGTAGCTAACACACTATTTTCCCATGAATTCTTCCTAATTGGTGAGACCATGTGGTAGTCTCCACATATTAACCTCCCTATGGTAGGATGTGGCTTTGGTAGTGTATTCCCTTGTGGCGAGCGTTTCCCAGCATCTTTTACAGTTTGACTGCTATCTTGCTGGTAGAGATTAGAAGGCCACTTCATGACACACTGCTTTGCCATCTGCTGCAACGTTCGTGACACATCTCTCCTGTCCCTCAGCACAAAATGTGATGAATGAGCATGCCTTCTTCCTTTACAACTGGTCTTTAAAATCAATGGATAGGTTATCAAGTTCAAATTCAACACTTTCGGTGCAAGACCTATCCATCAGGGACTCATCCGTAACCTAGACATTTTTAATGGTGGTTGTTACTTACCATCTGGATTACAAAAGAAGAGTAAGTAACAGTTACTTGAAATAAAACAGTAATATTTACCTGATCATTTCTTATCAACGTTCCAGATCATTCACATTATAGCTCCTACAAATTTAAACCCTATTTTTGAGTGAAAATTTGGTAACTACTAAATGAAATAAATAATACTCTACATTATTTTTAGAGTATGTGATTATGTGAAACGCCTGATTGATCTCACCAGTTTTTTAACCTGTTCATTATGAAGTCTTGTGTTATAAAAAATACACATTGCATGAGGTACATAAAATATACAAATATTTAATAAAACATAGAGTTTTCAAGGAAGCTCGCATCACCCCGCTGTTAAAGAAACCCAACCTGAATCCTGCACTCCTGGAGACCGATATATCTCTCCTGCCCTTTGCTGGAACAACCCTTGAGCGTGTCGTCTTTGACCAACTCTCCTCCATTACACAGAACATCTTCATAGACAGCAGCCAGTCGGGCTTTAAGAGTGGGCACTCCATGGAAACCGCTCTGCTTTCGGTAGTTGGAGAGATAAGACTAGCAAGGGCAACCTCAACCTGTCATCAGTTCTCATCCTGTTGGACCTTTCTGCAGCATTGGACACTGTCAACCATTGCATTCTCCTTTCGACACTCAAGACAATGAGCATCTCTGACACAGCACTCCAGTGGTTCCAGTCCTACCTCTCAGGTAGGTCCTTCAGGGTATCCTGAAGAGGTGACGTCTCGGAATCGCAACATATCAAAACTGGTGAACCTCAGGGCTAAGTGCTTTGGCTGCTGCTCTTCTCCATCTACATGATCTCCCTGGGATCCGTCATTCGGAAGCATGGCTTTTCCTATCAATGCTATGCGGACGACACACAGCTGCACTTGGCATTCCACCCTAAAGACCACAGGGTATCGGCACGTGTCTCAGCATGCCTGATTGACATTGCTCTCTGAATGAAGGACCACCACCTACAACTGAATCTTGTGAAAACTGAACTTCTTGTCATCCACGCTGACCTGAAGATCCACCACATCTATTTCAACCTCGACTAGGACCGTCCATCATAGAACCGTCAAGGACAGCCAGAAATCTGGGAGTAGTAATAGATGATGAACCTACTTTCAAGGATTATGTTACGAGTACCGTCCGGTCCTGTAGATACCTTCTCTTTAACATCAGGAAGACAAGGCCTTTCCTTTCTGAGCAAATCCCAGACTAGGGGTCTTGTCTAAGCTGAATTACTGCAACGCTCTACTCGCAAGACTGCAGACTTCCATCAAACCTCTGCAGATTATTCAGAATGTGGCGGCAAGAGTGATCTCTAAGGAACCTAAAGGAGCACACTTAACACCTCTCTTTATCAGGCTACACTGGCTCCCTATAGATGCTCGCAGCGAATTCAAAGCTCTCCTCATCGTCCACAAAACCCCCACAGGTATTGCACCCCCCTACCTTCATTCGCTAATACAGACGTATGTGCCTTCAAGATCCCTTCGCTCAGCGAAGGATTGACGTCTGGTGGTACCGACCCAAAATGGTAAGAAATCTCTCTCACGCACCTTCTCTGGGTCAGTTCCATGATGGTGGAACAATCTACCCGTCACAACGCGCCTGTCAGACTCTGTCTCCACCTTCAAAAACTGCCTCAAAACCCATATTTTCCATTTGCACCTAACAAACAAATAAACCTACAACTAATAACCTCCATTTACATCCTCACTGTTCTTTATAAAAAATTAAAAAATTAAAAAAATCCTTTCTCCCTTAGCACTCGGTAGTTATGTTGTATTGTTCTTGCTAGGACTGGCATCAATTTAGCTTACGTTTGCTCTGTTATTGCCTGTTGTATTTGTTTCTTTTGTTCATTTGTAAGTTGCTTTGGATAAAAGCGTCAGCTAAATGACAAAATGTAAAATGTAAATGCAAAACATACGTTTTTCTGATCTGAGGTTGTCAGTGAAGTCAACAAATGTACGTCTGTTTGTTTCACACCATTCTTGAAAGCAGGTGTTTGCATCCTTCTGTATCTCATCATAATCCTGATCCCTGTTTTCGTAGTATACTCTTACAAGCCATTCATGATACCTCATTGGTTTAAGACTGGATGCCTGTAATAACAAAAGAAACCAAATCCAGTAACTAATGCTTATCCCAAAGACATACACCTTTGTTTTGACTGTTTCTCCATATGAAAGAAATCAGTAAAAGCCTACCTGGTACTTTTCAATCTTGAAAGATTTTTGGGGGTCACTCTTCTTGTAGAAATGGACATTGTCAAGTGGATTGTTACCCACAGCACCAAAACCCATGTCGACAACCTTTTAATTGGAAAACTACGTTAAACTTTTATACTGCAGAAAAGCATTATCTAGACCAGTAACTGGATTTTATCTAGACCAGGGATCTCAAACCAAGCTCCTGAAGGGTTATCATCCTGCAGACTTCAGCTCGAATCCTTCACACACCTGTCTGTACTTATTATTAACCATCAACACATTGACAAGAAACTTTTGAGACTAGAGCTGAAATATTCAGAACGGTAGGCATCAAGGAGCAAGGCATTTTAACTTACATCAACTGTAAACTCATTACTCATTACATCTCTTTGGAGGGGTTTACTGAGATGCAGTTTGTATTCATCCCAGAAATTTCTCCAGTTTGTCTCTAGCTAGAAGAATTGAAAAGGCAAATATTAAAAAGCACTTATAAAATTATTACCATGTTCAAAATTAGCTGAACATACATATCTCTTTTCCATTTGCTGGTGTAGTCGGGCATCTCCCACAATCTTTGGAAGTTTCCTTTTGACAATGTTGTCCAGGATAATTTGGCCATTTGGAACATTCTCTTTGATCCTTTCCAAAATACCATCTGAAAGTGAAATTTTTTTGTTAAAAGTCATGGCCTAGTGATTAGAGTTTGACTCCAAACCCTAGGGTTGTTTTGGGCCGGATATACCACGACCTAGGTGCCCTTGAGTAAAGCACCGAATCCCCAACTGCTGCCCTGGCACTGTGTTCACTGCTTTGTGTGTGTTCATGGTTTGTGTGTGTCTGCTGATGTTTTGCGTGTGTTCCCTACTGTGTGTGTGTGTGTGTGTGTGTGTGTGTGTGTGTGCGCACTTTGGATGTGTTAAATGCATAGCACGAATTCTGAGTATGTCACGTCACTTTCACTTTTTCAAGAGTAAACGACTAATTGCCTATAAAACAGAGAGTATAACAGAGATTGTAAATGACATATTAATACCTTTTAATGTTAATAATAGATAGACACATTTAATCTGTCAACATCTTACGAGATTGCATTTCAACTGTGAGAGACAGAATTTTAAAAAACAATCAGAAAATTACATTGTATGATTTTTTTACATATTTATTGCTAAATTACTGTGTCAAATAAGTACCACAAAAGGTAACAACAGCATATAGTGTTTTCTGCTAAAAAAAATGGCTATATAGGATTGAAATAACAATTTCCTGATCCCATTATAATTGAAAGCATGATCATCATAAGAGAGGCAGACATTATCAGTACACAGAATGCAGTATGCCAGTTTGCAGTATATTTTCGTTTCACCTGGTTGCCTTTAAGGACACAATGACTATTATATTTCAAAAATATTTGCTCAAACTAAGATGTTGTCATGAAATTATAACACCAATACTTTTTTACATTTTTGTAAACTGCAGAGATAATTAAGAGACGTTTATAATTCATGCAATGTTTTTATTTGCATTATTTTTTTTATTCTCATTGTAGAAATTATTATAAAAGCTAGGTAATGTATTCAAACAATCAGCACACCTATATAAATAAGAACAATAATTTAAATTAAATGGTTATTGTAATTAAAAGTTTAGTTAGTATTTTTATTCAGATATGCCATTTAAGGATATCTGCTTGTGCTTATACAAAAGGCATATGTGTTTGTACAAAAGTGAAAATGCTTAATGAAACTAATCATTACTAAATGGATGAATGGAATTAAATATACATTCCCGATTCCAAAACAGTTGGGACACAGTACAAATTGTGAATCAAAACATGCAACAATGTGGACGTTTCAAATTTCAATATATTTTTTCAGAATTCAGCATCTATGACATGTCAAATGTTTAAACTGAGAAAATAAGTTGATTTTAAATTTCATGGCATCAACACATGTAAGAAAAAAGTGGAAACAAGGCCATTTTTACCACAGTTTGGCATCCTCTCTTTTTTTTTATAACCGTCTGCAAACATCTGGGGACTGAGAAGACAGATTGCTCAAGTGCAGGAAAAGGAATGTTGTCTCATTTTTGTCTAATACTGGCTTCTAGTGTCTCAACTGTCTTAAGTGGTTTCATCTTCCTCCTTATGATGCACCAAATGTTTTTTTTTGGGTGAAAGATCTGGACTGCAGACTGGCCATTCCAGGACCCAGATCCTTCATCCTACACAGCCATGATGTAATAACTGATGTATTTGGTCTGGCATTGTCCTGTTGGAAAAAGCAAGGTCTTCCCTGAAATAGTCGACATCTGGATGGGAGCATATGTTGTTCTAGAACTTGGTATACCTTTCAGCAATCTATTTATATATATATAGTCTTAAATTCTAGTCCAGTTATAACTACATGTCTTGTCTTCACCGGGGATAGAGGGAAACATAATTTTGTGTGTCTGACTCTGAGACTATGATGTCTTTTTAGATAATAAAAACTTGAGTTGTCCTTGTCCTCTTTAGTCCGGATGACATAGTATCCCAGCTTTCCAAAAGGTACTTTAACTTTTGTTTCGTCTTTCCACAGAACAGTTTAACACTTTGCCACAGTCCATTTTAAATGAGACTTGGCCCTGAGAAAACGCATGTGCTTTTGGATCATGTTTAGATATGGCTTCTTTTTTCATCTATAGAGTTTTAACTGGTGACTGCGAATGGCACTGTGGATTATATTCACAGACAATGTGTTCTGGAACTAATCTTTAACCCATGTTGTGATTTCATTACAGTATAATTCATGTATGTGATGCAGTGCCGTCTAAGGGCCTGAAGATCACGGGGTTTCCGGTATGGTTCTTCAGCCTTGACCCTTAAGCACAGAGACTGTTCCAGATTGACTGAATCTTTGGATGATATTGTGAAGGGTAGATGATGATAACTGAGAAACTGTTTTAAATTTTTTTATCTGAGAAACTTCTTTCTAATATTGCTCTACAAATTTTCACTGCAGCATTTAAGGTTTTGGTGATCCTCTTCCCATTTTGACTTCTGAGAGGCACTGCCACTCTGAGGGACTCCTTTAATACCCATTCATGTTGCCAATTGTTCTTCCAGACATTTAACTTTTCAAGTTTCTTATTGCTACCTGTCCCAACAATGAGTATATCTTATGAAATCCAAAATGAGCCAAAATTTGGCATGACATTTCAAATGTCTCACTGTCAACATTTGATGGGAATAAAATATACGTTTATGCGGTTTCTAAGTAATTGCATTCCTTTTTTATTCACAATTTGTACAGTGTTCCAACTTTTTTGGAGTCTGGTTTGTATTAAATAATACAAAGATGTGATTTTAAAACTGTTTCTTTGTATAGTAAAATAAATCAACAAAACTTTAAGAATGTTCTGGACTAACCATAACGTCTCTGATACGAATGGTAACCTTAGTTCCCTGAAGGAGGAAACGAGACGTTGTGAGACTGAATGGGGTTGTACTTGACACCTGTTTATGTCTGAACCTATTAAAAAGGCTAATTAATTTGGCGAATGAATCAATTAATGTCCCTGCCCCGGATGACGGGTATAAAAGGGGATAGAAGAGATCATTCCTTACCTTTGTGCTGAGGAACCTAGGTGACCTTCCTAGGACGCTTCAGCGGCAGCCGAATGTTGTGGCATGAATAGCACAATGTCTCCTTCCCTCCTTCAGGGAACCAAGGTTACCATTCGTAACCTGAGACGTACCCTTTCAGTCGGTCTCTTAACGTTGTAAGACTGAATGGGGTTCCTGTATAACCACGCAACACACTACGGCTGTGTCCTGATGTCAGCGGAGCCATAGAGGCTCTACACGAGTCATGACCTTCCATTTGGAACCGGTATGGTATTCACAGAGCTTCCTACTTGAAGTTGAGAGACTCACCCGACAAGTTACAGGGGGCGGCCTTTCATCTCACCATGCTGGTGGGGAAACTGCCTGTCTCGTGACACTGGGAAAAATTTTTCCTGTCTAATCGAGGTCCTACGTTGCGGAGATCACATCCTACACATTTGGTAGGTATCATGTGAAGAATACCGAATGGTTTGCTAAACTTGGGGAGAACATCATGTGGGGATAGCGTGCGAATCCATTTGCGGGGCGCACAGCTCTTAGATGGAGGCCCACCAGGGGGAGTTCACCGGACTAGCCGTATAGGGTAGTCCTCAATGATATATTACCTCGCAACGGGGTCGCCCTTCTGAACCCTTCGGAACCACATTGAAAGGAGCTCCAGCTGAAGTCAGGAGTCAGCCCTATGGGGGTGAACACTTCCTGAGCCTGGCTGAGTAACCTGCCACTATAGAGTGAGCTTATTGAAGGATAGGGTGCTCCAACTCGCACTGAAGAGGGGGAGTAGAAGGGGGATGGGGCAGGAACCGTATATATCAGATGTTATCCTCTCCTCCAGGCTGGGTCCGTCAGGAGCGCTTCCTGGCACATTTGCGAAGAGGCTGCTGACGGGTCCCCACCGCCTGCTTCCTCTGGGCCGCCAAGGTAAGGGGCGCTCTAACTGAGGGCGGGGCCGAGGAAGGGCGTGGCTGTTTGGGAGCAGGAGGAGCCAGCCGGACCCGTACAAGGCAAGAAGTGTTGCATCGCCCCCTTCTGCTGCTGCACTGCAGAGAACTGGTGAGTAAAGTCCGGCACAGGGATCTGCCAGACACGCGAGGCAGATCTCGTGCTGATCTCCCTCTTTGATGCAACTGTTGCACCCAAGAGAACAACGGCGTCCCATTACAGGACCACACGCTGTACCCACAGTTGGAATATAAAAACCTCTGGGAATATTTACTGAAACGCACAGGGGAGTCCAGGACCATCCGCTGCACCACGTAGTCACACCAGCAAGTTTTGTCGGTACCAGACACAACCATCTAGGTTCCGAAGGACAAAAGGTAAGGAATGATCTCTTCCATCCCCTTTTATACCCGTCATCCGGGGCGTGGACATGAATTGATTCATTCGCCAAATTAATTGGCCTTTTCAATAGGTTCAGACATAAACAGGTTCTAAATTACAGCTCCAGTCAGTCTCACAATGTTGAGAGACCGACTGAAAGGGAATCTGGGTTATAGGAAAAACTTTTCTTATAATAAAGAACCCTTAATGGTTCAAAAACAGGATCAACTAACCTAGATTCAAATAACCATTAGAGGATTTCTAATGAACTGTTTAAAGTGATGCAATATTGAACCTTTTAGGTCTTCAGTATATGAAGTTGATAGAACCATTACTTTTTAAAAATGTACACACCAGGCACCTGATTTCTGGATCTACTATGATCCAAGGCTGTCTTAAATCGCAAGACCATAACAACAGCCATCTTTCATTACAACATACTAATTTGAAAAATAAATCAGAATTTATCTGAATGACTGTGTCATCAGGACTCATGATGATGTATCGCTGTATCAACAGCTTTTCCACTCTGAGAGAAGAAACAGTTGATAATCATCTAACGTTTGTGTGACTTGTTGTTGTTTTATGTTTTAAAACTGCATCAACTGGGTTGGTGGTTGGTCTGAAATCATGAGTACTTCAGGATTTTAAGAATTGCCAAAAAATTACATTTTGAATGCATTTTATAGTGACCTCTTTCCATGTTTTTATCTTACCTGAGAGTTTTGTGTAGTCTGCCATGTTGTCTATGGCATTTGCAATTTCAAGTGGATCATTAGCTATCAGAAGTGCTTCTATGACCCTAATGCAGAAACAGAAGAAATCAAGCATTTTTGACATTTGACATTTTTAAGCTTAGATTTATTCATATAAAAGTAAAAAAAAATGAGGGAAACCCACTTGTCCTCAATGATGTTGACAGTCTTGTGCTTGAGGGCCTGGCGATGCAGAGTGTACCGGGTGTAAAACATATCATAAACATCATCTGCCACCTAGAGTAGAAGACAGAAACTTTCATACCAGACCAGCACACTGAATTGATTGGTCTTAAAAGATTGAAATTCTATTAAATAACTCATAAACATAAATGTTACTAAAAAAAAATGTTCTACCATAGTGGGTCTTTGTAAATGATATCTTAAATGTTTACATTACAAGTGTCTGTCAAGTACCTTGTCCCTGAAGCAGATAGCCAGCCTACACACTTTCTTATCTTTCTTTTCCAACTCACATATCTGTGCATGAAAAAATGTCTTAATATATTCTTAATAATATTGTTATCAAACAATATATAGGTAAGAGGATTTGTATTAAAAGGCAGCATTATAAAACAAGCTTGGCTATGTGGTACCTCTTCTCTGGAGCGATCAATTTGTTTTTTGCTCTCCACATTATCCACATCTGCAATCTATAAAGAGTAAAAAGTATTTTTCGACAACATAAAGAAAGTAAAATGTACATTATATAAAATGAAAAATGAAATACAAATGCATGAATTGCAGTGCACTAAATGTTATTTTATTTTGAAGTGTGTTTCCTGGTAATAAGACCCATGATCCTTCCAAGCAGATACCTTTTTTATGATGCTAATAGACAGCACTGTCCTATCTCCTATTTCCACATCACACACCCGTGCACTCTTCAGCAGGCGTTGAAAGTTAAACCCCTTTGGAATTCCCAAATGATGACAGTCTCTGTTTAATTAAAGCAAAATTATATTAAGTAATCCAAAATTACAACTACATTTAGAATAAACTCACAATAGAAACAAATGTTTTTTTACGTTGTTAATAATATATTGAATAATAATGAAATGCCATTATAAACAGCACATTTACCGTGCAAAATAGTCCCATCTATCGGCATCAATTGCATTACGTTTATTTGCCACAATCTCATACAAGAAATATTTGCTTTCTGGCCTCGTCCTGTTCTGTGGCCACTGCAAAATAATATGTTTGTTTTAGCCATTTTTTCTTTATAAAAGTAATCAGAAAAATTACAGCAAGAAGTAAAATAGGAAAGGAGAAAAGGGAAAACATGATTATGAGAGCATATATGGACGTTCACAATCTTTAATCTACAAACTTTAATCTAAAGTCTGAATCAAGTCTAAAGTATTCCTCGCTGAAGGTCATTGTAAGTTCATGTTAAAATAATAAGTTAAAATTCGTATTTGTTGTCGGCAATAGCTGATTGATAATAAATTAAACTGTAACTTACATTATCACCTCCATCGCCCTCTCCCACATACGTACTCATCAATATATGGTGGATTGTGCATTTATATCAACAAAGCTTCGTGTTCAAAAACTGTCACTGTTGGGAGAAACTGCTCACCTAACCTTGAGTTTCTCATGGTTAAATGTAGACCTTTTTATCTGCCGCTGGAGTTCAC
This sequence comes from Triplophysa yarkandensis, assembly GCA_033220385.1. NCBI lineage: Eukaryota > Metazoa > Chordata > Actinopteri > Cypriniformes > Nemacheilidae > Triplophysa > Triplophysa yarkandensis. The sequence continues at coordinate 2,142,749 of JAWHQN010000155.1, read as the reverse complement.
TTCAACCATAATAACAACAGTCTATATTCCACCGGATGCTAATGCCAAGCTTGCATTGAAAGAACTTCATGCAGCCATTAGTAAACAACAGACTGCTCACCCGGAAGCTGCTTTTATTGTTGCGGGTGATTTTAATCACTGCAAACTGAAAACAGTGCTCCCAAAATTCTACCAGCATGTTTGCTGCCATACCAGAGGAGACAAAACTTTGGATAATGTTTACACAAACATTGATGGAGCTTACACAGCGACCACCCTCCCCCACCTCGGACAGTCTGATCACCTTTCATTGTTTCTCTCACCCAAGTATTCACCCCTCATCAACCGTGTGAAGCCATCAGTGAGTACCATCAAAGTGTGGCCAACTGAAGCAGACTCTTTACTTCAGGACAGATTCCAACACACAGACTGGAGGATATTTGCTTCTCAGGCTGCCAAGGGATCTCATACGGACATTGATATGTATACCTCCTCCGTGCTTGATTACACCACCAACACCAATGATGATGTAACAACAGAAAAACAAATCACAACATACCCTAATCATAAGCCATGGATGAACAAGGAGGTTCGAATTTTGCTGAAAGCTAGCAACTCTGCCTTCAGGTTAGATGATTCTCAGGCCTACAGTAAATCCAGGACTAACCTGAAAAGTGGCATCAAGAAGGCCAAGTACAGCTACAAGCTGAAGGTGGAGGAACACTTTCCAAACTCTGACTAAGGACGCATGTAGCAGGGCACCCATGCCAACACTGACTACAAGTCCAGCAGCTCCACCACAACGGTCACGGACGTCTCCTTCCTAAATGAGCTAAATTACTTTTATGCTCGTTTCAACAGCGACAGCAAGGAGACGGCCACCAAAATAACACCCTCAGCAGACCACCAATCTCTCAAACTCAACACCATAGATGTGCACACTGCATTGAGCTGGATCAATGCACATAAAGCTGCTGGCCCAGATGGCATTTCTGGACATGTGCAGAGCAGCTTGCAGGGGTCTTCACAGATATTTTCAATCTGTCCCTAATCCAAGCAACTGTCGGAGAGCACTCTTATCAGAATGATGTTTTATTTAGGCTTGTTTTCTTCTTCTATTTCCAGAATGTAATGCAGATGTGAAAGTGTGAAAGTAAACTGTTTCGTTGCGTTCTGAGAGAAAAGAGTCAGAGTCTTCATTTAAAAACAACTGATTATGGCCCAGAACATTACAGGGAATGTGCTGAAAGGCTAATTGATAATATTAAGCGACTATAGGAAAAAAAGAGCTCAGAATCCAAGACATTGGCGATTGTTTTATTAAATGGATCAAATTATCCAACGTGGAAACTCCAATGTCCGATGGCATTGATGATAGATGGAATACGGGACTTGGTAAATGGTACTGAAAGTGCTCCATGATTAGATCCAAGTAAGTAAGCAAGTTTACATGGCTAAACATGATTGTGCACTGGCTACCATCGTATTGTCTTTTGAACCATCTTTGCTCTATTTAATGGGAGAGCCTTGAGATCAAACTGTCATGTGGAAAAAGTTATTGGATCAGTTCCAATAGAAAATATTGGCAAATAAGCTAGCACTGAGGCGAAAACTATTCCTTACATTTTATATATGGAGTCTCAGCTCCATATAGGTGAAAAAGGTGAAAAGACAAGAAAATAGCTCAGACAGTGAAAGTGTTGTATTTATTGTGAGTCATGCACTATCAGTAACTTCAAACAAAGGAACAAATAGCTGGATTGTAGATTGTGGAGCAACTTGTCATACATGGAATGACAAAAAACTGTTTGGTGAGTTTAATAGCCTTGAGAATCCACAAAAAGTTAACCCTCGGAGATGGTTATTCTGTTGAAGCAACTGGATGTGGAGTTGTTCGTCTAAAAAGGACACTAACTGATTATAAGACAAAGATGTGTAAGCTGAATGATGTGCTGTACGTACCACAAATATCATGCAATTTACTTGTGTGTCAAAAGTAACATAGTTGGGAAAAAGTTCACAGAGGAAAAATGTTACATCAACGATGTAATTTAAAAGCTGATGGCTACTGCAACAATAGAAGGCAGTCTCTATTATGTGAACCCTAGAGATAGTAATCAGGTTCATATAACAGAATATGTGAATACACATAAAGAGACTAAGGATCAGATCTGACATTATGGCCACCGAGTGATACAGAAACTGAAGAAGCTGCGTAGTGAGTGTTTAGAAGATGGTTTTGGCTTTGATGTGTCAAAAGACATAGACTTCTGTGAGTCATGTTCTTCAGTGAGTCATGTGCTGAAGGATAACAGCGTTGCAGTAAATTCACAATCAGTGATCACAAAAGGGCTGTTGAACCTCTTGGCTTAGTGCACGATGATGTGTGGGAAATTGAATGCAAAGTCATTAAGTGGGGCTGAAAAATTTCCGACATTCATTTATGAAAATACTCACTATGTGTGGGTGTATGTCCTGAAGCAGAAAAGGGAAGTCTTTCAGAAATTTCTAGAAAAGAAAGCAATGACAGCACAATCGACTGGAAGACAGCTGAAAGTCTTGCGCACAGACAATGGAAGAGAATATACATCATCTAAGCTTCAGGATTACATGAAGAAAGAAAGAAATCAACATGAGCTCACTGTGTCCAAAACTACTGAACAAAATGGTGAAGCTGAACAAATGAAACAAACACTGGTGGAGACAGTGAGATCAATGTTAACTGATGCAAAGCTACCACAAAAGTTCTGGGCAGAAGCACAATCAACAGCTGTGTATGTAAGAAATAGAAGCCCAACAAAATCTGTGAGAGAAATGAATCCCTATAAAGCCTGGACATGTGAGACACTAAAGATTCATCATCTGCCAGTTTTTTGGATGTACTGTTTATAGGCATGTTCCCAAGGATAAACGAAAGAAACTGGATCCCAAAGTAAAGAAGTGTATCCTGTAGGATATGGAACAGAAACAAAAGGATATCAACTATACCAAGTTGTTGGTATATTGACAATGACATTGGAGCTGTGCGTGGCTGTACAGTCGTGTGTGTACAGGGAGTACAGGAGTGGGCTGAGAACGCAGCCCTGAGGAGCACCAGTGTTGAGGGTCAGTGGGGATGAGGTGTTGCTGCCCATTCTGGATTATGTCTCAAGTAACCCGGAAGCACTGGTGCCAAATGACAAGAATTTACCAGTGGATGAGTTCTGGTAAAAGCTGTACAAGCTGTCCAAAGTAAGATCTGTGATCTCATGGCAGTTGAGATTTCTGGAGATCAGTCAGCTGATGAAGGTGCCCGTGATGCTGCCAGATTCTATCTGTGATGTGGAAAGGGCCTTCAGCATTGTGCTTCACATCTAGACAGAATTTAGGAGTGAGATGTCTCACCAAACACTTGTCAATCTGATGTCTTCATATAGGCCAAGGGCTACATTTGGTGTGTATGTAAATAGTTACATACCCGGGGGGGAAAGTAGGGGGTGTGCGGGGGGATTGGGTTTTTTTTTTGTTTCGTTTGGCTTTTTGCAGGTTGGAATGTCTGTTTACGTATTTAAGGTAAACTTCACATGCAAAAATTTTATTAAGAAATAAAATTTCACATTACAAGCTTTAAATTACTCATGATTTAATTTCATTTTACAAGCACGTCTGTGTCACAATGGCCCACCCTGCTAATATTAGGCGCTAACTGATAATTCGTTCATTTATTTTTTCACTTACTACATTTATCAAAATGGACATCTGGTTAAAAAAGTCGACAAAGACAAGATGCTGAGAATGATTTGAGTGTAAAACTGTCATCCATTACCCCGAATTTGATGATCTGTGTCCAAAAATGCAGGCCCATCCACCTCACTAAAAAAGGTAGTAATCTTTTTTATTTATAACAGATTTTTTATGTTTTCTAATCTACAGTGAATATTTGTATTAAGTTATTGCAATTAAAAATGTGAAGTTTAACAGAGTAAAGTGTTGGGGTGCTTGACAGGTGTCAAACACTAGAAAGGAGTGCATGCTGCAAAAAAGTTTGGGAACCACTGATCTAGATGAACAACTGAAGAAAATGAGATTCGTGCAGACCACATATGATCCATGCATTAAAACTGCAGCAACAGGTGAGATGTTCATTATTGCTGTGTATGGTGATGACATTCTCTTGTCTGGATGAAGCAATAAACGAATGATGGAAGTGAAGAAAATGCTCACCAAAGACTTTTGAAACAGGAGAAATTTGGATGGATCAGGGAACATAAGCAAAATATGTGCTGGAGAAATTTGTAATGAAAAACCCAGTAAGTCAGCAAGCAAACCAGAAGACATTAACACAAAAGTTGTCAAACACTCTGATGACAGTCAAGCAGTGGATCAAAAACAATTTCAGTGTGCTCTTGGTAGTCTGCTTTACTTTGCTTACCAATTGTTGCTTTACAATGTTGCAAAGTTTTTTGCTAAACCCATGAAGCAGCACTGGATTGCTGTCAAATGTATTATGAGATATCTAAATGGAACCTTAAATGTAGATCTGCTATACAGCAAAGACAAGCCAAAGGAATGCATTGCATTCTCAGATGCAGATTGGGATGGTGACCAATGATCGCAAGTCCATGTCAGGATACATGTTCCAGATCAATGGAGCAGCTGTGAGTTGGAGAAGCAAGAAACAGACATGTGTAGCCCTCTCCACTGCTGAAGCTGAGTACATGGCATTGGCAAGTGCAGATCAAGAAGCAGTCTGGATGTGACAAGTGATGACAGATCTAAAAGTCTACCAAGCAGGACCAACAGTGATGTTTGAGGACAACCAATCTGCTATTTGCATAGCAAAGAACTCTCAATTTCACAGACGTTCCAAAAACATTCACATTAAATACAATTTATTTTGGGAGCAAATTGCCTGGGGAGTCATAGATCTGAAGTACTGCAACTCTTACGTTTGTGACATGTTCACGTTCAAGTACACGTTCAAGTACTGAGTCAAGTCAAGTTCGCGAACCTAAGAGAGATGCTGTTAAAGTAAGGTATTAAGCAATTGTTCTTTTCAAAATTGTATTTTGATTAGGGACCTCTGCGGGGCGCTGTTGTTACTTATATACATATTCCATCATTGTTTTTTCCAGAATGTGATGCAGATGTGAAAGTGTGAAAGTAAAAAGTTTAATTGCATTCTGAGAGAAAAGAGTCAGAGTCTTCATTTAAAGCAAACAGCAACTGAATATTTTTAAAATCCACATCCATTGTACCAGTGCTGAAACACTCCTCCCAAAGGTGCCTGAATGACTATCAACCCGTGTCACTCACACCCATCATCATGAAGTGGTTAGAGAGACTTGTCCTAGCACATCTCAAAGACTGCCTCCAACCTACACTGGACCCACCAATTTGCCTACCACAGAAATATGAGCACAGAGAAGCAGTATGACTAGTTCTGCATTCACACACTTGTACAATAACAACTCTTATGAATGGATATTGTTTGTTGACTTTAGTTCAGCATTTAACACCATTATCCCCTCAAAGCTGACCACTTCATTTTGAGACCTGGACATTAACACCTCCCTCTGCAGCTGGATTATGGACTCTCTGACCAACAGGCCTCAGTATGTTAAGCAAGGCCACACCCACTCCACCACAACCACACTTAACGCCGGCGTACCACAGGACTGTGTTCTGAGCCCATTCCTTTACTCCTTTTATACACACGACTGCAAGCCTGTGCATAGATCCAACTCCATCATTAAGTTTGCAGACGACACCAGAATGATAGGCCTCATCAGTGACAACGATGAGACTGCCTACAAGGAAGAGGAACAGCACCTGGCTAGATGGTGCGTTGACAATAACCTGCTCGTTAACACCACTAAGACAAAGAATCTCATTGTGGACTTCAGGAAGAAGAAAGTAAGCAAGCATGACCCCATCCACATTGAAAGCATTATTGTTGAACGTGTCTCCAGCTTCAAGTTCCTGGGAACTTGAACCCATTTATATAGGATGTTCACAGTTCATCTATCTGTATATCCTTCTAATATTTTTTTAAATATGTAAATAATGTCCATAATACTTACATATTCTGTAAAGTTATTGTTCATATTATAGATCCATATATTCTTTACTTACTGCTTATTGCACTTCTGGTTAGATACTAACTGCATTTCGTTGCCTTGTACCTTACATGTTCAGTGACAATAAAGTTGAATCTAATCTAATGTATAGAAAATACACAAATATTATAATTACAGTTTGTCTATACTTTTAGATGCACTGGCAATCAAAACAGATGTTCTTAGATGTCTTAAAAAATGTCTTTATCTTAAATGCCAAACTCTTTAAACATATCCTGCGTCTAAAATGAGATTATGATGTTAAATGAATGCTCTACAGGGTCCCTCCTTCGAGCCCTTGGTTCGAGCTAATCTTTCTCATCTGACAAGAAAGACAGCCCTCCTCGTAGTGCTAACTTCTATCAAGAGGTTAGGGGAATTACACGCAATCTCTGTGCCTACCGAGGGCCTTGAGTTTGGAGCGGCTGAGTCTCACTTGATCCCTGTGAGTCAGAACCTTGCCTCCTGGCTTCCCCTTCGGGAGTGAGTATAGGCATCTTATGCTTTACTAAGAATTCTCTTAAAGTCAGCCCAACGGAGTGGCAGTATTGGAATCTGGTAGTGTTACTCTGGAGCATGGCTAACCCCCCTTTTTTGTTCTAGTACCTGTGCATTACCCTCTTTTCTAATGAGTTCTTCCCCTTAGTTGGTTAGACCATATAGCAATTTTAATATGTAACCTCTGAGAGCGGGATGTCGTCTCTGTAAGTAATGCCCTCCATTAGAGGGGTCTCGTTTACCATTGTGTGTGGCTCCAGGCGACTACCTCACCAAGAGGCTGAAGGGCGCCACTGTGCTAGCCATAGGTATTAGTCTGTCATGTTTCTAAGAAGCGCTGATGACACCTTAACGCCTCTCACTAGCATACGCCCAGGCTTGTCTGTGTTGCCCATGTAAACGTGGGAACACAACCAAAGTCTCATGACGGGATAACACAGGTCCCCACTCCGTCTCAGCACAATGTCGAGACTAACTTAAAAGGAACGATTTTATTTGCATTGGTACACCAGAACTGTAAGTTAAAATGGAAGTTAAAATGTGATACACAAAACCTTATAATCAGCATCCAAGATGACTGGATTTTACGTGTCAGAAACTACTTTACAACACCTTAAGTGACAAAATAGTTATTGGTTTCACCATATAATTTTTTTTACTTAAACAGAAAACTGCTCTGACACAACTTTGGTTTAATGACTTCTAGCTGATTTATAGCCAGTCTTTAAGTAACGAAAGATAGTACCTCGGTAGCTGAAGCATCCACCCCCTTCATTAATTCCCTGATGAAAGGTATATCTTCATCTGGAATCAAGTCATATTTCTCCATTTCTTGTCTCAGTCCATTGTCGTCTACCATATACTGAAACATCTCAACTGAGGCATCTTCATGCTGTTAGAACAATAAAACCATACAGAGACACGAATAGAAAAAACATGTACATCTTCATATAAATATTATCTCATGTACTTTACAGATCAGATCCCTGATAGCAAACATTCCTATGTGAGACATCTATTTGATGCCTGCATGTGCAAGATGTCTCTAAAATACTGCTGCTTTTAAAAATTAAAAGTTTTATCCACACCAACCCAAAATGTGACCTCTGCTTCCACCTATCTAGTGAGTGTTGAACATTTGAAGTGCTAGTCATAAACACATATCCAGAGCGGTGAGCAGCTATCAGTGCACCACATGTAGTTTAGTTGCAGTTCCGGAACTGAGAATCGGACCAATGACCTTGTGGCTATGAATGTGATTCTTTGTCTACTAGCCCAGTACTGTTACTAATTGGTTATTTAAATTAATTTGATTAGCGTAAGTGTGGTCTCATAAACTTATATTGAACACCAATTATTACAACATTCATGCAAATATTGATTTAAATGTAAACACTGTTTTAATGACATAGAGATAAATATGCAAGACATCTTACCTGCCAATCAAGACCTAGAAAAAAGTATTTGGGACATGATTACTAACTATTTTAAATAGTTCACAGAGTAAAAACAACACATCTCCGTGTTCATGTCCCTGAAAGCACACAAACATCTACAGTAGGTGACATCTACTATGTGTTTCTTTGATTATTTGTTCATCTGCTAGACATCTCCAAAATATTTGCTGACAGATGTGTTATAGATCAGTCATTTTCAATCCTGATCCTCATTCTCAGGTAAAGATTTTACTTTTACTCCCTCTTCACTTGTTACCCAGATAGAAAGCAAGTGTCATAAAACATTGATATAATACACTAATAATAACACTTCCGATTCATTAAGTTCATTCTTTTCTACTCTTAAAGGCTTATTTCACCCACAATTAAGGATTTAGAAACTGATGCATTGAACAAAATTCAACAAGATTGATTCATTTTCTCATAAGGGAAGTTCAATGCTCAGTCCTTAACATCTTACAGACATCTTCTAGATCATGGGTTTTCAAGAGGTATTCAGTGAAAGTTCTAAGCGATTCAGTCTCTATATTTTCCTAAAACATTGTCTGATTATAAACAGATAAACCGATAAATAATTATTTACCAATTCAGTCCATTTGGGTGTACAATTTAAAGAACTAACTTAATTTATGTTTTTTATATAATTTAATCCCAAAAAGCCTGTTTTGTAAAAATATAACAGTAATATTTTAAATATAACCTATATAGTGTCACTTCACCTGTAAAAATCTTAGTTTTGTTCAGACTTATTATCTAATCATTATTATTTAAACTTGAGCATGGGTATCACAGGAAGGATCACAAATGTTCTTATGCTGATCAATGCTAAAAATCTTTAATGTAGATAAAAATTTTCATAAAGTGTATCTTAAGTGTCAACTTGCAGATGAGCAAACAACCAGACTTGTTATTTACATCTTCCTGAGGGGATAGGTTGCTTCACAATTCAGTTTGACTACAAGATGCAAATACAAAAATAAATAAATGTTAATTTCTAGCTACTTCAGTTCTTTTTTCGTTACATTTACAGTTTACTGGTTTGCAGATTTTTTGAAGAATTTAAACATGTTTTAATCCACATTCGTATTTTTTTTTCATTACTTGGTAAATTATTATTTTAGATTGGTGGGCAGAAGTGAAAGGTCCTTGCAAAAATATGCATTAATCCAAAAAAACAGGAAAAGCCTGATAAGGCACAACATGATTTATCACAAAATAATATGTTAATTAATATTAATTAATTAATTTATAGCTACACTTCCACTGAAAGTATAAATCAATTTCAACAGAAATTTTATTCAAAAATTGAATACAGGTATAGTTGCTCACCTTCTCGAGCTTTACAAATGAACTTTCCATCAAACAAATGAGAGAAAGGACCATGACCTTAAAGAGAAACATCAATAGGTTTTTGGGCACAGAAAACATCAACATTTTTTAATACAATGTTTAGCTACAGATATAGTTCACTACTACCGATCAAGCACATGTGTTTCCAAAATAAGTCTTTCCAAAATGTTTTTCTAAGTTATGAGGAGACAGATTTAATGTTTTAAAATGCCTGATATTAACGTCCATTAGACCGCTGAACCAAGTTAAAACTTTTTTTTTATTACAAATGCAAACACAAATGGACATTTTTTTAATCAAGTTCTGTACTTCAATTACTCATTTTTTTAAATGTATAAGTATGAATTAAATGGCTTTAAGCATATGGAAATAAACCGAGTCTGGGGGTTCCATACAAATGTGCGTTGATAAACCTACTGGAATTTTGTATTAAACATTTGCAAATTAAAAGCATTTCAATCCAGAAAGATGAAGGGATCAAAACTGTCACTTACAGATAAACACTGCTGTTTTATTTTGTTTCAAGTATTTTTATTTGCCGTACCAAAATGTGCATAACAATAATGGATCCAAACAACTAATGATGACATATTAAAGACATCCCCAGAGGAGCCAAACACACTGCACTTTAACTCTTACAGTTTTACACTGGACTATACATACACACTGCACTTTACCTCCAACAGTTTAACACTGGACTATACACACACTGCACTTTAACTCTAACAGTTTAACACTGGACTATACATACACACTGCACTTTAACTCCAACAGTTTAACACTGGACTATACATACACACTGCACTTTAACTCCAACAGTTTAACACTGGACTATACACACACTGCACTTTAACTCCAACAGTTTAACACTGGACTATACACACACACTGCACTTTAACTCCAACAGTTTAACACTGGACTATACACACACACTGCACTTTAACTCTAACAGTTTAACACTGGATAATACATACACACTGCACTTTACCTCCAACAGTTTAACACTGGACTATACACACACTGCACTTTAACTCTAACAGTTTAACACTGGACTATACATACACACTGCACTTTAACTCCAACAGTTTAACACTGGACTATACATACACACTGCACTTTAACTCCAACAGTTTAACACTGGACTATACATACACACACTGCACTTTAACTCTAACAGTTTAACACTGGACTATACATACACACTGCACTTTACCTCCAACAGTTTAACACTGGACTATACACACACTGCACTTTAACTCTAACAGTTTAACACTGGACTATACATACACACTGCACTTTAACTCCAACAGTTTAACACTGGACTATACATACACACTGCACTTTAACTCCAACAGTTTAACACTGGACTATACACACACTGCACTTTAACTCCAACAGTTTAACACTGGACTATACACACACACTGCACTTTAACTCCAACAGTTTAACACTGGACTATACACACACACTGCACTTTAACTCTAACAGTTTAACACTGGATAATACATACACACTGCACTTTACCTCCAACAGTTTAACACTGGACTATACACACACTGCACTTTAACTCTAACAGTTTAACACTGGACTATACATACACACTGCACTTTAACTCCAACAGTTTAACACTGGACTATACATACACACTGCACTTTAACTCCAACAGTTTAACACTGGACTATACATACACACACTGCACTTTAACTCTAACAGTTTAACACTGGACTATACATACACACTGCACTTTACCTCCAACAGTTTAACACTGGACTATACACACACTGCACTTTAACTCTAACAGTTTAACACTGGACTATACATACACACTGCACTTTAACTCCAACAGTTTAACACTGGACTATACATACACACTGCACTTTAACTCCAACAGTTTAACACTGGACTATACACACACTGCACTTTAACTCCAACAGTTTAACACTGGACTATACACACACACTGCACTTTAACTCCAACAGTTTAACACTGGACTATACACACACACTGCACTTTAACTCCAACAGTTTAACACTGGACTATACACACACACTGCACTTTAACTCCAACAGTTTTACACTGGACTATACGTACACACTGCACTTTAACTCCATCAGTTTTACACTGGACTATACGTACACACTGCACTTTAACTCCATCAGTTTTACACTGGACTATACACACACACTGCACTTTAACTCTAACAGTTTAACACTGGACTATACACACACACTGCACTTTAACTCTAACAGTTTAACACTGGACTATACATACACACTGCACTTTACCTCCAACAGTTTAACACTGGACTATACACACACTGCACTTTAACTCTAACAGTTTAACACTGGACTATACATACACACTGCACTTTAACTCCAACAGTTTAACACTGGACTATACATACACACTGCACTTTAACTCCAACAGTTTAACACTGGACTATACACACACTGCACTTTAACTCTAACAGTTTAACACTGGACTATACACACACACTGCACTTTAACTCCAACAGTTTAACACTGGACTATACACACACACTGCACTTTAACTCCAACAGTTTAACACTGGACTATACACACACACTGCACTTTAACTCCAACAGTTTAACACTGGACTATACACACACACTGCACTTTAACTCCAACAGTTTAACACTGGACTATACACACACACTGCACTTTAACTCCAACAGTTTTACACTGGACTATACGTACACACTGCACTTTAACTCCATCAGTTTTACACTGGACTATACGTACACACTGCACTTTAACTCCATCAGTTTTACACTGGACTATACACACACACTGCACTTTAACTCTAACAGTTTAACACTGGACTATACACACACTGCACTTTAACTCCAACAGTTTAACACTGGACTATACGTACACACTGCACTTTAACTCCATCAGTTTTACACTGGACTATACACACACACTGCACTTTAACTCTAACAGTTTTACACTGGACTATACACACACCCTGCACTTTAACTCCAACAGTTTAACACTGGACTATACGTACACACTGCACTTTAACTCCATCAGTTTTACACTGGACTATACACACACACTGCACTTTAACTCTAACAGTTTTACACTGGACTATACACACACCCTGCACTTTAACTCCAACAGTTTAACACTGGACTATACGTACACACTGCACTTTAACTCCATCAGTTTAACACTGGACTATACGTACACACTGCACTTTAACTCCAACAGTTTAACACTGGACTATACATACACACTGCACTTTAACTCTAACAGTTTAACATTGGACTATACGTACACACTGCACTTTAACTCTAACATTTTAACATTGGACTATACATACACACTGCACTTTAACTCTAACAGTTTAACACTGGACTATACACACACTGCACTTTAACTCCATCAGTTTAATACTGGACTATACACACACACTGCACTTTAAAACCAACAGTTTAACACTGGACTATACGTACACACTGCACTTTAACTCCATCAGTTTAACACTGGACTATACACACAAACTGCATTTTAACTCTAACAGTTTAACACTGGACTATTCAAACACACTGCACATTAACTCTAACAGTTTAACACTGGACTATTCACACACACTGCACATTAACTCTAACAGTTCAACACTGGACTATACACACACACTGCACTTTAACTCTTACAGTTTAACACTGGAATACACACACACACACTGCACTTTAACTCTTACAGTTTAACACTGGACTATACATACACACACTGCACTTTAACTCTAACAGTTTAACACTGGACTATACACACACACACACACTGCACTTTAACTCTAACATTTTAACATTGGACCATACATACACACTGCACTTTAACTCTAACAGTTCAACACTGGACTATACACACACTGCACTTTAACTCCATCAGTTTAATACTGGACTATACACACACACTGCACTTTAAAACCAACAGTTTAACACTGGACTATACGTACACACCGCACTTTAACTCCATCAGTTTAATACTGGACTATACATACACACACTGCACTTTAACTCTAACAGTTTAATACTGGACTAAACACACACACACACTGCACTTTAACTCTAACAGTTTAACACTGGACTATACATACACACTGCACTTTAACACCAACAGTTTAATACTGGACTATACATACACACACTGCACTTTAACTCCATCAGTTTAATACTGGACTATACATACACACACTGCACTTTAACTCTAACAGTTTAACACTGGACTATACACACACACACACTGCACTTTAACTCTAACATTTTAACATTGGACCATACATACACACTGCACTTTAACTCTAACAGTTCAACACTGGACTATACACACACTGCACTTTAACTCCATCAGTTTAATACTGGACTATACACACACACTGCACTTTAAAACCAACAGTTTAACACTGGACTATACGTACACACCGCACTTTAACTCCATCAGTTTAATACTGGACTATACATACACACACTGCACTTTAACTCTAACAGTTTAATACTGGACTAAACACACACACACACTGCACTTTAACTCTAACAGTTTAACACTGGACTATACATACACACCGCACTTTAACTCCATCAGTATAACACTGGACTATACATACACACACACACTGCACTTTAACTCCATCAGTTTAATACTGGACTATACATACACACACTGCACTTTAACTCTAACAGTTTAATACTGGACTAAACACACACACACACTGCACTTTAACTCTAACAGTTTAACACTGGACTATACACACACACTGCACTTTAAAACCAATTGTTTAACACTGGACTATACACACACACACACTGCACATTAACTCTAACAGTTTAACACTGGACTACATACACACACACACACACACTGCACATTAACTCTAACAGTTTAACACTGGACTATACACACAAACTGCACTTTAACTCTAACAGTTTAACACTGGACTATACACACACACTGCACATTAACTCTAACAGTTTAACACTGGACTATAAACACACACTGCACTTTAAAACCAAGAGTTTAACACTGGACTATACACACACACTGCACATTAACTCTAACAGTTTAACACTTAACTCTACACACACACACACACACACACACACACACACACACACACACACACACACACACACACACACACACACACACACTGCATATTAACTCTAACAGTTTAATACTTGACTATACACACAAACTGCACTTTAACTCTAACAGTTTAACACTGGACTATACACACACTGCACTTTAACTCTAACAGTTTTACACTGGACTATACACACACACTGCACATTAACTCTAACAGTTTAACACTGGACTATACATACACACTGCACATTAACTCTAACAGTTTAACACTGGACTATACACACAAACTGCACTTTAACTCTAACAGTTTAACACTGGACTATACACACAAACTGCACTTTAACTCTAACAGTTTAACACTGGACTATACACACACACTGCACTTTAATTCTAACAGTTTAACACTGGACTATACATACACATCGCACTTTTTATAACAGTCATCTAATTACAACTGTACATCATCCTATGCACAACATCTTTACTGTATTCAGAATACGTTCACTTTGCTGCAGCTTAGCATATTTTTATGCACATCTCTATGTATATAATGCATAATATGCACACTCTGTGTTTAGTGTGTAATGTTTTGTGCTAACTGAATGTATGTACACACTGTGTTGAATGTTTCGACAGTGTTTGTCCAATAGTACACTGTGTGTACTGATTATATATATGTGCATATAGCACACTGTCTAATGTTGAAGTCTGTACTATATATTACATGTTATATGTTAATGTTGTGAGCTGAAAGGGGGTTTGATCTTGAGAACCCATTGTCTCCAAGCCTATTAAAAAAGGCCAATTAATTGGCGAATGAATCAATTCGCCCGTGATGACGGGTATAAAAGGGGACAGAAGAGATCATTCATCACCGTTTCGTGCTGAGGAACCTGGGAAGCCTCCCCCGGTCGCTGCAGCGGTGGCCGGGTAACTTGGCACGGGAAGTCACAACCATACGTAACCGTAGACGTTCCCTTTCAGTCGGTCTCTCAACGTTGTGAGCTGAAAGGGGGTCGAATTCAATCCCCCCACGATGCCAGGCCACGTCCTGACATGCACAGAGCGACTTACTCACTCTCCCTTAGTCACGACCCACCAGTAAGTCTCGGCAAGGTGTCATCAGAGCTTGCTAGAAGTTGAGAAACTCTCGCCAATGATGCATCGGACGGTGGCCTTACTCGTACCTTAGCTAGGAGCCGTCCGTCACCGTGGCATCACTGGGGAGGGCTATCCCTCTAATCGAGGGTCTGCGTACGGAGACCACATCCCGCACTTGGGGGGGTAATGTGGAGATTACCTCATGATTCTCGCCTTCTGGGAAGAAGTCATGGGAAAAACTAGAATGGGGCGCAGACCTCCGCCTTCCTCGGACACGATGAAGTAGGGGCTTAGAATTCTAGGGCCATCTCGGCTCGTGGGACAGGCTCGATCGCAGGACGTAAGACTCCTCGTTCTTCACCAAAGTGTAGAGGATGCCCAGAACTTGGGCAGGCATCTGGCGACCTGGATCGAGGAGCTGAGACGGATCGTACGCTCCAGCCATCGTGACGGAGTGCACAGCCGGCCAGGCTGGCAACTTGTCCGTCAGAGGAATCAGAGGGCCGATCTGCTTCACAATAGCTGAGGCGGGTGGTTCGTAGCTGTCAAGACCAGCGGCCAGCCAGGGTGGGGACCCTGGGGGGATGGGTGGTCTCGACATGCCTCCTTTGCCCGGAGACCGATGCGCCCCCGTGGAACGCATAAGTCTGCGAACCACATCTGCTAGCCGTGCACTGTCGCATGGAGAGTGAATGTTGCTGCAGAAACCCAGGGAAGGAGACACCCTGGGTGAGACCTGTCAAAGTAACCGCTTTAGGCAGCTACTGACGGGATGGAGTTGCCTACCTGCACGAGGCCGATGTTCCGGGGGCGCCAGCTGTTCAGGGGGCGCTCATACCGGAGCCGGCAGCACGGATCTCCTGCAAGGCTTCCTGCTTGGTGCAAAAAGGCCATTACATGGAGAAAAGACACAGCAGGCCCTGCGGCCGCATAGGGGAAAATATGCATGCTTTGGGGGGGGGGGGCTTCGGTCTGAGGACACAGATGTGTCACAACAGCGCGCTCTGCTGGTGGGATACCGTATAGCCCCGGGCTGGGCCCCTATCGGGGGAAGTGAGAGCGGACGAGCTGTCATGACGGAGGCGGGCCACTAGGGGGGTCCGACGCTTGCAGCTCGCTCTCAGATGCTGCAACTGACAGCTCGTCCTCCTCGCGTGTTTGCGGGTGCGAGATGGTGAAAGGTCTCGAGAAGACGGGAAAGAAGAGCGTGTTGGGGTATGGGCGGTCCGCGAGAGTGAAACTGACGGAGAAACGCCCATATTGATCTCCAAATCACAAACGCCGCTCGCGGTAGATACAGACCGAACCAGGGGTTCGGCTGCAGAGCTACGGGGAGCAAACGAAGTGGTGTCAGATTTCATGATAAAAAAAGACACCGGGACCGTAACTTCTTTATCGTCATGTTCTCACGGAGAGAATACAACGTCCACACGAGACCGTTCTCAGCGTGCTGGAGACCCAAACACGTGAGGCAGATCTCGTGGGAATCCCCGTCCTCGACCAGCCGGTTGCACCCAAGAGAACAGCGGCGTCCCATTACAGAACCACACGCTGTGCCCAGGTAAGAAATTTGCTCTTTTAGATTTAAAGCTTTAAAACACCTCCAGCAGTTGCTGAAACGCCCAGGGGAAGTCGCGCTCAGGAACGTTCCGCTGCACCGCGTTATAATTCTCCAGCATTCTGTTAGACTCGAGACGCTCGAGGAGCACACCATGGTTCAGAAGAACAAAACGGTGATGAATGATCTCTTCCGTCCCCTTTTATACCCGTCATCATGGGCGGGGACATGAATTGATTCATTCGCCAATTAATTGGCCTTTTTTAATAGGCTCGGAGACAATGGGTTCTCAAGATCAAACCCCCTTTCAGTCACAACGTTGAGAGACCGACTGAAAGGGAACTGCAATTTTTCTGGAGTAAGCTCCCAAGAATTTCACTCACCAGGGCACATGTGCTGTGGTAATGTGACGATAAAAATGACTTTGACTTTGTATGTTAGTTACCGAATCAGAATGCTAACTTACTAAAAAACCTGGTTGTCTGGTGTGATAACACAGAAACATCACATCGCATGGTTGTTAGTTCTTATTTTATATTGTAAAGTAAGTTTTTATGTTATGATGTAAATTGAGGATATCAGTTATTCATCATTGTGTACATTTTTGTTGAAGTCCCAAATAGGATATCAAAACAAAGAACCTATGTGTGCGTGTGCACACGCATGTTTGCTGCTTGTAGTCTTTTTAATGGTGTATAGTTCCAGAAAATTTTCCAAAAGGATTCGCAGGGCTGGAAGAGTGCATCGAGCACAGAAAGACTTCTACATGCATCTGACTCCGTGTTTTATTTACAACTGAACCATGCTTAGCATGAGAAGATGGCACGTTTACAGTCTAAAGGATTCAGAATGAAAAACCGTGTTAATTTGTCAATACCTTCATTTACCACTGTAAGCCAAAAGTGATTGTATGATTTGGCTGTTTTTAAGAGCTATGAAATCCTAAATCTCATTGTTTTCCGACCAACTTTATTCAAGCAGAAATGCATACTTATCCTTATTTTAATCACTAATGGCCCTTAAAGGGCTTGTGGTACTAGTGAATACACAGCAAAATAGACAAGGAGTTAAATTCATGGCATCTATTTAAAATGTTCAGTTCTCATTCAATATTTTTAACACAATGATCTAAAATGTCACTGTAAGGACATGATAAGTAAGGGTAATGAGAAAAAATATAATATAGTTTCTGTGTTTTTACAGACGTTTATTTTAAAATAAATATTTACATTTAAAATCTTTCTGTGTGTTGTGATAATTTAGCGAAAGTATTTGATCAGGATCACTCAGGGAGAATCTGTAAAATAACAACATTTCTTTGTAAAACTTTTAAATTAAACATTAGTAAAAGTTTTTTTTACACGTTATTAAGGTGAAAATACTTTGCTTTATTTTCATTTTACTTTTGTTTTTGTTTATTGCTGTCCGTGATTTGACAATTTGTTTTCCTTTTTTTTCAGTGTCATTTTCCTGATACATTTTATTGCATTATTGTGTTGGGCATTGCTATGAAATCTGGAATATAATAGTCCGATAAAATTGAACAGTTATCCAGCAGCTTGTATTTTATTATAAATTTGAAGCAAAAAGTTAGAGATGAATAAAGTTGAATGTTTCTGGCACTCACCCA
This sequence comes from Triplophysa yarkandensis, assembly GCA_033220385.1. Classification (NCBI taxonomy): domain Eukaryota; kingdom Metazoa; phylum Chordata; class Actinopteri; order Cypriniformes; family Nemacheilidae; genus Triplophysa; species Triplophysa yarkandensis. Next base: position 2,123,970 of record JAWHQN010000155.1, on the reverse strand, counting down.
TATCATGACACAGACCAGCAATTTGAACACATAGACTGTCTCGATCTGTAATGTTGAGCTCAGGCTGTTTCTCTTGTAGAGTCTTGACAAGACACCCTGATAAATGTGCAACCCTTCCACAAACACAAGAAGCCATGATTAAGTGAAAACATCTAAATGGATTAACAAGAAATGGATTAAAAAAATTCTTACAGCACAGTAAGCCTTACCCAATTGAATGCTCAAAGCGAGTATGCATGGCACCAGGATATACAAGATATTTGACTCCCAGTTGTTTGATGTGTCTCAGTCTCTGAAACTGCGGTGTGTCGATGATCTTCACCAGCAGAGGATGTACCTCGATCAGGCCGTGAACAGAATCATTAAAAATCTACAAATCGCAAAATATGTACACAAATTCTTAATCGTAGAAAATCACCAATAAAACAGAAATTATGAAAAACTCATTGTTATTTACAATTATCTTACTATCTTATACAATTATCTTATTGTTATTAACAATTAACTTATTATCTTCATACATCATTACTGATTCAGATAGTCTCATAATATTTATGACAGAATTTAGAACTTATAATCAACGATTTTATATTAATAATACATTATTGCCTGTACACTTTCCATATATTTTCTGCACATTTGTCTATGAACATCTGATAACTTACCTTCATTTTAACAATGTTTTCCTCGGACTCTGTGAATAAAAAAAATAAAATAAATATATTTATATATATATATATATATATACTGTGTGTGTGTGTGTGTGTGTGTGTGTGTGTGTGTGTGTGTGTGTGTGTGTGTGTGTGTGTGTGTGTGTGTGTGTGTGTGTGTGTGAATTCCAAGTATTGATCACTATACCTGGCCGCATGTCACATCACTTTACTTCACTTTTTCACTTCACAATATATTTGACCACTAACCATAATCTCATCACCCAGCCTGACAGCAGTGCATTATTAAAAATGAATAAATTACATATTTTCTCCACATCTTTACATTGAAACTGTGTTCCAATCTGTGAGTTTTTTGTTACTGGAATGAATATGGATATTTTTAACTGTACATTTATTTTTAATTCATTATTTTAGTTTCATATATTTGTCCTATTAATAAATCCTTAAGATTGTCTTCAATGTCATCTTAATTTTTCTGAAACTGTACCACATGATAGTAATTTAATTCTGGAGTAAGGGAATGATAAAATATTTCTGTAAAATCTTTAATAATATCACCTTTGAACCTCTTGTGAGCAGGTTCAGGCTGTTCTTCTCCTGCGGCTCTTGTTCTCCTTAACATTCTCTCCATTGTAACTGCAAAGATGATGACAATGTGTTTCTTCTTTTTCTCCTCAAAGTTTAAATTTTACAGTAAGATTTCTTAGCTTTTAAAGGTTTGGAGACTGTTTGTTTACACCTCCAGGAAATATCTTCTCATTGAATAATGAGGGTGTGTCACAGATACTGCTGTCATGTGTGGTCAGAGGAACTGATGCTGAGAAAAAAAAACAGGTTACCACGTCAACACACCATGATATTAAAATATCCAATTAATGAATGTTAATAATTATTGCTTCATTTCACTGGCATTGAATCAGTATTACTTTTCTACCTGCAAATAATGTTTCAAAAAAGATTTTTCAGCAAAACTCCATTATTGTGGTCAGTGATCAGCTATTAATTGAACTTTTATTTTTTCAAAGACAGATTACTAAAGAATTCCAGTCAGTAATGAAACATTTTAAATTGAATAAAAATTAATATAATTTCCATGATCTGTTATTCACACATATTCATGAAGACTCCACATAAGGATCTCAACAATGCTGAAATGTTTTATGCCTTAATGCAGTCTGGGATTCATGGATGGTGTATTTCAGAATGAAACATTTACCCTTGTTGAGATTCATTTACAGATTTTTCATGTTTGTGTGTGAACATTTGTGTCTGATGACAAAACAACATTTATGACCGCCCTTATCTGTGTGGTGAAGTCTTTACACTTCTCCAGAAATGCCCAAAGATCCTTGAAATGTTTCTCATTGTCAATGCAAACACAAGTCAAAGCCCGAGATCATGTTTTCCCATGATTTTCATGCTATAATAAGTCAGAATAATTGTTAAATATCAGTTGACAGTGATCCACTAAAACAAACACATCATCATAATGAGGATATTAAACCATACAATTCTTTTTAATATAACATGAACAGTTTCTCCTTTTTGTGTTTCCTTACATTTCTTATCTGTATATAATGTGAAATGCCCTTTTGTACAGCTTTTTTATAAAGCAGAAAGATCCTTTAGATGTTCTTTAAGGAACAAAAAAAAGTTTTTCGGCATATTGGTTATTGTTAAGATGGCAGAGATGAACATGTATTTCAAATTCAAAATATTTAACCCTTTACAAGGCCGGTGGGTGGATGAACAATTAAGATTTATTTTGCAGAATATAACTTGAATGTCACCATCCTGGTTTTCAGTATTTCCTTGAGTTGGACTGAAGAGTGCTTTAAAGATGGAAAGGTTAAGAACAGAAGTAAGATCTGCTGTGACTTCCTCTAATACAGATGAAGGTGTAAATTCTCTCACTTACATATAAAATGCAAGCGAATCTCTGTCTAGAAGAAGGAAACATTTCGGTGGTTAGAACATGTGCTAGCATAAATCAGTCATTGGTTTGACATCACTGATTGCACATACTCAAAAATTCTAATACACAGTACAGTACAGAATAATACAATGAAACAAGTTTATGTACTATGAAAATGAAATGAAATTATAAAGGTAATATAAATGTTTGTTGATTGTTTCACAGATATTAAAATATGTCTGATTTGTGTGCATATATGCCACATATATTTCAAAGTTATACAAGCTGTTTATTTGGACTCTGACCCTTCCTTTTTTCACTTTTGTTTATTTGTGTGCTGTGCGCTTTTTTTAAATTCAAATAAGAAGTTGCTGGTTGAATTTGTATAAATATTTGAATATATCCTCTAAAATAACATTAGATGTAAAAGCCAATGTAAATAAACACATTGAAAAGGCTGCTCTGTGCTCTTTATCTTGCTTAAATTTAATGTTAACACAAATTCATGTAACAATATGTGTGTAAAACAAAAATTCAAAGTCATACTAAAAATGTAATGTACACTAGCTACAGGTCATTTGTGAAGTGAGGTGACTCTTAGTAAAGTTTGGTGAGCCATACTCAGAATTTGTGATCTGCATTTAACCCATCCAAAGTGAACACACCCAGCAGTCAACTCACACACACACAGTAGTGAACACACACCCGGAGCAGTGGGGAGACATTTTGGATGTGGTGCCCGATGAGCAGTTGGGGTCTTGCTCAAGGGCACCTTAATCATGATATTGCCGACCCGAGACTTCAACCTACAGCCCTAGGGTTAAGAGTCAATCTCTCTTATCACTATGCCATGACTTCCCCTAAAACAGCAACACAGTAAACCAATAGTTTGTAAAGTGGCATTAAGATGAGCAGAACCACCAATTTCTCTCTGGCCCAAAGACAGAGTTCATGTGACATGGTGACGGCTTTAGAGTGCGTTCTGTCTTAATGACACTGAGTTGATTTTCTTGTTTCAATGGTGAACAATTCATCTGCATTTATCATAATCAGAAATATAAAGTGGTTTAATGAAGAAAATATGGTTTCAGATCATTTTGTTAAATGACAGAAAAGACCAGATAATAAACAGATGCTCATGAACAGCTGAAAATGTTTTTTTTTCCATTCAGACAGACTTGTACATTCTCTTTATTAAAGTTAGTTCAGCTGTTTCAGGTCAACAGAGGCCAGAGATCTTTTGACTATATGATGATATTTAAATCTGGATCAGATGTCACATGTGTCTTTATCTGCGAGCAGGTGATCTTTATGTGAATGTTCTTTTATCTTCTATTTACATTTACATTTTGTCATTTAGCAGACGCTTTTATCCAAAGCGACTTACAATAGTCCAGGAGACAATGAAGCGGTAAATAGCTGTTACAACAATAGGTGAACAAGTGCTACAACAATGTTACCGAGTTACACAGAGCGAGAAGTTACAAAAGATTTTTTTTTATTTTCTATTTTTTTGATAGAGTGAGTAGTTAGAAAAGAAGTGAGTTATTGAGTTAGGTGTAGTCGGAAAAGATGAGTTTTTAGGAGTTTTTTAAAGATAGAGACCGAGTCTGACAAGCGTGAGGCCAGAGGCAGATCGTTCAACCATCGAGGAACTGAAGCAGAGAACGTTCGAAAGAGAGATTTCTTACCCTTTTGAGCTGGTACCACAAGTCTCAGCTCATTTGCGGAGCGCAGAGATCTTGAGGGCCTATATCTTTGAATTAGTGAGTTAAGGTAAGCGGGTGCTGAACCGGTGGTGGTCTTGTAGGCAATGAGAAGACATTTAGATTCAATGCGGGCTGCTACAGGAAGCCAATGCAGTTTTATGAAGAGAGGTGTTACATGGGTCCTTTTTGGTTCCTTGAACACCACTCTTGCCGCTGCATTTTGAATCATCTGCAGAGGTTTAGTTGTGCACATCGGGAGTCCAGCAAGCAGCGCATTGTAGTAGTCTAGCCTGGACAGGACCAAAGCTTGAACCAGGATTTGTGTGGAGTGTTCTGTGAGAAACTGTCTGATCTTCCTGATGTTGTAAAGCATGAATCTGCAGGATCTGACAGTTGCGGCAACATGATCTGTGAAGTTGAGCTGATCATCGATGATTACTCCCAAGTTTCTCGCAGACCTGGAGGGCACAATGGTTGATGCTCCTAGTTGGATAGAGAGGTCGTGACGAGTCTTCGAGTCGGCAGGGATGACAAGAAGTTCCGTTTTCGCAAGGTTAAGTTGTAGGTGGTGTTGCTTCATCCAGAGGGAGATGTCGCTCAGACATGCTGAGACTCGGGTCGAAATCGTCTGATCTTCGGGATGAAACGCAAGGTGGAGTTGCGTGTCATCCGCATAACAGTGGTAGGAGAAGCCATGCTTACGAATGTCTGATCCCAGTGATGTCATGTAGATCGAGAAGAGCAACGGTCCAAGAACTGAGCCCTGAGGTACACCGGTGTCAAGATCAATCAATCAATCAATCAATCTTTTATTCGTCACAGACACTGTTACATGCCGTGAAATGGCACCCCTCGGACCATAAACACATATCACATTCAAGGGAAGACAGATCCGAGAGGTAGTAAAGAGAAAAAGGAACAACATGATACACAAGGAAAGTTGGCTCAAAAAAAGAACCCCTCTCAGACTGTCCTACAGTAGGGCAGTGTGAGACCCGGGAGACAAAAAAGCCCTTACACTAAGCACATAAACTGGACATTACATTGCAATGGGGAAGGGACAGGGAATTGAGGTGTCCAATGTGAGCCCCTGCAGCTATGGAGTACAGCGCTGGATCCAGGAGAGGGTGTCAATTGCATTCAGAGACCAGCTAATCAAATCCATTATTCCTTTTCTCTTTCGAGAGCAGGGCAAAGAGAGTCTCAGAATAGAGTAACAAGACATAGCAAGCATAGCAAGGAGAGATAAGGGAGAGGAGAGGGAAAAGATGCGACCGCCTTCGCCAAGAGCCAAACGATGTTGCGGTTCTGAGACTTCACCTCCCCAAGAAACCTTGAAGGATCTACCCGAGAGGTAGGATACGAACCATTGGAGAGCCTTGTCAGAGACTCCCATTTCCTTTAGAGTCGAAAGGAGAATACTGTGGTTAACGGTGTCAAAAGCAGCAGATAAGTCTAGCAGGATGAGAACGGATGACATGGAGGCCGCTCTTGCCAGTCGTAGGCCTTCAACAACTGAGAGCAGAGCTGTCTCTGTAGAGTGTCCTTTCTTGAAGCCTGACTGCTTGCTGTCCAAGCGGTTGTGTAGAGTAAGATTGGCCGAGAGTTGATCTGAGACGACACGTTCCAGGGTCTTTCCGATGAAGGGCAGTAGAGAGACTGGTCTGTAGTTCTCTAGAAGTGCGGAATTCAGCGAGGGTTTCTTCAACAGCGGGGTGATCCGGGCTTCTTTGAAAGCAGTAGGAAATGTGCCAGAGTCCAAATATCCTTCCGGTGGCTACTTCCATCCAAAGTGAACACACACACACACACACACACACAGAAAAAACCCACACAGAGTAGTGAACGCACTCTCAGTAATGAACACACACCAGGAGCAGTGGGAAGACATTTATGCTGCTGTGCCCGGTGAGCAGTTGGGTGTTTGGTGCTCATGGGTATCTAAGTCATGATATTGCTGGCCCGAGACTTGAACCCACAACCCTAGAATTCAGGGAACTCAAACCACTAGGCCATGACTTCCCCTGTTGTACATCCATACTATATCAAAAAGATCTTACAGACATCTTCTGTCACCGTTGGAGTTCTGGTTTCCTTGCCACTGTCGCCTCTGGCTCGTTTAGGGGTCCCCTCATTTACAACGATATCGCTGATTTGACTGAATTTGAACGCACAGAGATTTTTTAAAGTAAACAAAGACACCAACGAATTGAAAATGAATGCACGGACACCATTAAACTGAACAGAGATAACGTCAAAGTTAGGTCCTGGAGTGCCAATGTCCTGTAAAGTTTAGCTTTGACTCTCATTAAAAATCTACAGAATAAACAATCGCTTAATATTATAATCACCTGACAATATAGAACTGTTTGTATTTTTGATAATGTTCCACGAATACAAATGTGTTTGCATATAAATGAAGCTTATCATTTCAGTATATAAACCATTAGAAGATATCACATTAAATAAATAAAGTAATGCTTAATTATTAAAATAATTCACAAAATATATCAAGTTCTTCTGTAGCTTAAACATGCGGTGATCTTTTAAAGGATATATGTTTGACACTTGTGTTTTCACCAGACTTTAATTTATATATTGTTTTTATTGTTGTTCATTTATAAGTGTTGGTTGTTGTTAGTTTATTCCAGAAATATCATATGTTTGTGTAATATTACACAAAAAAAATGAAATATTGATGTTACCTTCATGATGATTTCCTCCAAATGATGTGATTTCTATTTTAAACATGAACCAAATATGATTTTTATTTTAAATGTTAAACAGAAATGTTCATTTATTAAATGTTCATCAGACATTCCTATAACTCCATGGACATTATATAGTTGAAACCATGTTCTTCTTGAACATATATTCAATAGAAATATACCATATAAACACCCAAATGTATATTATATATGATCATATATAATGTTTAGTAAATGCACCGGACATCTGTCAGTCATGTCATGTCATTATAATAATGCATATTAATACACTGAAGATTCATTTCTAAGAGTAGAGGAATAACCCGTTCGCTTTATTAAATGAAATGAAGAAACTCCTTTTTAACACTCAGGTTTTATAAACATGTTGCATTATAAATGTAAAGATGATCACATTACCTTCACTTGTGGAACAATCTTCTCTTGAGAGCTGATGAGTTCACAGATGACTTGAGCTCAGATGTTGTGGGATTTAAATGAAAGCAAACAGGAAGTTTCAACACTACAGGTAACTATGGGAGTGTCCTGACATAAGCACAGACCTGAGATCAGTCTGATCTGTAATAAAGGATTAAAACACTGGTATGGAGTAGAAAGTCAACATAGAAACATCTGATCGTGTCATAAAAACACACAGCAAACATTCACACTGTTGATGAAATTTATGAATATGACAAATTAAATGTTTTTAATCTACAGATGTTTCCAGATATTAAAAGAGAGATATGGACAAAAATATCTGCTGTGTATTTTACATAATAAATTATATATAATTTAAAATATTTCAGCAATATGAAAACATGTGATCATATTCAAGCATTCATAGAAAGGCAAACAGAATAAAGGTTCATTTATTCTGGTGTTGTGGTAAAAACCAAACAGTTCTTTACATGAAGCTGCTCATTTGAGTCAATCTGAATAAAAGTCCAGAAGATGTCACTGTTGATATAAAATATGACATCACTCATCTTTGAGATGTTTATATTTTATACACAAGACTGATCTTAAGGATGAAGATGCTGAAGAGAAGATGATAATCATCATGAAAAACCTTTCAACACATTATGACAAAATGAAGTCTAGAAACTAAAGCTCAAAAATAACATTTACTGCATTTATTTTTATTGATCTATTTTATAACAATATTTGTAAAGATTCAACAGTGTTTTCAAACTAAAATAAAAGAAATACAATAAATACCTTAAATTATAATAACCATCTATATGTATTATTATTAAGAATGATTGATTGATTTACAAACACAAGAATGTTTCATGCATACAACACACACGCATACACACACACACAAATCTACGTCCTGATTGGCTGTTCCCTCGGCCCAATCCAGAATGAACTTGTGCACAGAGACTGTTTTTCCAATGCCAGCGATGCCTTTAGTAAGAACACTCTTGATGTTGTGTGTTTGATGGGATTGAGGTTTAAAGATGTCATTGCAGTAGATTGAAGTGTCTTGTAAGTCTTGTGTTCCTCTGGGCTTTTTCTCCATGTGTAAAACCTCATGTTCTTCATTCACTCCTTCACTCTCTCCCTCTATGATGTACAGCTGTGTGTAAATTCTCTTCAGGAGGGTTTGATTCTCTTGTTGTTGGATTCCCTCAAATAAACTCTCATACTTGTTCTTCATGATGCTTTTGTGTTGGTCTTTGACTCTCTGAAGAACATTATCCACTGATTCATCATCACTATCTTGATGAACATCTTCAGTCTCTGATTCTGTCTGGAAGTCAACAGAACCGGATCCTTCCATGATCTGTCAGAATCTTCTCCTTCTATCTGGATTGAGTCCGGATCAGAAGATAACATTCTGAATCACATTGATTAATTTTCCAAACATATAATATTAACTAATGGCTTTATATGTGTGTCTTTCTCATTCGCAAAACAGCTGCCCTATTTTTAACTTTTCACAATTATTCAATAGTACAAAAAAATAGATAAACTACACCACAATATACACAAATGTGTTGACCAAGCTTATTTATTGATCAAATTGGGAATAACCAATCAGAAGCTAGAGAAATCCAAAGACGAAAGATGGACATTGCCGCAGCACAGCAATCTGAAGAAAGATAAATTTGATGGACTTCCATCAACAACGAGTGTTGATCTATCCCTGAAGTCTGTCATGTAAATAATCTGGACAATAAATTCAACAATAACACAAATTATAACTTCTTTTTATGTTAGCATGTATATTGGCACGTCTTTTCTTTTTTGTCGTTTTGCAGGTCATTGCTGCCACATAGTAAATGATCTTTTCTCCAGATTCCATGTTATTAGCAAGAACCTTCAAGTTAGTTTTCATAATGAGTCACGGACCAATTGGTCTTAAAATCTTCTGCTTTAGCATTATTTTCACTTGCCCTTAAACAAGATAAGGGGAAGAAGTAACAGGGTTGTAAAAGTAATTTAGAATCATTCGCTCTTAAGATCTTGTGTTGTCTTGGCATGTGTGAAATATTATGAACTTTTTATAGTTTTCTAATATCTGGTTTTGGTTATTTGCTTAATGAAGCTCTGACAATGAACCTGAGTTCCTTGATCTATTTAGAGGTGTATTCTGGTGGACGAAGACGAGTAGTTTCATTTCATTTCTTGCTGTAGAGTCTTACTGCTGATGCCTGTGGCACATGTAGTTATTTTGTCGATAGAAGAAGATTAAAAATGAATTTTAGAACTGCATACAAAAATACATGTTTGCTGAGATTATGTCATATACAGGAGCTGCACAATTGTGTTAAGCTGATATCTAAGAAAGTGTTACAAATGTGTTACAAATAAACAGTAATAACTGCAGCAGTTTCAATCAGAAATACATAAAATCTATAAATGAAGTCTTTACAGATAGTCCAAAGGCTCACAATCTGACACTGTCAGATGTGTTTAATAAATGACTGCATCACCATCAGTGTTGATTAAATACACTTTATTGTTTTACACTGTGTTAATGATAGATGATAGATAGATAGATAGATAGATAGATAGATAGATAGATAGATAGATAGATAGATAGATAGATAGATAGATAGATAGATAGATAGATAGATAGATAGATAGATAGATAGATAGATAGATAGATAGATAGATAGATAGATAGATGGATAGATAGATGGATGGATGGATGGATGGATGGATGGATGGATGGATGGATGGATGGATGGATGGATGGATGGATGGATGGATGGATGGATGGATTTAACTTCGTTCTTTATAAATTTAAAATATTCCCACATATTTAATAATCATGCTTTTAATAATTCAGAGCAAACATTCCCAATATAACCCACTTAACATATCTTCTGTTGATTAACACCAGGATCTATTCTAAACAATTCCAACACCAACCTTAATAAATAACTAATTAAAAAAATGAACCAAAGAACCCCAAAAACCTGTTAACCCAATAATTCAATCATTTGCAGAAAATAATTGTCCCCAATGTATCATTCATCTAAGAAATAGTAGCATGATTATTTCACAAATGTTTTTTCCATAGGTTAAATATGTTTAAGTTTTTCAAGAACAACAATGTTGAGAAATAAAGGAGATGGGGATTTAGGGTTAAGGTTTCACTCTGCCACTTTTTGAAGAGACTTTACAGTGGGGTTGTCGGCACCCCAGGTTTCATAGTTGGGGTACTTTCCCTTCTCCAAGGTATATAGATTTCCAGTGTAATTTTCTTCATCATAGAGATCCCATGTGCCATCGATCACTTGACAGGAATGAACCTCAGTAATATTGCACCGTCCCTCCAAAGAACTGCAGTCTTCTGTGATCCTCTCACTGCTACCCTGAAAGTCTGGGAGCTTATATAGGAGAATCTTACACTTAAGAAACAAATAAAGAGATTTGTATTGTAAGGTGGCATTGGTACATAACATAACTTTTGAGCAATCATCAGGAATACTTTGTGAAATGTGTATTTTATGATGTGCTCATGTGATGCTTACAGGGTATTCCATGCTGAAATAGCGGCCTATTTGCTCTGGATAATTATAATTCTCTCCCTCTTTTAGAACATTCAGTTGATGTCTGCTGTCAGGTGTCTCAAACACCTTCCAGTTACCTTTCTTCACACTGATGGAATGACATTGTTTCAGGTGCTTCTGTATTTCAGGAAACCAGTCCTTGCATTCATACTTTTTACCCTGGCAGTTGCTTTCCTCATAGAAGACAATCTAAATCAAAGCAAATTTTAAAATAATAACTAAAATATATTTTTGGTCCTGCACCAGTCTTTATAGGTATTATTATGTTTAAATATTAAGTTTATTATAAGAACATTCCTTGAATAGTTTTCATATATTTGAAAATGTACCAAAAACATTTTTTTATGATTAAAGAACGTTGCAAAATGTTACATAGTTTCCTTTAAGTGGGCTTTTATCTTATGGCATGTTGTAACAGTGTGTTTTATGTTGGTTGATATATTTAAAAGCATTCATGATCATGTAGACTGAAACTAGAAAGTTTGAAGAGAAATCTTTAACAATAATCCAATATGGTGAACAGGAAAAGCATTCTGAAAAGACAAAGTTTGTGTCAAAGCACTCTATTCAATCTATTTATATACTGAAATAACATGGTTGACTTTTCCCATAGATTATTATAAGCAATGAACATCGGTCATGGTGTGTGCGGCACAAGCGTTTTAATTTAAGTTGGCAGATTTAATAATCCCATTTAAGCTTTGAACTCTATCTAATCATACTTACTCGAGTGAAAAGTCCAAACTCATAGGAGCACCAAAGTTTAAAGCATTTCACAGCATCCTTTTCCTCCTCATCAGTCTTCTTATTGTAGTACACCCTAACACAACGTTCCTCAAACTCCTCTGGTAAGAGACTGGATACCTAGCCAGACAACCACTGAATCATTGAATAGACTGACACACTACTGATAATGACATTGAATTATATCACACTCAATATTAAATAATGTAATGTATGCTTCAGGTATTCAGGAACCCAATTCAGATTCAGTTTTGATTTGAAATAATATAGCAAGTCTTATGCTTACCATATCTTTATAAATGGTCATGTAAAAATGTGTGTTGGTTACCTGGTACTTTTTGATTTTGAAGGATTTCTCTACGTTCCTCTTGCTGTAGAAATGTACCTTGTCAAAAGGACTTTTCCCTTTCAAACCATGATCTATTTCAACCACCTGAAAGCAAACATTCATGTTACAGTTCCTTACAATGTTGACATAAAAATAAAGAAAATCTAAAGAGTAGTTTTTTAAATGACATACATCAACTATGAAGTCAGTGGCATCCAAGGAAACAGTTTTGTTTTGTTGTGTCCATTTGTTAACTGCTGTCTCCCAGTTTTCCTCTAAGGTATTCTGTAGGGTAAATGACATAAATAAATAGTCAAAAAATAAAAATATTTGTGTGTTTCATATGTTCAAATGTATTTAAGTTTAAACTGAAAGTAAAATCCAGTTGTGATAACAACAAAAATCTCAACAATGATAACAATCAACAACGGAAATTACATTACATTTGTTAAAGGTTCCTTTGGGGAAAAAAAATTTGGCCATACTGTAAAGAAATTCAAAAGAATAGTATGTCTTTTCATCCCTACCTTCAGTTCCTCCATGTCTTTGGATTGAGTTTCTGATGGTAGTCTGGCCTCTCCAACAAACTTTGGCAGTCGTCTGTTCACAATATCCTCAATTTCCTTTCTGGCGTTGTTTAGATTTGAGTCAGTTGAGTGTAAGATCTCCTCAAAGATGTGATCTGATTAAATTAGAATAATATTTTATTGAGTACACATTTTCTGTGGACACACAGTTGCAGAGTGTTTAAAAAGGGATTAAACAGAAAGAAAATAAATTATACATTATTATTGTTTAACTCGTCTGGCACTGTTAACTGTATAACCAACCAACTTCATGTATTTAAATCTAAATTTTAAGTTTAAGAGCGTAAGTTTTGCCATGGTAATGACATACTTCCCGTTTCTTTTTTTTTCATTTACTTCTAAATTGACATCTGTCATGATTCTGCCTCTTTTGGTCATGTTTTCCTGATGGCAGACCCATGTGTTTTTTGTGAGTGTCACAGGGACTTGTTTGTTATGACATGCCATGTGCTCTCTTGTCTCGTCTCTTGACCCCGCCCCCTTGTTATCCTGTCTATCTTCCCATCATTGTTTCATTCCCAACACCTGCCCCGTGTCGTTATCCCTTGTTTTCTATCCTGTGTGGCATTTTTTATACATAGACTCGTGGTCCTCGCATCGTGGTCTTGTCTTGTCAGTGTTTCAAGTTTTCATATGGATGTTGCCTTGCCTGTTCCCTGTCTTGTCTTATTGTAGTTTATTAATATTACCTTGTTTTGTGTCCCATCATGGGAAGTCTTTTGTTTTCCCCATCGTGGGTTTTTGTCTTGTTTTTTTATTAAAAGTCTTTGTAGCTCCTCACATCCTGCACCCTCTATAACAATCCTTTCTTTTCTTTCATTTATATCTAAATTGATATCCCTCTATAACAATCCTTTCTTTTCTTTCATTGACATCTAAATTGATATCCCTCTATAACAATCCTTTCTTTTCTTTCATTTATATCTAAATTGATATCCCTCTATAACAATCCTTTCTTTTCTTTCATTTATATCTAAATTGATATCCCTCTATAACAATCCTTTCTTTTCTTTCATTTACATCTAAATTGATATCCCTCTATAACAATCCTTTCTTTTCTTTCATTAACTTCTAAATTGATATCCCTCTATAACAATCCTTTCTTTTCTTTCATTTATATCTAAATTGATATCCCTCTATAACCATCCTTTCTTTTCTTTCATTAACATCTAAATTGATATCCCTCTATAACAATCCTTTCTTTTCTTTCATTTACATCTAAATTGATATCCCTCTATAACAATCCTTTCTTTTCTATCATTTACATCTAAATTGATATCCCTCTATAACAATCCTTTTTTTTCTTTCATTAACATCTAAATTGATATCCATCTATAACCATCCTTTCTTTTCTTTCATTTATATCTAAATTGATATCCCTCTATAACCATCCTTTCTTTTCTATCATTGACATCTAAATTGATATCCCTCTATAACCATCCTTTCTTTTCTTTCATTTATATCTAAATTGATATCCCTCTATAACCATCCTTTCTTTTCTATCATTTACATCCAAATTGATATCCATCTATCCTTTAGAAGATATAACCTCTGTTTGGCACGAAAAGCCTTGAAGTTTGTGCACTAACATGTTGTGCTGAGTTCTTGCGGCCGGACTAGGGTTCAATTTCTGTCCTAAGATTCCATAACTAGTCCCACACACCTGTCTCTGTCCAGACGAACTTACTTTCTTATTGAGTTCCCTTTTACTATTTATAAGTTAAGATGATGGTAAATTTGATGATCGTTTCATAATCATGACATTAAATCATTAATACATTCTAAATGCAAGGATTAGTATTCGATAGGAATGTTTTAATGTACATTATAAATTGCGAAAACACTTGAATAAGATTATTATTGTATTTCCACTGACCTGTGAGTTTGATGAACTCTATCATGGTTTCATCCACATTTGTGTCTCGTTCTTCAGAGCCTTCTGTAATCCTCTTGATTTTACGCTCGATATCTGTTTTTAGCTGGGAAGCGGTTATCTCTGCGAAGTCAATGTGGACCTTACCCAACATGGCATCTGTTATCCTGAGACACAGAACAGAGTGCACCAATAAATACCTAAATTAATGTTGTACCAACATAAGAATAAATTTGCTTTATGGTAGAAATAAAACTAACTTGTCTTCAATGATGTTGCCAATCTTGTGCTGGTAGGATTGACGATAGAGGTTGTACCGGGTGTGAAACATGTCATAAACATTGTCTGCCACCTGGGATACAAGTTTTAAATAAGGTATGAGTTATGAACAAATTATATTTACATTTATTATTGTACTTCTTGCTTAATCTATTTCACATCACTCAAGCTTAAAAAATATGCCTGAAATGAGAGATATGGCAAACATTTTACTAAATAAAATATTATTAAATCTGTATATTTTCCCGCAATGTTCCTGTAGTTCCTATTATACAATTTCATGGAGTATGAAGAGATTAGCTTCAACTCTCATGAAATAAATCAAACACATCTGTCTGTATCTTTAGTGATGGGAGACAGATGAACAGATGAAAACTATTGAATCAATATCAAACTATTCATATTGAAAAATGTCTTGATATTTTATTAAACCACCGTTAATATGATCAGTGTTTGATTTACTTGAGATTTTAAGTACATCGGTTTAAATGTAAATTTACCAAATAATACAACTACCTATACTTTTACATTCATTCATTTTGTTCAGACACTTTTCTAAAAGTGACTTACAGTTTTATACAGTGTACATCTATCACTGTCGAGTAAACAGGGATACGATGTCTTCCTCAAGATCACTTCTGAGATTCAAACCAACAACCTTCTGTTTACAAATCCAACTCTCTGACCATCAGAACACAACTGACCAATGAATCATTTATGACTAAGATATCATGGCATATTCTAGTTCACAATCTAATAATAATTTCAAAAAATCAAAACTCCTCATACACACCTCATCAATGGTGACAATCAAACTATTTCAGACCAATCAGAGTACATGCTGGAGTTTGAACAAACTTTATATTATAAACCCAGCATGCATTTCCCTTGTCAATTACGAACATTGTAGAGTTTCATACTTTGATTCTTTATGTGTAATTGATTAGTGATAACACATAGTTGTAAATTTCTTCTATCGTTCATAGAAGTATTAACTTTCTGAATCATCTCATAGCCCTATTAACAATTATATTCTTTTTTTAATTGTTTGGATAAATGTGGTAGATTTAATATCATATCACCCAATCTAAAACATCCTCCATGTAATTCCAGTTTATGTGAAACTTGAAGTGTTTCAAGAGGTCGAGTATATCAAACACGGATCACTATAATGGTGGTTTAATAAAATGTCAAGACCTTTTCACAATATGAGTTGTGACTTATTAAAGTGATGTTGATTCAATAGTTTTCTTCTGTTCTCTTTCACTTCTATCAGTGAAGATACAGACAGAAGTGTTAGATTTATTTCATGAGAGTTAAAACTGTCATGATTCTGCCTATCTTGATTATGTTTTTCCTGATGTTGGCAGAATCATGGCAGACCCATGTGTTTTTTGTTTTGACATGCCATGTGCTCTCTTGTCTCATTTCTTGGCTCTGCCCCCTTGTTATCCTGTCTATCTTCCCATCATTGTTTCATTCTCCACACCTGCCCTCATGTCGTTATCCCTCCTTATGTTCCCTATTTAAACCCATTGTGTTTGCTGTTCTTTGCTGGTTTGTTTGTATTTTGTTCTTTGTGAGGAGGTTCTATAGCTGTTTCTTTCCCTATGCCTGGTTCCTCCGTGCTAAGTTTCTCCTGTGCCTGTTTGTTAGTTAAAGATCTGTTTTGTTTTTGCCCCCTCGTGAGAAGTTGTTTGTTTTACATTTTTAGTTATCCTTTTCCCCATTGTGGGTGTTTTTCTTTATTAAAGTTTCTTTTAATATCAACTCTGCTGCCTGCATCTGGGTTCTCTCTCCACACACTATCGGATGAGTTAAATCAGATTTTGAGAACTCTGCACAAGATTTCCACTGGACTGGTCAATAAAGGATTGTTTATGCCAAACGTGAAGTTATTCATAATTCATGCTCATAATCCGGATTCCCTAATTATGCTGATTCTTGCTACCTACTCATAATGCAAAATAATTTCCATTTCAGGCTGATGTTGGTTTCCTTTTAAAAAAAGCTGGTGGATAATTATACATTTATTATTGTGATCATTGCTCATGGTTATTGTAATACTTTCAGTGGGAATAGTGTTTGAAGACCAATCCCCACAAACATACTACAATTGTGTCATATTAAATGGCAGACAGGAAAGATGAGCAAGAACAGAACAAAACATCTCAGATGAAAATGTACTGGAAATAAAAGAGGAAGACATTAAATTTGTCAAGATTTCTCTATCATCTTCACTAATAAAAAATAAAAAAATTTGGTTCTTGTTCAATTTAATTTTGATTATCACTAATGTACTACAACATAAGCAGTGTTATCAGTCATGTTATTAGAGAATGAAGTGTGTACCGTGTCCCTGTAGCAGATATGTTTCTCTCTGTCCACCTCACACACTCTTGCAGACTTCAGCAGACGCTCGTAATCAAAGCCGTTTGAAAGGCCCAGATGATGACAGTCTCTGTGAAGTAACAGAGAAAATAAAGACAGTTAAGCCACTTCATTAGTCCATCAAAAAAATAAGTGTTTCAGATTTTTTTCTGAGAATATTCAAATTGTCTAGTTTTCAATGTTTTGAGAATGTTCCCAGCAGACCATCATGGTGATCAGAGTGTCATTACCTTAGGGTCTTAACAGTCTTAGAATTAAACATTCAGGGCTTGTTCTGGCAATGTTTCATTATGATAGATTAATAATTAAAACAACAGGGAAATGAGTTTTTAACTGTGAAGCTTGAATCCTTTAAAAGGTCTCAATTAACTAAGACTGAAAGCAATTACAAAGATTTAAACAGCTTGGGAAAATTATTTATTAAGATTTTTCATTTTTGGTTGAACTATTCCTCAATCTCAGTGGAATATCTCAATTTATGCTTTTATAGGATTGTGCCACATGATTATGAATTAATGCTGTTAAATGTTTTATTTATTAGTAAATTTAAACATTTTTTCACTTTAAAGTCTTAGTCACTGTTAATGGAAGTTTCTACCAGTGTCAGTTTGCACTTTAAGTGTAAATCTGATTACCGTAAAAAGTAGTCCCATCTACGGACATCAATGCCGTTCCATGTATTATTCACAATCTCATACAGGAAAGGTTTGTCCTTTCGGCTGCTTTTCTCTTCTCTTCCCTGAATCAACTCACTAATAAATTCAAGGTCATCCTTAGACAGGTTGAAAACTTCTGTCCCTGTTTCTTTTTCCACAATGTCCAGAAATATCCAAACTGAGGCCACTTCAAACTAGAATAAAACAACATGGAATCAATTTTAAGTTATTTGTAATAGTATTTCTGTGCCGCTTTTGCCCAACAGTTAGACTAGATCTTTAGCTTATCAGTAAAAAGGCTTTTTTCAACCGATATGTATGCTATTAAAACTCCCAATGTGAAACACATCATACATTGTCTATGAACATCATTAGATATTTGCCAATTCAATACATCAGGGTAAGAGAGTACCCGTCTTTCAACAGTTATGGTGTTATAATAATTCAGTTTCTGATCACAAATCATATGACTCATAAAATTCCTACTTCTCTTAGATATTTTGTATCTACAAGTGAAAGAATTATGTTCTGCCTGCTCTTTATTGTTTTTTTATTTTAATGTTATTGACAAAATTAATTGCGCATTGATTGAAACAGACATGAATTGCTATAAGATTGAGTTGATCTTCAGGCAGTAATGAAGCACTATCCCTAAATAAAGTAATGAACCTTAATTGTTCCTTAAAAATTATTTGGATATTTTAAATTTAGTCACTGCAGACAATGTAAGAAAAGAAACCTCTTACTAATAAACTTAGACATAAACAGATTAACTGCAATGCATGCTGGGAGTTATGAATAGGTTTTGTATTGTGATGTTACATGCAAGCATGACTTTTCTTTTGTTGATTGACACAAATGTGGAGATTTACATATTTATTCTTGTTTTTTGAGTCAAGAACATATTGTTAACATACCTTTGATGATTTCTATCACAGATTCTGCTTATTCATATAATCACAAGTGATTTTTTTATTTATATAAAGTAACAATATAACATAAGTAATAACTATAATAGTAACATAAATTCACTTTGTAATTATATTATGTTAAGGGGGTGTATGACTTGAGAAATTTGATGCTTACCTTCCACTCTTCACCTATCAAAAAAGAGAAAAACACAATGTATGGCATAAAAGAAACATTTAAAATGTAATAGACCTCAAACAAATCACAATAATGGTAGTTTAATAAAATCTCAAGACTTTTCACAATATGAACAGTGGGTTTTTAAAGTGATATTGATTCAATAGTTTTCATCTGTTCTCTTCCTCTTCTATCAGTGAAGATGCAGAAAGATGTGTTGGATTTATTTCATGAGAGTTGAAACTAAACTCTGCATGACACCGAGTCTATAAGACCAAAAATTACCCATCCCCGTGTTACAGCAACTGTTTACAACCGATTTGCATGTCCTGTTCTTGTTTTCCGAGGACCCTGGCCTGTAGAATGCTAGTCAAATGAATTCTCGGAGGGCCGCTGTTTTGCTCAGTTTATTTTTAATCCAAATCAAACAGAAGCGTGTGGATCAGCTCGAGTACACTTGTGGGAGAATCTGCGTTTTCAACATTGTTTATTGAATTACCCGTTGCGTGAGTACAACCTGTTGCTAACGAAAGTGTAAGCTATTTAGATAGAAATACAGTCCTAGATTCATTGAGCAAGTGTTAATTTGTGTTATTTTAGTTAAATTCATTGCTGTGCCATAAAGAGCCATCAAGTTGTTATTGTTATTGTTTAAATCCGTTGCAATCGTCATCGCAGAGCTATTTGTGGTTTCAGTCAGAGACATTGGTTTATGATTGCCAGGCCATCGAGGCTATTGTGATAATTTACAAGGCACATTCAGGTCTTTTCACTGATTGCACAATTAAGTGAGTATTTAAGCGTTGTATCTGTGCTAACGCGTCAGCGTGAGCGTCAGCCCTCGTGTGCAGCCCTCCTCGTGTGAAGACCGACGAGAGTAAAGACCAGCGACTCTACCTGTGCGACTCCACCGAGCAGAGACACCGACAGGGCACCTGAGTATTATTTTATCTTTCAAAAATCTGCGTTTCCGTATTTTTTGCTTGTATTTTAAACACTTTATTGGTTTCAAGTACTTCTAATTACTGAACTAGCTCTTAGCTCTTGTTTTCTTCTTATTTATTCTCATTTCCTCTCCTCTTTTATTTACCACTTAACCATGTGTCACAAAATTCTCACTGTTACTAATAGTCGTAAACCCTCTGGGTCACGTCGTAGGACACGCAACACTGATAACCTGCGTGCCATCCCAACATCTGACTCTTTTGCACTCACTATTCCTATAGGCTTGTGGAACTGCCAATCTGCTGTCAACAAAGCTGACTTTATTCCTGCCATGGCTAAACATTCTGGTCTCTCTGTTTTAGCACTCACTGAAACCTGGATAAAACCAGAGGACAGTGCAACACCGACTGCCCTGTCTACCAACTATGCGTTCTCCCACACCCCACGCTCTACTGGTAGAGGGGGGGGGAACTGGTCTACTTCTTCCTACTGGATGGATATTTAAAACACTTCCACCTTCGGGTGACAACACCTCTTTTGAGTCACACATAGTTTCTGTAACTCATCCACTCAATGTCATTTTTGTGTTAGTATATCGTTTCCCAGGTCAGCTTGGACATTTTCTAGAGGAGTTTGATGTTCTCCTGTCATCTTTTCCGGAGGATGGGACACCTCTTGTGATCCTAGGAGATTTCAACATCCACCTGGAGAAATCCTCAGCTACTGACCTGCACAACCTCACTGCATCGTTTGACCTCACTCGCATGCCCACGTCGCCGACCCACAAGTCCGGTAACACACTTGATCTTGTCTACACACGCTACTGCTCCACATATCACACTCAAGTAACACCACTGCACACATCCGATCATTTTCTCGTCACACTTCACCTCGACGTGACAACATCCGACACTCCTTCCCCTTCCTCCCTTGTTACCTTCAGGCATAACCTACGCACGCTCTCTCCTCTCACCCTATCCTCTGCTGTTTCCTCTATGCTCCCTCCTCCCGATCAGTTTGCTCTACTTAACACTGAAAATGCCACTCACTCTCTATGCTCTACACTAACATCCTGCTTGGACAATTTATGCCCGCTTACATCTCGACCAGCCCGTGCCAATCCTTCAACACCTTGGCTCTCTGATGTCCTCCGGGAACACAGAACCAAGCTCAGGGCAGCTGAGAGAAAATGGCGCAAATCTAATGACCCTGCAGATCTCTCTCTCTATCAAACTCTTCTCTCTTCTTTCTCTGCAGATGTCTCGGTCGCTAAGACTCAGTTCTACCAGGCGAAAATAAACAGCTCAACTGACTCTCGCGCTCTCTTTAAGACCTTCTCTGCTCTACTCTGTCCTCCCACACCACCTTCCTTGTCGGACCTAACAGCTGATGACTTTGCATCCTTCTTTGTGAAGAAGACCACCGCTATCAGCAATCAGTTCTCCGCTCCACCACAGCTGGACCATATTCCGGCTCCTTTGACCCCCTCCCTCCACTCTTTCTCTCTGTTGACTGAAAACGACACTGCGAGAATCATCGTATCGAATCACCCGACTACCTGCTCGCTGGACTACATCCCCACCCATCTCCTGCAAGACATCTCTCCTTCGGTCATTTCTGTAATTACTCACATCATCAACTCATCGCTCAACTCTGGCACATTTCCTACTGCTTTCAAAGAAGCCCGGATCACCCCGCTGTTGAAGAAACCCTCGCTGAATTCCGCACTTCTAGAGAACTACAGACCAGTCTCTCTACTGCCATTCATCGGAAAGACCCTGGAACGTGTCGTCTCATATCAACTCTCGGCCTACCTTACTCTACACAACCGCTTGGACAGCAACCAGTCAGGCTTCAAGAAAGGACACTCTACAGAGACAGCTCTGCTCTCAGTTGTTGAAGACCTACGACTGGCAAGGGTGGCCTCCATGTCATCAGTTCTCATCCTGCTAGACTTATCTGCTGCTTTTGACACCGTTAACCACAGTATTCTCCTTTCGACTCTAAAGGAAATGGGCGTCTCAGACAAGGCTCTCCAATGGTTCGTATCCTACCTCTCGGGTAGATCCTTCAAGGTTTCGTGGGGAGGTGAAGTCTCAGAACCGCAACATCTTGAGGGCTCAGTTCTTGGACCGTTGCTCTTCTCGATCTACATGACATCACTGGGATCAGTCATTCGTAAGCATGGCTTCTCCTACCACTGTTATGCGGATGACACGCAACTCCACCTTGCGTTTCATCCCGAAGATCAGACGATTTCGACCCGATTCTCAGCATGTCTGAGCGACATCTCCCTCTGGATGAAGCAACACCACCTACAACTTAACCTTGCGAAAACGGAACTTCTTGTCATCCCTGCCGACTCGAAGACTCGTCACGATCTCTCGATCCAAATAGGAGCATCAACCATTGTGCCCTCCAGGTCTGCGAGAAACTTGGGAGTAATCATCGATGATCAGCTCAACTTCACAGATCATGTTGCCGCGACTGTCAGATCCTGCAGATTCATGCTTTACAACATCAGGAAGATCAGACAGTTTCTCACAGAACACTCCACACAAATCCTGGTTCAAGCTCTGGTCCTGTCCAGGCTAGACTACTGCAATGCGCTGCTTGCTGGACTCCCTATGTGCACAACTAAACCTCTGCAGATGATTCAAAATGCAGCGGCAAGAGTGGTGTTCAAGGAACCAAAAAGGACCCATGTAACACCTCTCTTCATAAAACTGCATTGGCTTCCTGTAGCAGCCCGCATTGAATTTAAATGTCTTCTCATTGCCTACAAGACCACCACCGGTTCAGCACCCACTTACCTTAACTCACTAATGCAAAGATATAGGCCCTCAAGATCTCTGCACTCCGCAAATGAGCTGAGACTTGTGGTACCAGCTCAAAAGGGTAAGAAATCTCTCTCTCGAACGTTCTCTGCTTCAGTTCCTCGATGGTGGAACGATCTGCCTCTGGCTTCACGCTTGTCAGACTCGGTCTCTATCTTTAAAAAACTCCTAAAAACTCATCTTTTCCAGCTACACCTAACTCACTAACTCACTTCTTTTCTAACTACTCACTCTATCAAAAGAAAAAAATATCAAAAAAAAAAAAAAAATTCTTTTGTAACTTCTCTCTCTGTGTAACTCTGTAGCATTGTTGTAGCACTTGTTCACCTATTGTTGTATCGGCTATTTACCGCTTCATTGTCTCCTCGACTATTGTAAGTCGCTTTGGATAAAAGCGTCTGCTAAATGACTAAATGTAAATTTAAATGTAAACTCACCTGACTGAATACAGTACAACAGGCACATTAAACTCAAACCAGTGCACAATGTTTTGCTGGGGTATCCAGGTTTAAAGAAAAAGTCCTGGAAACCGTGTAAAACAGGGTTTAATATATAGCACATTTTCTCTTGATGTGTGTCAAAAATAACAGCCTGCTCAGGCGTAACATTTATATAAACCTCGCAGTATCTTAAAGTCAAATGCGTCAGATTGGGATTTTCTTTTTAGTACCAATTTCATCAATCTGTGATCATTCATCTTAAAGATTGGCTGCATTCAGCTGCTACATTTACAACTATTGTGACATCAGAACAGGGTGTTCAATGCACCATTTAAAAAAACGCTTTCGAACATTTTGTTGGAGCTGTAAGTCGACCTCTTGATTATATTGAACAGCTTTGAATGGATTTGGGTTGAAACTAAAGTATGCCGTTCACTAAATCTCTAGGAAGAGAGTTGACAAGCTCTGGCCTAGAT
The DNA here is from genome assembly GCA_033220385.1 of Triplophysa yarkandensis. Classification (NCBI taxonomy): domain Eukaryota; kingdom Metazoa; phylum Chordata; class Actinopteri; order Cypriniformes; family Nemacheilidae; genus Triplophysa; species Triplophysa yarkandensis. Next base: position 2,100,294 of record JAWHQN010000155.1, on the reverse strand, counting down.
CCTTTAAATCGCACATGTGAACATCTAAAGCAGCAGAAGACTGATGGTTTCAAAGTGAAGAATGTTTTAAGTTTAAGATTTTAAATGCCAGACAGACAGACAGACAGATAAATACTAAGATATTGAATAGAGATGGACGAAACATTCTTTACATTGTGAGAAAACTTTGTGAACCAAGTTTATAAAATCCAGAACTTAGTGTGATACTTCGCCACCAGGGAAACAAACCAATTCTTATGTTTCTACAACATCCTGATGCAGAGATTCATGTCTGGCTAAACGGTTGCTAAGCTAATGTGTTTGGTTGCTATGTTGGTCCCCGAATTCAATAATGTATTAACTTTTAACATTAAGCATTATGACACACGGTTTACTAATTATTTTTGTGGAGCTGCTTTGATGCAATGTATTTTGTCTAAAGCGCTATAGAAATAAAGGTGACATTGACATTGATATGAGCATGGCTTCATAGATTCATGATGATCCTCTGAGATTGGTTGCATGAGTAAATAGGATTGTTTTTCCAATCGGAAGTCTGTGGGGAAATTTGGGTAGCACAACCCAGGGGTACATTATACATTATAATTGGAGGAATGTTTTCACAGAACCTGCCAGACTCTCCAGATGTGAGAACCACATGTTGCTGTAAAATCCTCAAAAACCCATCAAAGTTGGGTCTGTAGTTAAAGTCTTTCAGATTTTGTCAGGTGATTTTTTGTCTCCCTATCAAATACTGTACACCAGGCCCGTTATAAAAGTCTGTTTGAAACCATGCAAGCAGAGTGACTTGCCGGAGAATTGGTAGAAGAAGACGAAGGACGTCCTTGCAGAATAACATAATGATGCTTTTCACTCTACAAAAGCACCACTATTTATAATAAGACAACGTTTAAGTGAAACTTCTTTTCCAAGCCAACACAATACAGCTGAATACATAAGAAGGTTAAAACACTGTTTCTTTTTTCATGTAAATGTTTTCAACATATGCTCAAAAAATTGTTACCACTTGCTATATAATTCTGAATGAATCATAAAATTGATTTAACAAATATTATTAGAAAAGTGACACACGTACCTACTGGGATGACTTTAGGCATAAACCTCTTGTTAAACATATGAGAAAATGGCCCGTGACCTGCAAATAAACCACATATGTTTAATATCTTTTTATTAAGACCATCTTCTGTTTATCTTCCTAAATTAAGATTCCTTAAAACTCATTCGAGATACAAACCTGTTCACAAATACTATAAAGTGTGTAAGAGAATGGAAGTTTGCGATCTTCCCAACACTGAATGAACTGTCTTGTAAGGAATGGACGGCATGTTCAAAACAATGATTTTTAGATTTAACTATGATAAAAGAGTTCTTTTTAAAGAGATGACAGAGAAGTGAATATGTGACAGTTAGGAGTCAAGACATTACCATAGAAACAAATGATAATATATGGCTCTAACTTTTTAAGACTGAGTTGTCATAAAAAAATTAATAATAAAAACGTCTCCGGTTACGTATGGTAACCTAGGTTCCCTGAAGGAGGGAATGAGACGTTGTGACTGAAAGGGGGTTTGATCTTGAGAACACATTGTCTCCGAGCCTATTAAAAAAGGCCAATTAATTGGCGAATGAATCAATTCATGTCCCCGCCCGTGATGACGGGTATAAAAGGGGACGGAAGAGATCATTCATCACCGTTTTGTGCTGAGGAACCTGGGAAGCCTCTCCCGGTCGCTGCAGCGGTGGCCGAGTAACGTGGCACGGGAAGTCACAACGTTTTGTTCCCTCCTTCAGGGAACCTAGGTTACCATACGTAACTGGAGACGTTCCCTTTCAGTCGACTCTCAACGTTGTGACTGAAAGGGGGACCAATTCAATCCCACCACGTCGCCAGGCCACGTCCTGACATGCAACGGAGCGACTTACTCACTCTCCACCAGTCATGACCCTCCAGTGAGTCTTGGCAAGGTGTCATCAGAGCTTCGCTAGAAGTTGAGAGACTCTCGCCAACGATGCCCCGGATGGTGGCCTTACTCCTACCTTAACTAGGAGCCGTCCGTCACCATGGGATCACTGGGGAACGCTATCCCTCTAATCGAGGGTCTGCGTACGGAGACCACATCCCGCACTTGGGGGGTAACTATGTGGAGATTACCTCATGATTCTCGCCTTCTGGGAAGAAGTCATGGGAAAAACAGTGCACAAGCCCACATATGGGGGGCGCAGCTATAGGTGGAGGCTCACCTGGGGAGATCACCCGGTACGCTGCTTCTTAGGACCTTAAGTGACATATTACATCGTGTGGGGCCGCCCTGTGTCAGGGAGCCGCTTCACACGGAGGCACAACTCCACCAACTGGTGTAGCAGCCACGGCCGCTCTGTTAGGCCGGCTACTGTGGGGTGTGCTTCGTGAAGGATAGGTTGCCTATACTCACCCCTGAAGGGGGGGAGTAGGGAGGCTAAGAGGAGCGCTCTTGCTCACCTACGTAGGGGAGACGGCGCTTTCGCAGGCATACACCCACAAGTCCTAACAAGACCCGAATAGAGACCTAACTCCACATGGAGGTTGTAGAACCTCCCAAGGCGGTGGGTGTAGCCCAGCCCACAGCTTTACGATGTCTGTCAGAGAGACGCCACGCGCTAGTGCCCACGAGGTGGCCACACTCCTTATGGAATGGGCTCTTACCGCCAGCGGGCACGGGCGCCCCTGAGATTGGTACGCTGTTGTTTTTGCATCTACCATCCAGTGCGCCATTCTCTGTTTAGAGACAGCCCTCCCCTTCTGCTGATCTCCGTAACAGACAACAGCTGCTCAGAGCTCCTAAGCTCTGCGTGCGGTCCACGTAGAGGCGCAGGGCACGTACGGGACAAATCACGGAAGAGGCTGGGTCTTCCTCCCCAATAGGGAGTGCCTGCAGGCTCACCACCTGCTCCCAGAAGGAGTGGTGGGAACCTTGGGCACGCAGCCGGGCCGGGGCCTCAGGATCACCTTAGACTCAGCCGGACCCAACTGGAAGCATCACTGGGCTTAGAGAGTGCGTGTAGGTCCCCTACCCTCTTGATAGAAGCAAGCGCAACCAGGAGGACCATCTTCATCGTTAAGTGAGGAAGATAAGTCTACTCCAGGGGCTCGAAGGGGGGACTGCCAGGCCTTCCAGGACAGTAGGCAAGTCCCAAGAGGGTACAGAGCGCGGCCAGGGTGGATATACCCTCACCAAGCCCCTCAGGAACCTAGTGATCAGGTCATGTTGTCCCAGAGGCCTCAAATCCACCAGATCGTGATAGGCTGCTATGGCAGCCACATACACTTTCAAAGTGGAGGGGGGCGAGCTTTTGCTCGAGCCCCTCTTGGAGGAAGGACAACACGACACTGATCCCGCACCTCCGGGAGTCCTCACCGTGTGAGGCGCACCATGACGAGAAGCGCCGCCACTTCAAGGTGTACAGGCACCGAGTGGTCGGGGCTCTAGCCTGAGCAGGGGTACCTGCGACCGCTGGTGGCAGGCTGCTCAGAAGCTCCTCGTCCCGTCCAGAGGCCAGACGTGGACCAGAGGTCTGGCCTGGGGTGCAACAACGTGCCCTTCCCCTGGGATAGAAGGTCCTTCATCAGGGGAATCGGCCAGGGGGGAGTGATTGTCAGAGCCATGAGCTCCGAGAACCAAGTGTGGTTGGGCCAGTAGGGGGCAACCAAAATCACTTGGTGTTCCTCTTCCAAGCATGTCTGCTGTCGTGTTCAGAGCACCAGGGATGAACGGCTTGCAGAGATTTCACCCCCTGCTGACTCCATATGAGGAGGCTGCGGGCGAGCTGAGACATGTGCCTGGAGCTTATGCCACCTTGGTTATATTATGTACGCAACGGCTGTTGTACTGTCCGACCGAGCAAGGACGTGTTTGTCCTGAATGAGAGGCCTGAACCTCTTGAGGGCCAGCAGTACTGCCAACAGCTCTAGGGCATTGATATGCCAGCGTAGGCGGGGACCTGTCCATGGACCCGACGCTACGTGCCCGCTGCACACTACACCCCAGCCCTGCCGGGAGGCATCTGGGGTACCAGAACATGCCTCGTACCTGCCCGAGCGGTACTCCCGCTGGAAAAAGGTCTTGAAGACCAAGGACTAGAGTGTGATGGCACAGAGGCGTTATAACGATCCGCCTGGTGCCTGTGCATGCCGTCCTCGGAACCCGACTCTGTAGCCAGTGCTGTAGCGGTCTCATGTGCATCAACCTGAGGGGAATTACTCCGGCCGAGGATGCCATGTGTCCCAGGAGCCTCTGAAATAATTAATCGTGCGACATAGTGACAGAGTCCAGTTCCATTCCGAGACAGGAGATCCCCTACACTTGGGAGGGTTGGCTCCTCTCTCGGAGACCCGAAGACCCAGTTGGGCTGAGTGCCATAGCACCAGGTCCCTGTGTATACCGACTGTCTCTGGCGAGTGACCCAGGATGAGCCTGTCGTCGAGATAGTTCAGTATCTGCACTCCTCGCTCCCAGGGGGGGCGATGGTGCTCTCTGTGATCTTCATAAAGACCCGGGGGAACAGGGAGGGCCCAAGGGGTAGGAACTCGTACTAGTATGCTCGTGCCTCGAATGCGAACCGTAGAAGCGGTCGGAGTCGAGGGGAACCGAGACATGGAAGTACGCGTCCTTCAGGTCGATAGCCACAAACCAGGCCAGGGACCTGACTGACGCTGTCAGCATCCGGAAGGGCAACCTAAAAAGGGGTACCTGTTCAGGACGCGTAGACCTAGAATGGGGCGCAGACCTCCGCCTTCCTTGGGCACGATGAAGTAGGGGCTTAGAATCCCAGGGACATCTCGGCTCGTGGGACAGGCTTGAACACGGCCTTGCCAGAAGGGTGGCGACCTCGCCCCGAAGGACAGAAGACTCCTCGCTCTCACCGAAGTGTAGAGGATCCCCGGAACTTGGGCGGGCGTCTGGCGACCTGGATCGAGGAGCTGAGACGGATCGTACGCTCCAGCCATCGTGATGGAGTGCACAGCCGGCCAGGCTGGCAACTTACACGTCAGAGGCATCAGAGGGCCGATCTGCTTCACCATAGCCAAGGCGGGTGGTTCGTGGCTGTCGAGACCAGCGGCCGGCCAGGGTGGGACCCTGGGGGGACAGCTGGTCTCGACATGCCTCCTTGGCCCGCAGACCGATGCGCCCCTGAGGGGCGCATACGTCTGGGAACCACATCTGCTAGCCACGCACCGTCGCGTGGAGAGTGACTGTGGCTGCAGAAACCCAGGGAAGGAGACACACTGGGTGAGACCCGTCAAAGTAACCGCTTTAGGCAGCTACTGACGGGATGGAGTTGCCTACCTCCGCGAGGCCGATGTTCTGTGGGGCGCCAGCTGTTCAGGGGGCACTCATACCGGAGCCGGCGGCGCGGAGGAGCGGAGCCGTTTGGGAGCAAATGATGGGCAGGATTACGGCGGCTTCCAGCGGCCGATCCACGCTGGGGAGGGATATGAACCGCCTTCTGCTACTGCACCACCGAGAACTTCTGGGCAAAGTTCTACGTAGCGTCTCCAAAACAGCCCCTCCCTGCGCAACAGGCACATCGAAAAACCTAGATTTCTCGGAATCCCACATTACGCGAGGGTGAGCCGGAGGTGGTGCTCTTGGACCACTATGGTGGACATCGCCCAACAAGGGGACCGCGGTAACCTTCAACGCTATCAGCGTGAGGCTAGTTGCGGTCCTGAGCTCACGTACTGTGGCTTGGTCAGGCCTCCCCTCGATGATCTCCTGCAAGGCTTCCTGCTTGGTGCAAAAAGGCCATTACATGGAGAAAAGACGCAGCAGGCCCTGCGGTGGCATAGGCCCTCGCCACTTAGGACGGGGAAATATGCACGCTTTTGGGGGGGGAGCTTCGGTCTATCCCCCCAGGAAGATGTGCTCTGAGGACACAGGTGTGTCACAACAGCGCGCTCTGCTGGTGGGACACCGTATAGCCCCGGGCTGCGCCCTTATCGGGGGAAGTGAGAGCGATCCTTCCCGATCAACACAGCTCGTTTTGCACTTCCCGGAAACATATGGTAGCGGGGCGGGGAGGGGCTTATTGCTCCGTGCGCCCCGACATACCAATAATGCAACCACGAGCTCTGGGGTGCAGGCGGGGCCGTACACTCGCCCAATACTCGCGGCCCGGGAAAGCACAGCCGCCATTGGCGGATCCGGGTACGCCTGCCCCCTGACCGCCCGGAAGCGGCAGGTGCAGCGCGTCATCCGGGTCCGACGCTGGTAGCTCGCTCTCAGATGCTGCAACTGACAGCTCGTCCTCCTCGCGTGTTTGCAAAGAAGAAAGAAGAGCGTGTTGGGGTATGGGCGGTCCGCGAGAGTGAAACTGACAGAGAAACGCCCATATTGATCCCCAAATCACCAATGCTGCTCGCGGTAGATACAGACCGAGCCCGGAACTCGGAGCAAACGAAGTGGTGTCAGATTTCATGATGAAAAAAGACACCGTGACCGCAACTTCTTTATCGTCATGTTCTCACGGAGAGAACACAACGTCCACACGAGACCGTTCTCAGCGTGCTGGAGACCCAAACACGTGAGGCAGATCTCGTGGGAATCCCCGTCCTCGACCAGCCGGTTGCACCCAAGAGAACAGCGGCGTCCCATTACAGAACCACACGCTGTGCCCAGGTAAGAAATTTGCTCTTTTAGATTTAAAGCTTTAAAACACCTCCAGCAGTTGCTGAAACGCCCAGGGGAAGTCGCGCTCAGGAACGTTCCGCTGCACCGCGTTATAATTCTCCAGCATTCTGTTAGACTCGAGACGCTCGAGGAGCACACCATGGTTCAGAAGAACAAAAGGGTGATGAATGATCTCTTCCGTCCCCTTTTATACCCGTCATCACGGGCGGGGACATGAATTGATTCATTCGCCAATTAATTGGCCTTTTTTAATAGGCTCGGAGACAATGGGTTCTCAAGATCAAACCCCCTTTCAGTCACAACGTTGAGAGACCGACTGAAAGGGAACTACAGCTAACACATTTATTATAAGAACATTCAATAGATGTTTTTAATGTCTTTGTACACATTTTAGAAACATTCAGAATGTCCAGTTTTCTGAACTAAAACCTAAGTGATGAGTGTTTCTTTAAGTTGGGCTCTTGACATCTTTAAGTCAGTCTTAAAGCATTCTGAAAGTGTATTTATTTAAAGTATGTACAGTGTGGAAATATAGGACATGTCCAGATAAATAGTATCAGCACATTATTATTAGAACTCTGCTAAATTATAGATAGTCAGATTCCTACTCAAAAGCGCATGTAAGCTATCAGTATAAAAACCTTAATAGCAGAGATAAACATAAATCTATTTCAGAAAAAAGGCCTACAGCAATGCATGCTGGGAGAAAGGAATGAGGGATGTCATATGACCTTTCACAACATGCATTGCAGTATAAAGTTTTTATTTTTGTCTCGTAATAGTATTGATGTTCATAAACTGATTCTTCATCAACTTGTCAACATTTGACAAATTTATAAGCCTAGATAAGAGAAATATCTTTATAATGACATCATCTTTGTCATTATGAAACTCACCTAGATTGTAGCACAGAGCAGCAATCTGCACACACAAGATGTCTTTATCATTTATCATGTCTTTATCACTTATCATGTCTTCATCAATATCCTTGTGTTTTTCTTGCAGAACTTTTGCAAGACGTCCAGCCAAAAATGCCATCCTTTCACACAAAGACAAGAAATGTTGTAGTTTTTATATGTGGGTCAATTAATTTATTTTAAATTAGAATAGCAAGATTTATTGCAATGAATGTTGGAATGGGACAGAAAGAAACAAACTCGAAACTGTAAAAAGCTTAAAAAAACCTCTTGAGAAAGCAAAGTATTTTTACTTATAAAAAAATAAGACTGAATAAACCTGCTTACATCGACATATTTACGTTCCAAGACATATTTACATGATTGTTCTTAAAAATAAATGTAATTTTAGCAACAATCTTAACTGCTTCTCTCATATGCCAGTGAGGTAAATGTATATATATTTATCTATACAATAAACTTTATTTCTGTAACAAGTGCATTGCTTCTTTAAAATGCTTGTAAGCACCATAATAATATTATATTTATCATTGCCTTTTGTGTTACTACAGCAAAATATTTGTGATCCTCAATCTAATGCAAAGTTCTACTGTTTTATGATGCAAATATATTAATTTTAAAAATTCCTCAATGGTCAATTAATGTCAAAATAAGGATTATCATTCAATATCATACATATATCTCGAGATATTGAGAAATAAAGACAGTCAGGAAGACATATTATTCCAGTATTTTTACTGAATTTAAGAAAAATTCTTTGTTTGTAACTTTTACACCGCATAAGTGTGTATAATGTATTTTTGCTCCCAAGTGAACTCGTCATCATGGACTGGGATGTATTATTCTTTAATTTCATTGTTTGCTTACTGTTTAATTTAAGAAATAGACAGTGAACTGGGTTGGAATATCCAATAACTTCATTTTTAAAAACTATGCATCCAAACCAATGATCCAGGGATGTGTGCCCACAGTTACATTTAGCCTACACTGATGTATTTGTATTTGATGGACACATTAATATCTGCAGGACTTGTCGTTTTGGGATTAATTGTATGCTTATGTGGAATATGTCTCTCAGAGAAACATCAGATTTACTTGTTCAGGTGTTTGCAACGGAGGTCAAAAACAACATTGACATCCTCAGACGTCAGTTTCATCTTTGTCTGATAAATTGTTTTTTAGAAATAAACCAGTCAAGGTTTTTTTTTTAGAAATTACAAAATATTATTGAATAATAGTTTAATGAGAACCCAATTCTAACGAATGAATCGTTCAACCTATGGTTCGACATTCTTGAAGATGTTCTTCTAAATAGCATCGCTTTTAAACACAATAGAAATTATTTGCATTTAATTATGAGAAAGCAATAGAATTGTAGGCCTCATAACTCACTGAAAAAATTAAGTGAAGATAAAAACAATCACACAAGTGATCATGACCAAATTGTGCCAGTAACAACTCAATAGGAAATATAATCCTAACTGAATGCTTTAGACCATACTAAAATATCTTACCCAATAGAATGTTCGAAGCGAGTATGAGTGGCTCCAGGGAAGACATAACTGTTTGCTCCCAGTTGTTTGATATTCCTGAGTCTCTGAAACTGAGGTGTGTCGATAATCTTCACCAGCACAGGGTTCAACTCAATGTGACCGTGAACAGAATCATTGAAAATCTGTACAACACATAAATACCACAAAGGTTTAAAAGATATTAACCAGGACTAGAATCAGCACTAGTACTGAAATAAAGTGTTGAATTTTCATTAAACCAAGATTATTAAGATGACTAATGCTCAGTTATTGGTACTTTTGCAGCGCTGCTTCATGAAACCGTCACAAGTTTTAAATGAATGCTTTCGAGTATTTATCAAACTAAAGTCAATCACAGGATTTTATGTCCATATGTCTCGTATGAACAGAACTCATTTCAACAGAAAATATACAGAGCAGTGGAAAGAGTTAAGAATCACTGATGGGAAAAGCTGAATTATTTCACAAACGCTCGGATCAGAGGCAGGGTTAGCACTTTAAACATTAAAAGATTCACATTTACACAAGAATCATATGGAAACTACAAAAGTTCTACAAATTGAAAAGAATACCTTGACCGGAGAGGTTTCTCCAATACTGATTGCTGTGAAAAGATCATATAAGTTAATATAAAAAATATTAAGCTTTAATACAAACAAAACTAAACTAAAAAACAATCACAAGACCTTTTAATTTATACTTAATATAAATATTTATGAAAACTGCAGAATATTTGTAAAAAAATTCAACCCAGTGTAAACCTCTAGCTGATGAGTTTAATAATGTTTTTTATAAAGAGATATCTTAAACATTCTAGGCAGTTGCCCCCCAGGACCAGGGTTGAAGAAGACTGATCAGTGTTTCTCCGGCCT
>JAWHQN010000155.1:2032805-2085305 GCA_033220385.1 Triplophysa yarkandensis | reverse complement strand
ATCATTTGTGTTTCAATAAAGTGTTTAAAGAATATAAACATTATCTTGTTCCTCTTCTTGCATCTCTCATGATACTGATCAGGTATCCAAAATGGTTCGGCCAAGACCCATGATTTTCATTAATGCTTTTTTATATATGTGCTGTTTTATAGATTGTTTCTGAAATCATCCATCTCAGCTGTATTCATTGCCATGCTGACGTTTATCAGATGTTTTAGACAGCAGATATTTTACAGATCTACCAACACAGATAACAACCATTGAATCTTGATTTGTCATATAATCGGTATCAGTTTTGCACCTGCTTTTAGTGTTAGTTAAAGTATAAATGTTGCTGTTTCAGTTTCCTTCAATCATTCATAAGCATTGAAACACATTCATTATGTAAAAGTGAGCACTGAACCACTGAGATTAGATGCTTTCTAATATGTCATACTATTAAAGAATGATACTTCAGTGTTAAACTGAATCAAGTTCTTTAAGGCTTGAACAATTGAACATTTCTTCAGCTTAAGCATTCATTGTAGCTTTTTTATCACTATAGAAAGTTCTGGTTCGCAGGTTCAACACATGGACAATACTGTCCTCAGATCAGGTTGTAGTCTTCAGTTAGAATGAGTATCAGCTGCCAGTCAAAAAGGTAATCCCATACAGCAAGAATTCATATCAGAACCTTTTGAGTTCATAATTGTTCCAGCGGTAAATGAACAGATTAAAAAGATGCAAATTAAACAGAAATGAGTACCTTGTCCCTGTAGCAGATTGAATTCATCATCTTTGTGTTCATTTCCACTTTACAAACTCTTACAGACCTCAGTAGTCTTTGAAGATCAAATGCAGTTGGAATGCCCAGATAATAACAGTCTCTGTACAAGAATAAAGATTTTTAAAATAGTTAGAGAAACTGGTGCACTGCAATGTGATGCACAGTTAGTGTATTTTCACTTTTTTTATTAAAATAGTGCCGTTTTAGTCACGTTTCACACACACACACACACACACACACACACACACACACACACACACACACACACACACACACACACACACACATCGTATCTTTTACCTAGTAAGATAATCCCATTTGTCCACATCAATGCCGTTGCGTTTATTTGCTACGATCTCATAGAGAAACGATTTCTGTTCAGATCGACCCTTCGCTCTCCACTGTATGAATGAAAACACATTCAGAATCTCTTATCAAATAGTTTATGTGTAACAATTACCATAATACCATAAGACTCTAAACTGTAGAATTAGTGATGACAAATTAGTGTTGAAGAATGAACAAATCGTGTTATCTTATAAAAATCGTATCCTTATTTAAAGTGTCTCTAAAAAAGCAGCCCAAACAAGGCTCTCCAGATGACCAAACATCACACAAACCTGCCTATCAGTGTTTAGATGGACAAACTATTGTCCACTCACTAAAGACACATGGGGATCAGATGGGTTTGATGTGGGCTGCTGACTGGGTTTAAGTGGCTTCATGGAACAGAACTTCAGAAGTCCACCCAGAGGAACACTGACCGAGCATCAATATGTGACCAGTTGGACGTGAGAACATGCTGTAGAGACCGGGTCAAATAAAAGTTCTTTCTACTTTCTTGACTGAGATACACTAAAATGCAAATGTACTTGTACCTGATCGCCTGAAATTTTAACTCCTTTAATTATCTCTGAAATGAAGGTCACATCACGATCATCCAGTCCATATTCCTTCATCTCCCTCATGAGTGGATTCTTCTTCAACATGAAGTGAAACATCTCAACAGATGCCTTCTCATGCTTCACACAATAAACAAACACAAACATTCATGAGAAAAATTTACATTTACATTTACATTTAGGCATTTAGCAGACGCTTTTATCCAAAGCGACAATACCCAAGGAAAGCTCTCTGTCACTCAGAAAACATAGATTTTTAATACAAATATTAGAAAGAAAATCTCTCAACACTGTTGTCATGTGGCACAATAATTTAAACAGGACTTAACAAAAAAATCACTGAACATGGCCCGAGAACTGGAAATGATATGATAAAGGATGCTTAAAAATATATGAGTAATGATGCTTACCTCCCACTTTTCTTCTGGGGGAAAAACAGATTTTGCTGTAAGACAACATGCATAGACATTTTAAATACTTGATGTTTAAGAAGCTAAACAATTATTTGTGTTATCATGAGAAGTTGGGCTATATGAAAATACACAGGGCACACACGCACACACTTACGCACGCACGCACACACACACACACACACACACACACACACACACACACACACACACACACACACACACACACACACACACACACATTGCTACTGCAACACATACCTTGGACTTCAGGAATGAACATTCCATCGAATAAATGAGAGAATGGACCATGACCTTAAAAAAAAATTTTTACGTTTATTATTTATTTTCCATTTATTGTACTGTTTTCATTAAACTACTTAACTAATTTCTAATCTTTCAAGATTTCACTTTTTTGCCTGCATTAATAATTAAACCTGTTAATGCAGTAGACTATTGGTGTTTCTTCTGATGTTACAACATGCAAAAAAGTTTTTATAAGTGAAGAGTCGTTCTTATACAATTCGTTCTTTTTTAATGAGTCTTTTAGGGAATGATTCGTTTCAGGTACGCCGCAAAATATAGTTTCTGTTATGGATTCCATTTGCCTGTTTTGATGTCATGAAAGTTTTTTGTCTTTATTAGACAAAAACAAAGTCCTAGATAATCGTAAACTTGGGAACCAGTTCTGCCCGGTGATATCATACAGATGGAGAAGAGAATCAGCATTTCGTAGACAGAACACAGAGAGAAGACTCGATCTGGTAAAAACCCATAAAATGACACTTGAACGGGCAGCCCATGAGCTAGGTAAAGTCTTCCACTCACCGAGCGGGAATACAGAAGGGTCCATTAGATAGTGAGGGACAGAAAGAAAATCAACAGCAAAGACAAAAACTAAGAGCTACGAGGACGTTTTAAAAGTCTCATTTTACCTCATTCCATTTTTCAGACTTTAATAAGTGTGTTATTTTGTCGTTAGAATATAAATAATATCCGTACAATTATAAAGCTCATAGTTCAATGCCAAGTGAGATTTTACAGATATCGCCTACAATATCTGACTGGTTTGGACCACACCTGTAAGAAAGCTGGGCAAGTGATGAGAACTAAGATTGTTTGTGGTGTTGTGTTATAAAACAATATACATTTGAAATGTACATTTAGGCATTTAGCAGACGCTTTTATCCAAAGCGACTTACAATAGTCGAGGAGACAATGAAGCGGTAAATAGCCAATACAACAAAAGGTGAACAAGTGCTACAACAATGTTACCAAGTTACACAAAGCAAGATAAAAACCTGTAGGGAGAAAAAGGTTAAGGATTTTTTTTTTATATAGAGTGAGTAGGTTAGGAAAGAAGGTGCTCCTAGTGGGTTAGGTGTAGCCGGAAAATATGAGTTTTCAGGTGTTCTTAAAGATAGAGATAAAGTCTGCCAAGTGTGAAGCAAGAGATGCAGAGAACCAATGCAGAGAACGTACGAGAGAGAGATTTCTTTCTCTTTTGAGCTGGTGCCACAAGTTGTTGCTCGTTTGCGGAGTGCAGGGATCTGGAGGGCCTATACCCTTGAAGCAGTGAGTTAAGGTATCTGGGGGCTGAACTGGTGGTAGGCGATGAAGAGAGGTTTGAATTCAATGCGAGCTGCTATGGAAAGCCAATGTAGTTTTATGAAGAGAGGTGTTACATGGGTCCTTTCTGGTTCTTTTAACACCACTCTTGCCGCTGCATTTTGAATCATCTGCAGAGGTTTAGTTGTGCACATCTGGAGTCCAGCTAGCAGCGCATTGCAGTAGTCCAGCATGGACAGGACTAGAGCCTGAACCAGGATTTGTCTGGAATGTTCTGAGAGAAACGGTATGAGCTTCCTGATGTTGTAGAGCATGAATCTGCAGGACCTGGCACTGGCAGCAACAGGGTCTGTGAAGTTGAGCTGATCATCGATGATTAATCCCAAGTTTCTCGCAGACCTGGAGGGCACAATGGTTGATGCTCCTAGTTGGATAGAGAGGTCGTGACGGGTCTTTGGATTGGCACGGATGACAAGAAGATCCATTCTCACAAGGTTTATCTGCAGGTGGTGGTGCTTCACCCAGAGCAAGATATAGCTCAGGCATGCCGAGACTCGGGTCGACATTGTTTGATCTTCAGGATAAACCCAAGGTGGAGTTGCGTGTCATCCGCATATCAGTGGAAGGAGAAGCCATGCTTATGAATGACTGATCCCAGTGATGTCATGTAGATCAAGATGAGCAACAGACCAAGAACTGAGCCCTGAGGTACACCGGTGTCAAGACGTTCTTCAGACTTCACCTCCCAATGAAACCCTGAAGGATCTATCCGAGAGGTAAGATCCGAACCATTGGAGAGCCATGTCGGAGACGCCTATTTCCTTAAGAGTTGAAAGGAGAACGCCGTGGTAGGCAGAGAGTTGGTCGAAGACAACCCGCTCCAGGGTTTTTTTGATGAAGGGCTAGAGAGAAACCGTCTCCAGTTCTCTAGAAGCACAGAATTCAGAGAGGGTTTATTCAACAGTGGGTTGATATGGGCCTCTTTAAAAACAGAAGGAAATGTGCCAGAGTTGAATGATGAGTTGATGATGTGGGTAACTGCAGGGATGATCGATGGAGAGATGTCTTGAAAGAGATGGGTGGGGATGGGGATGGGGTCTAGCGGGCAGGCAGTCGGGTGGTTCAAGCCGATGATTCTCGCAGTGTCGTCTTCAGTCAACGGAGAGAAGGAGCGGAGAGAGGTGGTCAGAGTAGCCGGGGTATGGTCCAGCCATGGTGGAGCAGAGAACTGACTGCTGATAGCGGTGGTCCTCTTCACAAAGAAGGATGCAAAATCATCAGCTGTTAGGTCCGACAAGGGAGGAGGGATGTGTGGACTGTGTAGTGCAGAGAGGGTCTTGAAGAGAGCGCGAGAGTCTGATGAGCTGTTTACTTTCGCCTGGTGGAACTGAGTCTTGGCAACCGAGACATCCGCAGAGAAAGAAGAGAGAAGAGTCTTATAGAGAGAAAGATCTGCAGGGCAATTAGATTTGCGCCACTTTTTCACTTTCTCAGCTGCCCTGAGCCTGGATCTGTGTTCCCTGGAGGAAATCATAGAGTCAAGGTGTGGAAGGGTTGGCACGGGCTGGTCGAGATCTAAGCGCACATAAATTGCCCAAGTAGGCTGCTATTGTAGAGCATAGAGAGTGAGTGGAATTGTCAGTGTTAAGCAGAGCAAACTGGTCAGGAGATGGGAGCATAGAGGAAACAACAGAGGATAGGGTTAGAGGAGAGTGCGTAGGTTACGCCTGAGGTAACCAGGTTGGAAGGGGGTGTAGTGTCGGGTGTTGTCATGTCGAGATGAAGTGTAACAAGGTAATGATCGGATATGTGCAGTGGTGTTACAAGTGTGAGATACATGGTGCAGTAGTATGTGTAGTATGTGTCAAGTGTGTTACCGGACTTCTGGGTCAGCGACATGGGTATGCGCCTGAGGCAAACTCTGAGGTTAATTTGGGCAAACTCATTTGGTGGTAAATCCTGAGGAATGGAATCCTGTCCCTCTCTCCAGGGTTATTGAAGCCCAGGAACTGACCCCCCCCCTCATCTCCTACTCTCATTTGGTCTCACTGTTTAGTATCATTTTGAAGGTCATGGTGCAATAGGTAAAAGGATCTAGTTTTTGTAATTCTTAGATTAAATGCAATGAACTTCTAGCAACATAATCTGAATCCCTTCAGGAGGTTTGTCCATCTCTTGATCACATCTCTTGATGGCATTTGGTGTTATGTTTGGTTTTACAAAGACTATGGTATTTATGACTTCATCTGAGTATTTAAGAAACACTAGCACAGCGTTCAGGAGGAATCCTAGCTTGATGAACTCCATAGCACTGTACGTCTTAGGATAAGTAGTCCTATGTTATCTCTATTTTTGGAAGTATCTGAAGCAGAACTTCCCACACTACACGTGTGTGTTAAAGTGCCAGATATGACAAAACTCTATGGGTTTATTTTATATTATGTTGATTATTTGAATTTATAGTTTTCTTAACAAAAGCATTTTATTGATTGAATTAATGTTCTACCGGCCTGGCATAATAAATTGTTATGATTGATTAATTAAGAAATCTGTTAAGAATATTATTTCAAGGAAAGGAATCTGATGCTACAGCAAAATCAGGTGTCAGGATAAGGATGAACTGAATTGAATAGAGTATAATTGATAAAGCTCACATATATAAGATACTTATTACCTGACTTCACAAGTTTTAATTATTTATTGATTATATTTATTATTTTTTTCTTAATCAAATCCTGGTTTAGATCAGGATAAAGTTTAGCTGCAGACATGTCAATTATTGTTCTATGTTTAGGAGCATACAAAATTAGTTCTTGCACAGGTTCTATTTGAACCTCTTAATCTATGTTCTCTGGGTCTGATTCCGGCTCAAATTAATACATTTAAACACTGAGTGCATGAAGCGTGTAAGAAGCGTGATCTTTCATCAGAACGGGGAAGTTGTCAGATGTTTTTTATGATAGGGGAAAAATCCCTAGACAGAGAAGTGAATTATTTGAAAAATAAAGTGAAACATTAACACACGTTATATTACACACTGTAAACATAATCATAGCTTTGCAAACACACTGAGAATTGGACCTTTAAACACTTGACTTGAAAAATGTAGTAAAGAAGTCAGCAGCACTGACTCCAGGCAGTCAGAAATAGACTACAATGAATTAACATTGGACACAGATCTGACACTAGACAAGAGACACACAGCGAATTTCAAAAACAATGACAAGTCCCAGGTAGAGAGAATAAACCAATAATGAGATCATCAACAGGATAACTATAGGTTACTCTAACAGCATTAAGTGAGGTGTTTCACAAGAAGGCCGGATAAATCCCCCAATGACTGATCTGCCCTCGTGAGTGTCCACCCAATCGTACAACGCCGCAGGTCAAAAACACGTGTGACGTCAAGCATCATCTTAGAAGGTCTAGTTTCAGCGAAGCTAAACAGCGCTGGAACTCTCTCATATACAATCTGGCCTGGGGAATGACTATCAGTGCGGATGTCATCAGTGCCAAATGTCTGAGGTATGTGTGAAAAGGAACAATGTGCCCCTTCTGAAACAATCTGAAGCATTCTGAACTGTTTAGTGGGCGTAAATCTTATAATTGGCGGACAGCTCATGTCCCTCTCTTCTGGACTATTCTGGAATATCTCGAGTTAAAGCCACTGCGGCTCCGTTGGGTGGAACCACCTTATTTCCTTCTTTTCTAAAAAGGAGGACATTTCCTTTGAAGTACACTTATTCGTTCTTCCCATACTTGAGAATTAATTATTCCCTTGAATGGCGGAGGGTATATAGCAGTACTGCACTGTTTTTAATACCCAGCGGGACTGAACGAGTATTTATTTGCAGTCTTCTCTGCAGTGCAGTGCTTCTCGTCGTCTGCGCTTTGTTCTTTGTGTTAACATTTATCCATATATTTGTTCTCTTCGTGTGTGGTTAGGAAAACGCTATAGTTTATTGAGCGATTTGTTGGTCCCTGTGTTTATACGTTTTTTAAGCTAGTGTTTTGGCTTCTTTTTAACATCTCATTATGTTTAATCTTGAGGAATTTATTCAAGCTCCAAATCAGGAGGCTTTGATATCGATTACAAGAGATGATCTCTTAAGAGTTGCAGGCCACTACAAGGTAGAAGTTCGTAGTAGTCCTTCAAAAGCTGAACTCAAAAACTAATTGGGGAGCTCCATGATCGTGGATTATTTGGTGAAGTCGAGAAAGTGCGGCCGGAGGTTCTTTCATCACCAGATACTGTTAAACAATCTCCAGTTAAACTTACAGCACCAAGTAAAGCCGAAATTTAATTGAAAAGAAATTGGGTTGGAACGTGAATGTACAACATTTAAAGCAGATCGACAAACAATTCGAAAAAGCGTAGGGAACACGAGTGACGAATAAAATAATTTGAATCGTTTAGTTACTCCTTTTAGTGAAGATGAGGTTGACAAGTTTTTCACTCAATTCGAACAAGTCGCTACGACACTTCCAAAACACCTTCCAAAGACAGCGAAGAATACACTTCTTCTGCTTTTCTTGTAAAGACGAACTGAAGTCTAATAGTCCGAACTTACCTTGGCTATGGAAGATTCCAGAGGCCAAGGTAAGTTCGTACTATAACACTTCAGTTCGTCTTTACAGGTAGAGCACAATAAGTGTATTCTTCACTGTCTTTGAAAGATGCTGCGGACTACGAAAAGGTAAAACAAGATGTCGTGCCTATTTATTCGCTGGTGCACGAAGCGTATAGGCAAAAGTTTTGTAGTTACCAAAAACCTGAAAACCTAACTTAAGTCAAATTTAATGGAGAAAAATAATTACTCTTTGATCGTTGGCTTGCTTTACTGGAATTAACTACATTTCAGGCCCTTCGTGATCTTATGATCTTTAAAGATTTTAAAAACTGTCTTCCGCTATTGTTCTTGACACATGTCAGTGAACACAAAGACTTGACACCTCCCATGGAGCCATGCCCGCAGATAAGTATGTGCTTACGCACAAGCATGTAACTAACGCTAGCACTAACTATAAACTATAAACTATATTAAATTTTCCCAGATTAATAATGGCTCTCTGAAGATGTTCAGGACATTTAAAGAGCAGATGTCTGAGTCATTTCATCAGGATAGGCGTGTGTCAGGGTCTATAGTTGCAATCCCCAGCTGTGCATATTGTTAAAAAACTTTTCATGTTCTTGAAAAATGTTATTCAATGAATCGGAAGCAAATATCTGTGTATCTAGTTTGCCTAACTAGAGCTTTGCACCGTTTATAATGGATGGTTACGGTGCTTTGCGTAGTGAGCCAACAGAGAGTATTCCAATTAAAATCCTGTGCAACACTGGTTAATATCCGTTGCATGAGATTAATGTATTTTCTGACTTAGTTTCTGGCAATCTTGTAACGGGTTCACGCCCTTCTCTCCCTTTAAGGGCATATTGATGCTTATTGGGAATTATTTAGCCGGTAGAAAACTCTTACCTGGCCCTATTGTGTCTCATGTCCCTTCATGTTCATTATGTTCTGATGACCTATCTACGCAATTCCCTGAAATATTTTCGTCTAGCGTAGTTACTCCTGGTATGGCACAAAGTGCGAAAGAGACTCAAATTAAGGAACAACAAGATGAATTTTATCTCAGTGAAACTTTTTTTGCTCAATCTCCAATCTGTCACTTTAGTGATTTATCTTTCAATTCTGCTCCACAGCATACGCCTCATGGTTATTTTCACCGAGATGGGGTCTTGATGCGTGAGTGGAGGTCTCTTACGACCTCTGATCAAGATGAGTGGCGGGTAATATTTCAAATAGTTGTCCCTGTCTCTTAACATGATGAAGTCTTGAGTCTGGCTCATGATCATCACTTTGCTGGTCATCTTGGCATGAATAAAATTTTGCATCATTTCTTTTGGCCAGGAATAAAACGAGATGTAGTTAAATACTTTCTTACATGCCATTTATGTCAGATCACAGGTAAACCGAATCAGGTGATTCCACCAGCACCGCTACAGCCTATTCCTGTTACCCCTGAGCCATTCGAACATGTCATCTTGGTCATTAGTATCGGCTTACAATTATGTGTTGTTTGACAAGATTTCCAGAGTTCATCCCACTTCGTAAAATCACTGCTCCTGTTATTATAAAGGCCCTGGTGGTTTCTTTGCTTTGTTCGGCCTCCCGAAGACCGTGCAGACAGATCAAGCTACAAAGTATACATTTTACGCAAGCAATGTGTCAGCTCGCTGCTAAACATGTAACATATAGCTCTTACCATCCGCAAACTCAGGTTGCCCTCGAGAGATTCCATCAAACTCTTAAATCCATACCGAAGAGTTTTGCCTTGAATTTGAACGAGTTTGGGATGGTGGGGCACTGCTTGCTCTTTCTGCTGTGCGCGAAGTCGTGCAGGAGAGTTTGGGATTTAGTCCAGCAGAGCTTGTGTTTGGACATACTTTGAAATTATTAAAAGAGTCATGGCTGTCAGAGATAAATGCATGTCATGATCTTTCTGATTATGTTTAAAAAATACGTTTAGGCTCCAACGTGCATGTCAGCTGGCTAAAGAAAAACATCGGCCTCTCCCAAAAGAGAATGAAACTGTGGTATTATCAAAAGCTGTCTGTCGAAAATTCGAAACCTGGTTATCAATTTATGATCTTGCTACATGTGATGAGCTCTGCAGGCTATGGTGGGCCATATCATGTGAAAAAGAGAGTGGATGACCTCAAATATGTAACTGCCACTCCATACCAAAAGAAAGGATCGAGATTATGTCACATTAACTAGCTGAAGATTATTGCGCTCTTGAGGCTGTTTCGTCTGACTTTATAACTTCGAGAGAAGATAACGTAAAAGTGGCGCTGTCCACTCCGTCAGGTGCTGAATTTGTTTCCTCACAGTTGATCGCGGCCCAAGTTTCATCTACAAGCAGGACGCTGTTGCTGGTTTTGTTCTGGAAGAGGGTCGTGCTCCTTCAGTGGAGGTCATTGAGGGTAGATTAAAAAACTCTGAGGATCTTTCTAATCTAAATTCATTCTTATCACTTCTCTCTCTTTCACAAATTGAAGATTAGATTTTCAGGTTGTTTAATTACTGAGATCAAATCTTCAGTTTGAGTTTTTTAATCTACCCTCAATGACCTCCACTGAAGGAGCACGACCCTCTAGATACCTTTAAAGAAACTTAACTTGACAAGAAAACCACAGACAGGTAGGTGATGAACCAGCACAGGACAGAAAACACAAGGGCTTTAAATAGGGTAAACACAACAAGGGATAACGACACTGGGCAGATGTGGGGAATGAAACAATGATGGGAAGATAGACAGGATAACAAGGGGGCGGGGTCAAGAGACGAGACAAGAGAGCACATGGCATGTCATAACTAAACAATGCCATGTGACAATCACAAAGAACACAGATCTGCCAAAATCAGGAAAAACATGACCAAGATAGGCAGAATCATGACAGTGACATATGTGCTAGTAAAATACTAACAAGCGTTGGTAAAACTATACTTTAATAGTATGTTATAGGTTGACATTCTCACAGAATTGCCCAGATGTTTTTTCCAACAAATCTAAAGGCAAACTTGGCTGTAAGGTTGTACTATTATTAAATGAAAGTATATGTTGACAAGCTTTTACTATGGTACACCGTGGAAACATGTCAAGCGAGACCTTATTCGATGTACCAGGTTAACACAGACTGTGAAAATACTTGAATGTACATCCACCTAAATAAATAAATTTGCATTCTTAAATATTGAGACACCTTGCAGACCCCTTTGCATAGGAAATCAAATTACTGAAAGTCTTAAATGCCTTTCGAGAAGCAAGCTTTTGACTTTCACTTCATGACCCCGTTGGTCCCAGTGATGGGAGTTTTGAACCGGGTCTAGCAAATACACGGTCCAGAACAGAACCAGTTCACAGAAACGAACTGGACTAGACATCACTTACTCAAAAGTGACCAAAATAATGCTGATCATTTTATCAACATTTACTTTAGGTGCAAAAGTGATATTCATTTAACACAAAATCAACATCAGTTGAGAAATATTCAAACACTTCTGTTTATCATTGTGAGGTTCCTGTACATCAATATTGTTAGTTATCTATAAAATCCTTGTGATTTTAGGTTTTGGTTTGGGATTGGGTTGGTCTTTTTATTTTAATTTTAAATGTTCTTCCTATATCTCTTACTAGGCAAAATCAGATTTGCACAGGAGAAATTTTCATCCATTATGTTCACTATAAACAATATCAAGGCATATTTGCAAAAGGTCAAGAAAATGATAAAGCTAATAAAGAATCATAATAAAAAAACATTTTGGTATAGTAAGAAAAGAAGTTGCACAAGAACATACTTTACCCATAAAAATATATGACCCTTTAATCAAAATAATTTATAGTTGTTTCACTTACCAAGGTCATGGCATAGTGCAGCAATCTGGACACATAGAAGATCTTTATCTGTTATTTCCAGATCTGGCTGTTTTTCACGTAGAATTTTCACCATACATTCTGCTAAATATGCAACCCTTCCACAAAGAAAAGAAAACCAGTGAATAATAAAGTAAAAAATACAGTTTTTATAAAAAGTGTAAACATAAACGTAAACGTGCTCGTATGCTTCAGAGTTAGTCAAGACACATGGGGATCAGAAGGGTGTAATACGGGATATCTAACTGGACTTTAGTTGGTTTAGTCCACAGGTTTCTCTTATACCCCACATGTGTTGGTTCAGATAAAGTGAACACTGTTCAGTGTGTATACTACAGACTGATAAATGTGACACTGAATGTTAAAGTTAATGAGATCATAAAGCAAACACTGATGAACACACAAACTACAAGAACAGAAAGAAATAAAACACAACATCTTCATGATGATGATATTGAATCAAACAATTACTTTCAATAAAACACGAACAGTTTCTACTTAATATTATAACTAAGTAAATATTTTTCTGGTGTTTGTGGAGATGTGTATGAAGATGTTACGTTCACTTTACCTCAACCAAAACATGTGGGGTGTAAGAGAAACCTGTGGACAAAACCCACTGAAACCCAGTTACATAACTCACATTAAACCCATCTGATACCCATGTTTCTGGAATGACAATTTTATAAAACATTCAGTGTTGATCTGTTTATTTGATTTTTCCCAAACTAAATCTTATACTTCTTACATCACTGTTTAACGACTCTTTTTACTCATGCCTTGGGTTATAGGAAGGTTGTTTAACCTTAAATATTTCATAATGAAGAAAGTTTACCCAATAGAGTGTTCAAAGCGTGTATGAGTTGCACCAGGATAGATCAGATATTTAATTCCCAGTTGTTTGATGTGTCTCAGTCTCTGAAACTCAGGTGTGTCAATGAACTTCACCAGCAGAGGATGTAACTCAATCTGACCATGAATAGGATCGTGGAAAATCTAAGTGAAACAAAAGTGTTATTACAGTGTTATTTCACACCAGTTTTTAGAGTAATAAACGATTAGTTATCATTGTGGGTCCATAAGACATCTGGACTGCATACACAAACTATATCAATATGAGTAAACGTGATTAAACACACTATATTGGCGAGTGATTATGTTAATAATCCCAATGTTAATTATCACAGTCGATTTATTTGATCGTTCTGTTCTTAAATTATTCAACATAACCACAAGAGGGCTTTGTGTTATACAGTGGAATATTCAGACTTTTCCTGATTTCATGGAAATCTGGCTGTTTTTAAAAGCAATTTTTAAAACGAGTTTTGTGGATGTAAAAGGTTAAAACCACAGCCTGACAAAGAACCTTAAACTAAATGTGAGTGTGTGAGTTTTTTTGTTATAGATTGTTGCTATTAAAGATTCATACAATGAATCTAATCAGTTTTTGCACAATTTTCAAAATTTTCTGCAAATTTGTCCAGAAACATCTAATTACTTACCTTCATTTTGATAGGGTTTTCATTAGACTCTGTTAAAAAAAATATATATATATATAGTTTATATATAAATATATGCATATAAATATTTCTGTAAAATCTTTAATAATATCACCTTTGAACCTCTTGTGAGCAGGTTCAGGCTGTTCTTCTCCTGCGGCTCTTGTTCTCCTTAACATTCTCTCCATTGTAACTGCAATGATGATGACAATGTGTTTCTTCTTTTTCTCCTCAAAGTTTAAATTTCACAGTAAGATTTCTTAGCTTTTAAAGGTTTGGAGACTGTTTGTTTACACCTCCAGGAAATATCTTCTCATTGAATAATGAGGGTGTGTCACAGATACTGCTGTCATGTGTGGTCAGAGGAACTGATGCTGAGAATAAAAAAACAGGTTACCACGTCAACACACCATGATATTAAAATATCCAATTAATGAATGTTAATAATTATTGCTTCATTTCACTGGCATTGAATCAGTATTACTTTTCTACCTGCAAATAGGTGAAGGTCATGGCTCACACTGTAGTGAAGTGACATATAGCCAAGTATGGTGTTCCATACTTGGAATTTGTGCTCTGCATTTAACCCATGCCAGTGTACACACACAGTAAGTGAACACACACACACTGTGAACACACACACACTGTGAACACACACCCGGAGCAGTGGGGGGGGCGGTGCCTTTCTCAAGGGACTCACCTCAGTCGTGGTATTCCCGCTGGTTCTGAGTCTCGAACCAGCAACCTTCAGATCACGAGCCCAAGACTCGAACCACCAGACCACAACTGATGTAATGTTTCAAAAATAATGTTTCAAAAAAGATTTTTCAGAAAATCAACATTATTGTGGTCAGTGATCAGCTATTAATTGAACTTTTATTTTTTCAAAGACACAGATTACTAAAGAATTCCAGTCAGTAATGAAACATTTTGAATTTAATCAAAAATAATATAATTTTTTTTCCCTAAAGCTGTCTCCTTACTGAACTCTTCCCTCTGACACCCCTCAATCACCCCCCCCATCTTATACACAGACTCCCCCCCCCCCCTCTATAACACTACACCTGCTACTACTTATTTAAATACTCATCACAATAACCAGTTGTTACATGCACTACTGTTCACTCAGTAACACTGGACAATCCATTTGCACACGGAAAACATAATTCCAATGCACTTTACCATCCACTACAACACTGTAAATTATGTTCTTAGATCTGTCTATAGTGTACATACACTTTACATAATGTATAGTTTGTTCATAGCACACCTGCCTGTATATCTGCCTGTATATTAACCTGTAAATCTGTCCATAATACTTATCTATATTCATATATTCTGTATTATTATTGTATATATACATATATAACCTGTATTTACTGCTTATTGCACTTCTGGTTAGATGCTCACTGCATTTCGTTGCCTTGTATCCTACATGTGCAGTGACAATAAAGTTGAATCTAATCTAATCTAATCTAATCTATAATTTCCATGATCTGTTATTCAATCAATTAATCTTTTATTCGTCACAGACACTGTTACATGCCGTGAAATGGCACCCCTCGGACCATAAACACATATCACATTCAAGGGAAGACAGATCCGAGAGGTAGTAAAGAGAAAAAGGAACAACATGATACACAAGGAAAGTTGGCTCAAAAAAAGAACCCCTCTCAGACTGTCCTTCAGTAGGGCAGTGTGAGACCCGGGAGACAAAAAAGCCCTAGCATTAAGCACATAAACTGGACATGACATTGCAATGGGGAGGGGACAGGGAATTGATGTGTCCAATGTGGGCAATGGCCATCTGCCCCTGCAGCTATGGAGTACAGCGCTGGATCCAGACCCGCCTGCCCACACCAGAGGAGATAAGCATGCAAAGGCGTGGGATGGGGGTAGAGGTAAAGTCCTTGGAATGGGTACAGGAAATCAGAGAGTCTCATTATCTTGTTCTCGTGGGGATTGCTTATCTTCAGCACAGGCCTTGGCCAAGGCTGTCTGAAAGGGTTGTCGCCGAAAACAAATTCTTCTTCTTAAAATTTGAGACAACATCTGCTAGTTTTCGCAGTTATCTAATGTCCATCACTGGTCGCCATTTCAGCCAAATTCCTTTGCAAAGTTGCTAGTTTCTCCAAGATGTTTTCCATTTTGCGGTCGATGTTTTCCATTTTCCTTTCCATAGCCATCCCGTTGTTATCCATTTGTGGTCTATGGCCACTATAGCCGCTCCGTTGTTTTCCAGTTTTTGGTCTATGACCACCGTGATGTTTTCCAATTTCCGATCCATTGCCGCAGCATGAGTACTAGCAGCTTTGCCCATCTCGGTCTCAATCCATCCGGTCAACTTGCTGGGGCTTTATCATTGACCGCTTTTATCACTCGTCGGTTCCACAGGGTCCCACATAATCCAATCAGTAGAATCCCTGCTACCACAGCTCCTAATATGTAGATATCTTCAACATCCTCCAGGGACAATGTGGCCAGGCACACGATGCACCACTTCTCCCACCCGTCCATCATGTATCCATCTGCAAATGTTCCTTCAGGACAACTGGGTTCCCCCCGAACCCAGGCTTCTCGTCGAGAAGAGGGTGTCAATTGCATTCAGAGACCAGCTAATCAAATCCATAATTCCTTTCCTCTTTCGAGAGCAGGGCAAAGAGAGTCTCAGAATAGAGTAACAAGACAAAGCAAGCATAGCAAGGAGAGATAAGGGAGAGGAGAGGGAAAAGATGCGACCGCCTTCGCCAAGAGCCAAACGAGCCACATATTCATGAAGACTCCACATAAGGATCTCAACAATGCTGAAATGTTTTATGCCTTAATGCAGTCTGGGATTCATGGATGGTGTATTTCAGAATGAAACATTTACCCTTGTTGAGATTCATTTACAGATTTTTCATGTTTGTGTGTGAACATTTGTGTCTGATGACAAAACAACATTTATGACCGCCCTTATCTGTGTGGTGAAGTCTTTACACTTCTCCAGAAATGCCCAAAGATCCTTGAAATGTTTCTCATTGTCAATGCAAACACAAGTCAAAGCCCGAGATCATGTTTTCCCATGATTTTCATGCTATAATAAGTCAGAATAATTGTTAAATATCAGTTGACAGTGATCCACTAAACAAACACATCATCATAATGAGGATATTAAACCATACAATTCTTTTTAATATAACATGAACAGTTTCTCCTTTTTGTGTTTCCTTACATTTCTTATCTGTATATAATGTGAAATGCCCTTTTGTACAGCTTTTTTATAAAGCAGAAAGATCCTTTAGATGTTCTTTAAGGAACAAAAAAAAAGTTTTTCGGCATATTGGTTATTGTTAAGATGGCAGAGATGAACATGTATTTCAAATTCAAAATATTTAACCCTTTACAAGGCCGGTGGGTGGATGAACAATTAAGATTTATTTTGCAGAATATAACTTGAATGTCACCATCCTGGTTTTCAGTATTTCCTTGAGTTGGACTGAAGAGTGCTTTAAAGATGGAAAGGTTAAGAACAGAAGTAAGATCTGCTGTGACTTCCTCTAATACAGATGAAGGTGTAAATTCTCTCACTTACATATAAAATGCAAGCGAATCTCTGTCTAGAAGAAGGAAACATTTCGGTGGTTAGAACATGTGCTAGCATAAATCAGTCATTGGTTTGACATCACTGATTGCACATACTCAAAAATTCTAATGTACAGAATAATACAATGAAACAAGTTTATGTACTATGAAAATGAAATGAAATTATAAAGGTAATATAAATGTTTGTTGATTGTTTCACAGATATTAAAATATGTCTGATTTGTGTGCATATATGCCACATATATTTCAAAGTTATACAAGCTGTTTATTTGGACTTTGACCCTTCCTTTTTTCACTTTTGTTTATTTGTGTGCTGTGCGCTTTTTTTAAATTCAAATAAGAAGTTGCCGGTTGAATTTGTATAAATATTTGAATATATCCTCTAAAATAACATTAGATGTAAAAGCCAATGTAAATAAACACATTGAAAAGGCTGCTCTGTGCTCTTTATCTTGCTTAAATTTAATGTTAACACAAATTCATGTAACAATATGTGTGCAAAACAAAAATTCAAAGTCATACTAAAAATGTAATGTACACTAGCTACAGGTCATTTGTGAAGTGAGGTGACTCTTAGTAAAGTTTGGTGACCCATACTCAGAATTTGTGATCTGCATTTAACCCATCCAAAGTGAACACACCCAGCAGTCAACTCACACACACACAGTAGTGAACACACACCCGGAGCAGTGGGGAGACATTTTGGATGTGGTGCCCGATGAGCAGTTGGGGTCTTGCTCAAGGGCACCTTAATCATGATATTGCCGACCCGAGACTTCAACCTACAGCCCTAGGGTTAAGAGTCAATCTCTCTTATCACTATGCCATGACTTCCCCTAAAACAGCAACACAGTAAACCAATAGATTGTAAAGTGGCATTAAGATGAGCAGAACCACCAATTTCTCTCTGGCCCAAAGACAGAGTTCATGTGACATGGTGACGGCTTTAGAGTGCGTTCTGTCTTAATGACACTGAGTTGATTTTCTTGTTTCAATGGTGAACAATTCATCTGCATTTATCATAATCAGAAATATAAAGTGGTTTAATGAAGAAAATATGGTTTCAGATCATTTTGTTAAATGACAGAAATGACCAGATAATAAACAGATGCTCATGAACAGCTGAAAATGTTTTTTTTTCCATTCAGACAGACTTGTACATTCTCTTTATTAAAGTTAGTTCAGCTGTTTCAGGTCAACAGAGGCCAGAGATCTTTTGACTATATGATGATATTTAAATCTGGATCAGATGTCACATGTGTCTTTATCTGCGAGCAGGTGATCTTTATTTGAATGTTCTTTTATCTTCTATTTAAAACTATGCAAACTGATCTGACATGAGCAGAGAAGTCTTCCTCGAAATAAACAAATGATCTTCTCTTCAGCATACAGTCGTCGCACGCCATCTAAACCACAAATGCAGTGCTGATGGATTTTTGTTTGCCAACTTTTAACCTTTCATATCTTTTCATATATGTTCATATATGTTCATATCTGTTCATATCTGTTCATATCTGTTCTATTCTGTTGTACAAGAGAAATATGCAGATGAAATGGGATCTTTCCTGTGGATTCATTGTTGGTGACATTAACCACTTTTTGGAGTGCTTTGCTGCACAGAGATTAGATTAAATCGGGACTAGGTTTTAGTTAAGTAAGGAAATGTAAATGTTTTTTATTAAAGTATTAAGCTGAAAAAAGCTGTGTTTTTAGGTTGGACTGCTCTGACATTTACTTTACTCTAGGAGTAGTCTTGAAACTTTAGTTCTGTCTCAAAGTGAGAAAGTCCCAAATATCCTTCCGGTGGCTACTTCCATCCAAAGTGAACACACACACACACACACACACATCACACACACAGAAAAAACCCACACACAGTAGTGAACGCACTCTCAGTAATGAACACACACCAGGAGCAGTGGGAAGACATTTATGCTGCTGTGCCCGGTGAGCAGTTGGGTGTTTGGTGCTCATGGGTATCTAAGTCATGATATTGCTGGCCCGAGACTTGAACCCACAACCCTAGAATTCAGGGAACTCAAACCACTAGGCCATGACTTCCCCTGTTGTACATCCATACTATATCAAAAAGATCTTACAGACATCTTCTGTCACCGTTGGAGTTCTGGTTTCCTTGCCACTGTCGCCTCTGGCTCGTTTAGGGGTCTCCTCATTTACAACGATATCGCTGATTTGACTGAATTTGAACGCACAGAGATTTTTTAAAGTAAACAAAGACACCAACGAATTTAAAATGAATGCACGGACACCATTAAACTGAACAGAGATAACGTCCCTGAATTCAATAATGTATTAACTTTTAACATTAAGCATTATGACACACTGTTAACTAATTATTGTTGTTCAGCTGCTTTGATGCAATGTATTTTGTCTAAAGCGCTATAGAAATAAAGGTGACATTGACATTGACATTGACATCTTCTAGGTCAGTGTTTCTCATCCCTTGTCCTGCAGGATCCCTTCCCAGAATGTTTTAGATGAATAAACATCTGATTCAACTTATTGACTAGTTAGTTCAGAGATATGCAAAGTTAGGTCCTGGAGTGCCAATGTCCTGTAAAGTTTAGCTTCGACTCTCATTCAAATAAATCCAACACATCTGTCTATATCTTCACTGATAGAAGAGGAAGAGAACAGATGAAAACTATTGAATCAATATCACTTTAAACAGCAGCAATTTATGTTAAAAAATTTGATGACGTTTCATTAAACTACCATTATTGTGATCAGTGTTTAATTCGAGTCTTGACTCTTGTGTTATACAGTCCAAATGCTTTGTCTGTAGTGACAAAGTTAAAGTGTTAACAAAAGCAATCAAAACTAAAATGCTTCTGGATCGAACGTAGGTAAAAGATAATCCAGGTGTTGTTGGGCAGCTGGGCTCTTTTTAAAAATTAGGCTCCGCTCCCTTTGAAGGACCGGCCCTGTCAACTCCCAAATGGCCCTTAATTGTATTCCATTCTATTTAACTCCATATTTAGCAATTGTAAATGATTTGTGTAGAATTATTTTGGGGGATTTTTATGCAGTTACACAATTCCTACAACAAATTGACTTAAACAATTGAACAGACTCTGCTTTATATTTTTCACTCATTTCTTTCACCTTGCTAACACCCAAATCCCTCTAATGGGCCATGTACTTCTTAAACGTGTGCGTATTATTCATAATAGTTTAAATGTTTAGGGAAAAAGAATCAATAAACTCAAATGAAAGGACATATACATGATACATTTTTTTTATTTTGACATTTTTAATCTTCAACCTCAACTTTGTACATTTATGTAGTGCTTAAAAATATTGGTGACTTCATCGTCCAGAACGTTGAATGCGGCAGTTGGAGATTCTGAAAAGAACCTGATTGAGACGGTAAGCAACGTCGGGTTAGGTTGTCCTGCATTCTGCTGAATATCTTCGAAGCTTTAAACTGTTTAGCTCCTGCATACTAAACAGAGCTCTAATCACACTATAACCCCATCCTACTGTTTTGGATCCCAAATCTGCAGACTTCTATAGCACTGAGTATAAATAAATCCACCAATGGGGTCAAAGCATTCTCAATCGAAGCACCTAAACTTTGCAATAGCCTTCCTGACATTGTGCAGGGCTCAGGCACTGTTATTTCTCCCGGTTACTAGCGCAGAAGGATAATCATCACATACTTCCTCCCTCTTAAAACCATTCCAGACGCTGGAGCCGAAAGACGAAAGTGTCACCCAACACAAACCGCTCTAGCAAACGACCGTAAAAACACTAAAGATATTATTAAATTCAGAATTGTATCTAATTTTCTTACATTTCTTCTGCTCACTTAGCCTACTTCTGCAAACACTGGTGAGCTGGTAGAGATGCAGCAGTTCTGCTAGAGAACAGGTTCTTCTTGCTGGCTCTGGTTTCTTTCAAGGTTTTTTCTTATTTTGGAGTTGCTTTTCCTCGCCACCGTTGGCTGCAGCTCCTTTGCTCTTTGATTGCCCTTAACTGCACTTATTATTAATAATATTTTAATGCTGTTCATTAGTAACCCAAAATATGACTGTTTGTATAATATATTGATTGGGTTTCTCCTGTGTTTCCTTGTGTCTGTCTGTGTGTGCTGTGTTGTCAGGATGGGATGGAGGTGAAAGGAGAACCCAAATGCAGGCGTGATACAGGGAAACAAACTAAACTTTAATACAAAGCAATAAAAGAAACCCCACGATGGGGAAAACAGTAACACTAAACACTACAAACGGTCAAAGAAAAGACTTTCCATGAGGGGGCACAAAACAAGGTAATATTAACAAACTAAAACAAGGCAAAACAGGGAACAGGCCGGGCAAAATCCATACAAACCACTGACAAGACAAGAACACGATCTAAGGAACACGAGAAAAACATGCAATGCCACGACACAGGACAGAAAACACAAGGGCTTTATATAGGGAATCATATCAAGGGATAATGACATGGGGGCAGATGTGGGGAATGAAACAATGATGGGAAGATAGACAGGATAACAAGGGGGCGGGGTCAAGAGACAAGACAAGCGACCTGTCATAACAAACAATACCATGTGACACTCACAAATAACATATGGGTCTGCCATGATTCTGCCAAACTCAGGAAAAACATGAACATGAGAGGCAGAATCATGACAGTGTGTACTCTACTTTGGTGTCTTATTCATTAAATGTAAGGTAATATGTTTCATGTACGGCTACTTTAAAACATTGTTATACATAAACAACACTGTATACCATTTTTGGCTCTGCTTTGCCTGATAGTTATGATAACCGCACATGAGTATCTTACACTT
The DNA here is from genome assembly GCA_033220385.1 of Triplophysa yarkandensis. Lineage (NCBI taxonomy): Eukaryota > Metazoa > Chordata > Actinopteri > Cypriniformes > Nemacheilidae > Triplophysa > Triplophysa yarkandensis. The sequence continues at coordinate 2,063,319 of JAWHQN010000155.1, read as the reverse complement.
TCATATTAGTTGCTATACACATTACTATAATAGACATGTAAGCATTCAGTTGAGACTTCTATCTTGAAAGAGTGAAGGGTTAAGACATCAAGTCAAGTACTCACAGATCACCATGATGGTGACTATTGGTAGCTGGGAACAGATTAAAAGATAAAAAATGATAAAAAATCAAACACATGAAATCCTCTAAAGATGAACTTTTATTAACTGGGCTAAGTATTTTGTATTTTAAATTCATGCCCATCACTGTGAGTGTGTACGTTACAAAACATTGTCAAGGGACAAACCAAATCTAAAAGTGGTTTACAGTATTAGAATATACTGAAATAATAATATCTTAGTCTTTATTTGCCCTCAGTTCAAACAGCCGCCCTTGTTGGTAGAGACTATTTACACTAGCCCTGCCTATCCATATGTGATCTGGGATCTGGATCACACTGTATGGGAGATCAGTTTACTAATCCTGCTGAAACTATTCTGTTTTTATTACTTTACAGTTGATACAGTCATTTGTTTTCAAAAAAATGATTGAATGTTTAAAATTACAATTAAATAAAAAAAGTTAGATTTAGGGTAAGGTTACGGTAGGTCTAGGGCTTTTATATCTTCATTTCTAAACAGAATTGTAATATTTTTATGAATAAAAGTGATTTCCTATCTGTTATTATTGCATAAGGTTTAGTGCACAATAATGCTGCATAGTTAGATGCAAATAGGTATCGGCCACTATTTCATAGGTAGCATCATAGCCCAATATTGAACCCACAACCCTAGGGTCAGGACTCTCTAACCATTAGGCCATGACTTCCCCATTAAAAATAATTTCAGTTATTTTTTACTTTGTCCCTTTCTTTGTTTCGCTCTTGTTTTTTTTTTTTTATTGCTGTTATTGTTTTATTCACATAAAATATTGCTGGTTGGGTTTAAAAAACTTATGTTTTAAAATCATCTGAATGTCAAAGTAAATAAACATATTAAAAAGGGCTTGCTTTACTTTTCAGTCATGCAGATACAAATACTCACAAGAACAATACATTTGTAAAGAATATCATACAAATCATACTGATTATGTATGTATTGAGCATAGTAATAATGTATTGAACATAATAAACCAACCGTTTTAAGGTGAAGTAATGAGCAGAACCACCAACTAACATGTGGTCAGGAAAAAAACGGAATATTCAAATAATACTATAAAAAAGATTTTTTCTTTGTCAGTTTATATTCTTAAGTCAGAAAAATTGCACATCCCAGAGCGCAGAAGGACAGAATGTGCACAAGTCTTCAACACGCCACATGCCATTGGGCCAGTTTGTGGTTCATCTCAGAATAAAAAATATATTGTTATTATATTATATTGTCTGCTTAGACAATGAATATGTTATTAGAATAATAATAAGGGGTCTGTGGGTGGGATCAATCCTAATATCAATACTATTGTTACCAATTTGGTAACGGATCGATACAAGTCGCATGAGATAATAATATTTTAGATATAGTCAATGTTTTACTTCTATAATCTGAACAAAAAGTATTTCTTCCGTTTCATCAAACATTAGATATGGGCCTGAATGAGCATTTTTACCATTTCAAATGCACTCCTTGCTCCAGGAATATATCTGTATATAACAGTAATATTTACATGGTTTGCGATTGACTCCAAATGTAAGAATAATGCAAATTTAAACAGCAGAGACCCATATCTACTCTTTCATGAAAAGGTCATTATACCTAAGTAAAACATATATCTAGTTTGATATCTAGTTACCTTTTATTTTGAACTTTTTTGTTTCCTATGTTTCTTGTCTTGTCACTTAAGCTTGATCTGATTCTGATTCTGAGGATTAAACCATTTACATTTCCATAATTATTTCTCCTTTTCTGTTAATCGGCGATAAGATGATCAATAACAAAAACATAAAGAAGACAGACTGTTGGGTTATATGCCTTTCCACAAAGCTTTTCTTAAGTTTCCCTTTTTTATGGTGAAACCTCATATAGAAGCACTTTAAAGCAAAAATGTAAAACTAAAGCAGTCCGCCGCTCTACATTACATCAACGAATTGCAAAAATACAAATACACCAATGATCTGATCTTAATAATGTAGATACAGAGTCTTGAGAATACATGACCTCTTAAGCCTCCTCATTTAAGATCGAGATGCATTTACTGTTTGATTCCATGGGTTACAAATGTTATACAAATAGATTCTATAGGTTTGTTTATTCATTTACCTAAAAATATTTTAAACATCTTTGTAATTGCTAGATTCGTGTGTGTATATAGTACTTTAATCACATGAGATATATAGTAGAGAATTGTGTCTGTGGAGGGAAGTTTCTGTTTATGATGAAATGATGAAATGATCATCGACACTCATCATTTCGGATTCTGAAATGTTGAAATCTTCTTAAGGACTGCAGTGATGGCCTGTCATGGAAAAATCTTTTCAAGCATCACAGAAATCAAGAATATCTGTCTTTGAGAAACGAACACTTTAAATTTTATACAATAAATGGTCTTAGTGATGTAAACTGTAAAAAAAATTAATCTTTACCTAAGTAGATTTAATGGTAAAACTATACGTATTAGAATTATGCTCCTGTTTTTTTTTGGTCAAAATAAAAGCTGAAAATGTTTACAAAATCTTGGAGGAAAATAAACAAATATTTAAAAAATTAAATTGCACTCATTTTCTTGAGTAATTTATTAAATAAATGATTATTTGAATCCAACTTAATTCTACTTTGTTCAAGCTAATTAAATTGTACAAATAAGGTTTACTTATGTTGTATTGACACAGCATACACACTTTTTGTTAATATAACTAACTTTGCAGTTTATCTGCTGTTCTCAGAATCCTACGCATATAAATACATAATTAAGTTATTGACTTTAATTGTAAGTGTTTTTTGATAAAAAGAAAGACGTTTGATGTTTTTTGTTCATGGATCTTTAAAACTTAGGAGTTTTGGGGATTTTTTTTATTCTTGAGTGGGAACTGTATAAGCTCCAATCATTACTAATTTGTTTCATTTGTTTCAAAAAATAATATCTAATGGTTAAGGATTGAAGACAATGAACTTTGAAAGTTCAATTAGACATTTTTTCGTTCACTGTAATCATTTTTGTATGTGTCTAGTTTTAGGAAAGTAAAACTTAATATTTTAAGATATGTTATGTGTATATAGATGAAGGTCAAGTTAAATTCCATTATTCTTGTTAGGAATATTTTACAGAGTAAGTTACTAAGCCACAATATTTCAACAATATTCTATTTGTCTCTATTTTATATGTATGAAAGAAAATGAAATTTAAAGTATGATAGATAATGTTGGATCAGTGATATAATGCATTCACACACATGCTTTTAAAATATATGTATTTAAAAAAATTTATTTACAAAATACATTTTGAAATATTTAATATTATTTCACATTTGTATTGTTTATATTATAATAGATTTTACAAAACTTCAGGACACTCCAGGCCATTTCATTATCATGATAGTCAAGTCTTAAACCTCAGATTTATCATTAAATACATCACTGTCTCCCACAGTTTATTGCTCACATATATCATGTTGTTGATTTCCAATCATTAATTCTGGTGGTCTTTCTGAACAGAAACAGGGATTGTTCTGTCCATGTCTGTGGTTTTGATCGTTACTTTAATGATGATGTGTCTTCTTCAGGTGTAATGTTATATAATAATAGAATCATGTGTTACACCCTGTTATCACACCCTAGTGAAACACTCATCTGATGTCAGCTTAACACAAACACTGTGTATTTATATGATGACAAGAAAAATGAGAAACATTCTGTGCTTTACTGTAAGGTTAATCTTGTGTCTCTGGTTCTTCTGTTTAAAGTTTCACGAATACAACACAAGCTGGTAATACATCAACTTTTTGACTTTGATTATGACCAAGAAGTGAGTTTTGTCCTTGGAATAAAAGCACACATATTAATAGAAACAGAATATAAATTTTTTTTAAACAGTAGGTGATAAATATCTTATTTTTTATCTCTGAAACCCTTTGTCTTCTATTAATGTTTATCTTCAGTCTCTGACCCAAAACTGTTTTTGCACCATTGCTGAAAACACATCTGAGCTTTCTCAAGAATCTGATCATCTGATCCTTTATAATAAACCCGAACAAGACGTTCATAAAACCTCTCCGGCAGAAAACTAGACAGCTGTCAGTAAGAAACACATGTTAGATGAACAAAGATAACTTCTTAAGTTAGTAAAACTGTACAGTATAATGCTAGAATAAATGTACCTGATATTTCTTGATCTTGAAGGCCATGCTGGGGTTTCTCTTACTGTAGAAATAAACGCTGTCGATGGGGTTTTTACCCTTCATGCCATGATCCATGTGAACAACCTGAAAAAAGATATCAGAATAAATCTTTTCAACATTCAGATCAACCTGAAGGAGATTATTCCTGAAAACAACGTACAGTAACCATAAAATCCCCGTGTGATGTTACGTTCCATTTCTCCAGCGCTCTTGTCCAGGTTTCGTTCAGTGTTTCCTAAAGAGAATCAGTCAAACATTTATGATAAAAGTTAAAAATCAAAACATTGTTATTTCTTTATAGTTTTCATGAATTATTCAAATGTTTCATTGACTCTGGTCAAGGTACATTTGATAATAATATATTGATATGTTCCCCAGCCTGACCTCTGAGATTTCATCTTTTATTAGGCGAGCTTCTCCTACAAACTTTGGCAGACGTCTCGTAACAATTTTCTCAAGTATCACTCGAGCATCTTCCAGTTTTTCATCAGAGGAGAACAAGATCTGATCCAATATCTGATCTAGAACATAATTCCTCTGTTATTTAAAGTTCTTTTCTTTAGCCAAAAATCCATATAATAATAATATGTGAAGATATTTCATCTGACCTGAGAGTTTGCGGTAGTTGTTCATGTCGTCTATAGCTGTCGAGATCTTCAGATGATCATCTGCTTTCACAAAGGCGTCTTTAATCCTGACATATAGAACAGAAACATTATTCATCATTAATTCAGAAACCAAGTGTTAATAATATCTTTCATTTGAATATATCACAGCTCACATGATTTCAATAATGTTGACTGTTTTGTGTTGGTAGGCCTGACGGTGAAGTGTGTATCTTGTACGAAACATGTCATAAACATTATCTGCTTCCTAAGAATTTAGGAATGCATCAGGTGATTGATGTTGAGAGAGAAATCCATATTTGAAATGTAATGTTAAAGAAATAAATGTCATGTGTTGATGAATAAATAAATAAAACCTTATCCCTGAAGCAGATAAACGGCCGTCGCACTTTCTGTTCTCCAACCTCAACCTCACAGACTCGTGCAAACTTCAACAGACGTTCATGATCAAAACTGTTCTTAAGACCCAGATGATGACAGTCTCTAAAGAAAGAAAATAATTAACTGTACATTAATGACAGTTTTATATTGATGAAATATTATCGAACATATACCGTGCAAAATAATCCCATTTGTCCACATCAATGCCGTTGCGTTTATTTGCTACGATCTCATAGAGGAAGGATTTCTGTTCCGATCGACCTCTCGCTGTCCACTGTATGAATGAAAACACATTCAGAATCTCTTATCAAACCCAATCAGATGAGGAAGATTAAGATGTGTTTACCTCTACGTCTGAGGTGTTCACTCCCTGAATTAACTCTTTAATAAAGACAAGATCTTCATCAGGAATCAGTCCATACACTTCCATCTGTTCTCTCAGATTATTCCTCTCCACCATGTGCTGAAACATCTCAAGTGAACCCTTCTCATGCTACACAACAACACACAAAACCCACATCATGCTTAAACATCATCCAAAATATCATCAGCCCCCAGAGTTCATAAACTCCAAACTAAACCGATGTTTGTAAAGATGAACTTAAAATCTTACCTTCCACTGAAAACCTAACAGAGACAAACAGACGTTAGGACTTTGTCTGTCTCTCTATGGGATTCTTGATACCAAAAACCACAGAATAATGAAGTGTAGAATGTAGTTCTTGCTCAGTTTTACACATAACTTAATAATTACTGACAAAATGTGAAATGTTCCCTGGAGTAACTTTAGATAAAAAATGTGTGTTAAATGAAAAAATTAACAGGAAGTCATTTATGACTGTTAAATAAATGAAATATACCGATCGAGATAACAGAAACATGAACTCACCAGGTCCTCGGATCTCAGGAATAAACAAGATATCAAACAGATGAGAGAACGGACCATGACCTTCAACAAATAAAACATAAGAAAACATTTTTATTAACAATCAAACGATGTGTTGTGTACTAGACCATCGATCTATGATGACACACAGGTTCTGTTATCCAATGGTAATGGATATATGAATGGAACTATAATCCAAACCCAATGTTTCTGTGATCATGATAATTAAATAATTAAATCCCAGATCAGATGTGTTTCCTCACCTAAATCATGACACAAACCAGCGATCTGAACACACAGTTTATCTCGGTTTGTTATCTTGAGATCTGGTTGATTCTCTTGTAGACTTTTGACCAGACATCCAGCTAGATACGCCACCCTAACACACACACACACACACACACACACACACACACACACACACACACACACACACACACACACACACACACACACACACACACACACACACACACACACACACACACACACACACACACACACAACACACAGATATATGCACTTTTAATGATTTATTGCTAAATCTAAAAATGTCTTTATTCATTTAACAGTGTTCATTTGTTTCATTGTGCCAAAGAAACATTTTAATAGCAAAAAAAACAAGAAATGTTTGGATAAATGACATCACATCTCTCACCCAATGGAGTGTTCGAATCGGTTGTGTGATGCTCCAGGATAAACCCAGTATCCTGCACCCAACTGTTTGATATTCCTCAGTCTCTGAAACTCAAGTGTGTCGATAATCTTCACCAGAAGAGGATGAACTTCAATGTGACCGTGAATAGAGTCGTTAAAAATCTACAGAATAAAGAATCGCTTAATATTATAATCACCTGACAATATAGAACTGTTTGTATTTTTGATAATGTTCCACGAATACAAATGTGTTTGCATATAAATGAAGCTTATCATTTCAGTATATAAACCATTAGAAGATATCACATTAAATAAATAAAGTAATGCTTAATTATTAAAATAATTCACAAAATATATCAAGTTCTTCTGTAGCTTAAACATGCGGTGATCTTTTAAAGGAATATATGTTTGACACTTGTGTTTTCACCAGACTTTAATTTATATATTGTTTTTATTGTTGTTCATTTATAAGTGTTGGTTGTTGTTAGTTTACTCCAGAAATATCATATGTTTGTGTAATATTACACAAAAAAAAATGAAATATTGATGTTACCTTCATGATGATTTCCTCCAAATGATGTGATTTCTATTTTAAACATGAACCAAATATGATTTTTATTTTAAATGTTAAACAGAAATGTTCATTTATTAAATGTTCATCAGACATTCCTATAACTCCATGGACATTATATAGGTGAAACCATGTTCTTCTTGAACATATATTCAATAGAAATATACCATATAAACACCCAAATGTATATTATATATGATCATATATAATGTTTAGTAAATGCACCGGACATCTGTCAGTCATGTCATGTCATTATAATAATGCATATTAATACACTGAAGATTCATTTCTAAGAGTAGATGAATAACCCGTTCGCTTTATTAAATGAAATGAAGAAACTCCTTTTTAACACTCAGGTTTTATAAACATGTTGCATTATAAATGTAAAGATGATCACATTACCTTCACTTGTGGAACAATCTTCTCTTGAGAGCTGATGACTTCACAGATGACTTGAGTTCAGATGTTGTGGGATTTAAATGAAAGCAAACAGGAAGTTTCAACACTACAGGTAACTATGGGAGTGTCCTGACATAAGCACAGACCTGAGATCAGTCTGATCTGTAATAAAGGATTAAAACACTGGTATGGAGTAGAAAGTCAACATAGAAACATCTGATCGTGTCATAAAAACACACAGCAAACATTCACACTGTTGATGAAATTTATGAATATGACAAATTAAATGTTTTTAATCTACAGATGTTTCCAGATATTAAAAGAGAGATATGGACAAAAATATCTGCTGTGTATTTTACATAATAAATTATATATAATTTAAAATATTTCAGCAATATGAAAACATGTGATCATATTCAAGCATTCATAGAAAGGCAAACAGAATAAAGGTTCATTTATTCTGGTGTTGTGGTAAAAACCAAACAGTTCTTTACATGAAGCTGCTCATTTGAGTCAATCTGAATAAAAGTCCAGAAGATGTCACTGTTGATATAAAATATGACATCACTCATCTTTGAGATGTTTATATTTTATACACAAGACTGATCTTAAGGATGAAGATGCTGAAGAGAAGATGATAATCATCATGAAAAACCTTTCAACACATTATGACAAAATGAAGTCTAGAAACTAAAGCTCAAAAATAACATTTACTGCATTTATTTTTATTTATCTATTTTACAACAATATTTGTAAAGATTCAACAGTGTTTCCAAACTAAAATAAAACAAATACAATAAATCCTTTAAATTATAATAACCATCTAAATATATTATTATTAAGATGTGTACACAAACATCATGTGTTTAAGGTTTCTTGACAATCTTTAATGATGTGTGTGTTTTTACAATGACTTTTACATTCAACATCATTATAACACATTTATTTATTAATTTAATTGAATACTTTCATTCATAATATACACCAAAGAATCCAAATGAAATACATTGCATTTTACTATATTATTTATTTGAATCTCTGAATAAAATGTTTTTTTAAGTGTTGAATTTGGCTATGGTAAAAAAAGAATATTATAGCAATGTTGATGATCAGATTACCTTCACTTGTGGAACAATCTTCTCCTGAGACCTGGATTTCTTCTGCATCTTCGTTTTTATTGAGTTGAGATCTAGTATTACTCTAAAATAATTACTATAATGTAAAGTTTAGTAATGAATAATATTCTGTTATGTCTATTCTGTTATGACTATTTTCATATTGACAATACATGTTCACATTATGCCAAGTGTCATAATAAATCATTCTATTTTTGATTATGAATGGAAATACTCAATCAGTTACACAAAAATGACTTAAGAACATTATATTTCTGTGGATGAGTGAAACTCTGTGATGTGAAATGTGTGTAGAGATCTACAGGAGAGGCTCAGAAAGATATTCCTCCATTCATGATGTCCTTATATAGATCCTCTGTGAGAGTCTCGTAACGCCCTTCACGACTGTTCAGAAATAAGATCCGGTCAGGGGTTTGTCTCGGGTCGAATCCTTCACTCTGTAAACGAGTCTTTTGGATTTTAAAGGTGCCTATACCAGACAAACAGAAATTAATTAATTTTACTCATCACCATGTTATGTCAAACCAAATGAGTTTTTTCTCCCTGGGAACGCAGGAGAAGACATTTCGAAGAATGTTGATAACCAAACAATAATGAACCTTATTAGATTAGATTAGATTCAACTTTATTGTCACTGCACATGTAAGATACAAGGCAAGGAAATGCAGTTACTATCTAACCAGAAGTGCAATAAGCGGTAAGTACAGAATATATATGTAATATATACAATAATAATACAAAATATATGAGTATAGATAGGCATTATGGACAGATTTACAGGTTAAATATACAAAAATACAGGCAGGTGTGCTATGAACATCCTATACATTATGTAAAGTGTATGTACACTATAGACAGAACTATGAACATAATTTACAGTGTTGTAGTGGATGGTAAAGTGCATTTGGAAGTGCATTATTGACATCCATTGGATGAACAAAAAATCATTTCTCAAAATATCTTCATTTGTGTTCCTTTGAAGAAATTTTGATTTATAGACACAAGATAAAAGAATGTTGTGTGAGCATCAGACCTGTTTTATCCACCTCAGGTGAGAGACGTAAGAAGACAGGTCGAGCGTAAGACGGAAGATTCTTCTGAACATCTTGAAGAAACGTCTGAGAGTCAAAGTCATCTGTGGTGTGAGCTATTGCAGCCATCCCTGCTCTCCCTTCCACATCTGATTAAAAGACACACACACAACACACACACACAAACACACGCGCACATACGCACACGTACACAAACACACACATCACAAATCCGCACACAGCACACACACGCAGACACACAACACACATCACACATCACACACAGATACAATTTCACTCACTGAACACTGAACATTCATGTGTTGTGTTGTGTTGTGTTGTGTTGTGTTGTGTTGTGTTGTGTTGTGTTGTGTTGTGTTGTGTTGTGTTCTCACCGGGGATAAACACTCCATACACCGCTACATCTGTCTGGTTCAACAGAGAACTCAGAACTCCCTCCACCTCTGTGGTGGAAACATTCTCTCCTCGCCAGCGGAACGTATCTCCACTCCGATCATGAAAATACACATAACCAAACTCATCCATCACCATCAGATCACCTGAGAAACACACAATCTCGAATAAGAACACAATAAAAACAGAATAAGTGTGTTATGTTCTCATAATTGCATTGTTCTATATCCCAAACTTTAGTTTGCACTACCGAGTACAGATTGACACAAAGTGACCTGTTGTAGATGTTCATGAAAGAATCACAGTAAAGTTCATGAAACGAGACTCTCTGTCCTCCTCCTCATTTTTTCACTAGTTAATCCAAACACAACCGAGTGGATGAATGTTTCTTCACCTGAAACGTAAGCTGTGTCTCCTCTTTTGAACACATCATGTGTGATCTTTTTATTTGTGGCCTCTTGGTTTGCGTAACCGTCGAAACGTCGTAATGGATCATGAGGATTGATTCTCCCAACAATAATCCCGGGTTCACCTGAAGTCATGAAAAGAACACAAAATACTTATTCTCCTCACTGTCCATCATTGTCTATTTTTGTGTATATTTGTGAGTATGTTTTTGTAAGCCGTTGTGTGCATTTCTATGCATGTGTAGGTTTCTGCTTTCGTGTATATATAGATATGCCTGTGTGTGTGTGTGTGCGTGCGTGCGTGCGTGCGTGCGTTCGTGCGTGCGTGCTTTTTCGGTGTCATATACGAGTGTATGTATTGAGTGTCTGTTTGTGGCTGGTTTTATCTATGTGTGAGTGTGTGTTTTATGTAAGTGTATGTTTTGGTTTTTACGTGTCCTGTGTGTGTGTTTGAGTATGTTTTTGTGCGATACTGTATATACGTGTGTGCACGTGAGTGTGTTGTTCACCAGGTTTGCATGGAATACACAATCCTTGTGCGTCTCTTCTTAACTCCATTGTGTCTTCATTGACTCTGAGCAGTCGGATGGGATAAACACCGGGCAGAATGACACTGTTGAATCCACAAGCACCCACCTGATGACAAAAACCCAATAGCCAGCCATTAACGAACAGAACATTTCTATCAACTAACAAAGATTACATAAGTGATTTGTAGAATGTAAAGTTAATGATTTCATATAATGGACATTAAGTCACTGTAGTTTCACCTTGTTGTCGAGGTTGGCGAGGCCGCAGTTGCACTCTGTTGCTCCATAGAACTCACCGATGCGTTTGATTTTGAAACGTTTAATAAACGCTTCCCAAACATTGGGCCGTAGACCGTTACCCATAGCAACACGCACCTGGTGACAGGACTCTGATGGACGAACAGGTTTCGATAAAAGATATCGACAGATTTCACCGATGTATTGAATCACCTGTCAAAACACAGATCAAGGCCTTCAGATATAATGAAGTGTTTTTAGGAAGATGTTCATGAAGATTTTTGATTCTCACCGTGCAGTTATATCTGACACAGTCATCCCAGAAACAACTCGCAGAAAACTTCCTCCGGATCAGAGAGAGAGAGAGAGAGAGAGACCAGAGAGACAGACCAGAGAGACCAGAGAGAGAGAGAGAGAGACCAGAGAGATAGAGAGAGAGGGAGAGAGAACCAGCAACCTTCGGATCATGAGTCCAAGACCTGAACCACCAGGCCACGACTGCCCCCTAAACTGTATATATTGGTCTGCTAAATGAATAAATGTAAATTTGACTCTTCTGAACTTCTATTATGATCAGGAGGCCATCTTTTCAAAACCACACACACACACACACACACACACACACACACACACACACACTGGACTCAAAAAACAAACAAACAACAGACACACACACATACGGACCATTGAAGCTCTTGTTGTGCGTGACAGTGAGAGGAACATCAGAACATCCAGCGAGTAGAGCGTCCAGACTTTGAGCTGAGAGAGTGTCTAGTGTCCCATCTGGGACCGTCCCAAAACAGAAGAGGTCAAGACCGCTCAGAGACTCGCTCACCTCAATTATGGCTGGGGAAAGAGAGAGAGAGAGAGAGAGAGAGAGAGAGAGAGAGAGAGAGAGAGAGAGAGAGAGAGACAGACAGAGGGAGATAGAGAGGGAGATAGAGAGACAGACAGAGGGAGAGAGAGAGGGAGATAGAGAGACAGACAGAGGGAGAAAGAGAGAGAGAGAGACAGACACAGGGAGAGACAGAGAGAGACAGAGAGAGAGAGAGAGAGAGAGAGAGAGAGAGAGAGAGAGAGAGAGAGATAGAGAGAGAGAGAGAGAGAGAGAGAGAGAGACAGAGAGAGAGAGAGAGAGAGAGAGACAGAGAGAGAGAGAGAGAGAGAGAGAGAGAGAGAGAGAGAGAGAGAGAGAGACAGAGAGAGAGATAGAGATAGAGATAGAGGGAGACAGAGAGACAGAGACAGAGAGATAGAGGGAGAGAGACAGAGAGAGAGAGAGAGAGAGAGAGACAGAGAGAGAGAGAGAGAGAGAGAGATAGAGAGAGAGAGACAGAGAGAGAGAGAGAGAGAGAGAGAGAGAGAGAGAGAGAGAGAGAGAGAGAGAGAGAGAGAGAGAGAGAGAGAGAGACAGAGAGAGAGATAGAGGGAGAGAGAGAGACAGAGAGATAGAGACAGACAGAGAGAGAGATAGAGATAGAGGGAGAGAGAGAGAGAGAGAGAGAGAGAGAGAGAGGGGGAGAGAGAGAGAGACAGACAGACAGAGGGAGACAGAGAGAGAGAGAGAGAGAGAGACAGAGAGAGAGATAGAGATAGAGGGAGAGAGAGAGAGACAGAGAGATAGAGACAGACAGAGAGAGAGATAGAGATAGAGGGAGAGAGAGAGAGAGAGAGAGAGAGAGAGAGAGAGAGAGAGAGAGAGAGAGAGAGAGAGAGAGAGAGACAGACAGACAGACAGAGGGAGATAGAGAGACTAAAACTGGCGCCTTAGGGCTGTCGGAAAATTGGCGTCCTGTCTCTTTGATGTGCCAAGATTATAAAATATTATCTAAATGTTTAGCAAATAGATATTAAAAAATTAAGCATTGTTGTGAAAAATAAGCAAACATACTGTGTTTAAGGATGCACAATAATGGATTATTTATTTTAAGTAAGAGATGTAATTGGCCTCTCTATGAGAAATGAATTTAATGTTTATTATCGATTTATCAAGAAAAAGCATTTGATTGTGTGGGCCAAAATTATCTTTTAAATCATTTGAAAGCTTTTGTGTGGAGCCTTTACTAATTAAGCTGAAAATATTCTGAAAGGGTTTCATATACCAGGAGATGATGATGGGTTAAGTGTCTCTGTTTCTGTTTTTGCTTATGCTGATGATGCAACTGTTTTTATTACTGTACAGGAGGATGTTCAGACACTGTGTAGAAGTCTAGCTTTATATGAAAGTGCTTCCTCAATTGAAGTAAACTGGGCAAAGAGTGAAGGTTTTCTTGTGGTCCTTGAGAGAATGTTGGGCCACCTCAGCTCCCAGGAGGATTACAATGAGGCAAGGAAGGTATAAACATTTTGGGAGTGTTTCTGGGTAAAGAAAGTTATAGACAAAAGAACTGGGAAGGTATGCTGGAGAAGGTGTCAGTCAAGTTGTCTAAATGGAATTGACTATTACCTGAACTATCCTACAGGGGCAGAGTCTTGGTCATAAACAATCTGGCTGCCTCCATGCTTTGGCACAAATTAAATGTGTTATGATATATTAAGAAATCTGTAAAGAATGAAGAAGGTAATCTGTAAAGACATAAGGAATCTGATGTTACCTTGATATCAGGTGTCAAGGGATGGATGGACAATTTTTTTACCGACAAAGAAACAAATGATAGAGATTACAAAAGAACTATGGCATATTTGATAAAGCCTAAATATATCAGATACTTATCACCTGACTTAGCAAATTGCATGATCTATATGTATGCATGACTAAAATAATTATTATTATGTTTTTGAGCAAGACGGAGCAGCTAAACTTAATGATATTAGTTTAACCGGTCCCCTCTGACAAAAGATCAGAATGACAATTTTATGATCGTCAGATCCACGCATATATAACGGCTGTCGTGAGACTCCGTGCGACACAGATCACCAATAACCGGATATCTACGGAGCTGGAAGAAGCACAAAGATTCAGAATGAATATCAATAATATATAAATGATTCTGTCGTATGATACTTGTTGCGCCAAGAAATTTCTGTCAAGGTCAGTTTAGTGCGGACACTGACCTGGAACCTGCAAATGTATGTTTCTAGGGGGGAACAATTAAATGGTGCTGCTCTAGGAACACATGTAGGTTAAAAGTTTGGAGGTTCCATTATTAAACAAAGGACCTTCATCCATTCAGCTCAAAATTCAAGCCTGAAGACTCAACTGGTATGAACACTGATAACAGTTTCATTTGTGTTGATGTTACATATAAGTTTGAAGATGTAAAATGTTAGTATTGTGTTAAATTGTTGTCAATTCTGTTTAATAGAATTTGTTAGTGTTGATTGATGTTCAGTTGATTTGTGTTGAATGGAATGGTATGTGGATTATCAATTGAACCAATATCTTTATTTGTATGAATGCATATATTTTGTTTATATTTTGGTAAAATGAAAAGTAAGGAAATCAAGTGGTTGATGTAGATCAGAGGACATGATCGAGGAGTAAAGTTAATGTTGTGAAGATTGCAAACAGAAAAAAATCATGATGTTCAGAAATTGAAACACATTTCTATAATCAGTTCTTCACATTAGACACATCATTTAAAATGAAAAACTTGTGTCTTTATCTCATTTACCTTAAAATAATAAATAAAATCACTGAATGAAGGATATTTATGTAGATAAAAGACGTGATGATGTGGAACCTGAAACGTTGTTTTTTTAGAAAGTTAAATAAAGTGTTTGATGATAAAGTTAATATAAGACTCGTTTTTATATTGTGTATGAACTGTGAGGTTTGCGTTAGAGGAAAAGAGCTTAACATGAAACATTAAAGAGCTGTAAAAAGTCATGTGTGAGTTCAGCACCATGGACAGTAGCAGTCAGAACTTATATTTACCTCTCGATAAAGATATCACTTTATCACATCTACACACGCACACACACACGCACACACACATTGTCACATCCATAACACTACATTTTCTCATTAATGGGCACATGAAAATAAAAAATAGTAATAATTTCACGTTTTATGAAGAGGCATCCATTCTCTATTTGTTTGATATTTTTTAATCTGGTTTGTACATTCAATTCAAAATAGAACCCAAAAACGTTGTACTTTTTGTCAAGTCCTTAACACAGGTTTTATTCTCTTTATTAAAATAGAACACATATTCATAGACTGATTTAAGAGTTAACTGTTAACAATTTTATTGTAAAAATGCTTTTATGTCACGTCCATTACGCTGAAATTGCCCACAAACTATACAACAGTCCAGGACTTAAGACTCAATTTGTTTCTGTCTTCACTCTTCACAACTGAACAACAATGAAAATAGATAATGACTGATCGTCTATAATAGTCTCAGGCCTATAGCACACGACAAGATGGAGATATAGATAAGAGAAAATGTGCACAAAACACATATGACAGTGACACTGACATTAGAATTAAATGTAACATTATTTATCGTTACATAAATCCAACATGAGAAACACAAATTTTTTAATGTTTAACCCAAATAAAACTCTAAATGAGTCTAGAAAACAAAATAAAAACTCGTGAACTTGTGAAGTTAATGGAAACTTTCGAGTCTGAAAACATTTCCTGTTTTATGTTAACACAAACCTCATGTCTTGTTTTAACGATCAAAAGATAAAAAGCCAGCAAAAGAAAACCACAAGTGAAATATAAAACTGCTTAGAAAAAAATTCTATCTCAACATTCTGTCTGTGTTAGTTCAGCTTGAGTTACTTCTCATGTAAAGGCTTATCCGTCTGTAAGAAGAGGATAGAATTCATTAAATATCCTCAAACAATATCTCATTTTTATAATCTCATGTGTGTATTAGTTGTGTGTTGTGTATGCTGTTTGTATTAGTCGTGTGTTGTGTTGTGTATGATGTTTGTATTAGTCGTGTGTTGTGTTGTGTATGCTGTTTGTATTAGTCGTGTGTTGTATCTGATGTTTGTATTAGTTTTGTGTTGTGTTGTGTATGCTGTTTGTATTAGTTGTGTGTTGTGTTGTGTATGATGTTTGTATTAGTTGTGTGTTGTGTTGTGTATGCTGTTTGTATTAGTTGCGTGATGTGTTGTGTATGCTGTTTGTATTAGTCGTGTGTTGTGTTGTGTATGATGTTTGTATTAGTTGCATGATGTGTTGTGTATGCTGTTTGTATTAGTTTTGTGTTGTGTTGTGTATGCTGTTTGTATTAGTCGTGTGTTGTGTTGTGTATGCTGTTTGTATTAGTTGCGTGATGTGTTGTATCTGATGTTTGTATTAGTTTTGTGTTGTGTTGTGTATGCTGTTTGTATTAGTCGTGTGTTGTGTTGTGTATGCTGTTTGTATTAGTTGCGTGATGTGTTGTATCTGATGTTTGTATTAGTTTTGTGTTGTGTTGTGTATGCTGTTTGTATTAGTCGTGTGTTGTGTTGTGTATGATGTTTGTATTAGTTGCATGATGTGTTGTGTATGCTGTTTGTATTAGTCGTGTGTTGTATCTGATGTTTGTATTAGTTTTGTGTTGTGTTGTGTATGCTGTTTGTATTAGTCGTGTGTTGTATCTGATGTTTGTATTAGTTGCGTGATGTGTTGTGTATGCTGTTTGTATTAGTCGTGTGTTGTATCTGATGTTTGTATTAGTTGTGTGTTGTGTTGTATCTGATGTTTGTATTAGTTGTGTGTTGTGTATGCTGTTTGCATTAGTCGTGTGTTGTATCTGATGTTTGTATTAGTTTTGTGTTGTGTTGTATCTGATGTTTGTATTAGTTGTGTGTTGTGTTGTGTATGCTGTTTGTATTAGTTGTGTGTTGTGTTGTGAATGCTGTTTGTATTAGTTGTGTGTTGTGTTGTGTATGCTGTTTGTATTAGTTGTGTGTTGTGTTGTTTATGCTGTTTGTATTAGTTGTGTGTTTTGTCTGATGTTTGTATTAGTTGTGTGTTTTGGATAATGTTTGTATTAGTTTTGTGTTGTGTTGTGTATGCTGTTTGTATTAGTTGTGTGTTGTGTTGTATCTGATGTTTGTATTAGTTTTGTGTTGTGTTGTATCTGATGTTTGTATTAGTTTTGTGTTGTGTTGTGTATGATGTTTGTATTAGTTTTGTGTTGTGTTGTATCTGCTGTTTGTATTAGTTGTGTGTTGTGTTGTATCTGATGTTTGTATTAGTTTTGTGTTGTGTTGTATCTGATGTTTGTATTAGTTTTGTGTTGTGTTGTGAATGCTGTTTGTATTAGTTGTGTGTTGTGTTGTGTATGCTGTTTGTATTAGTTGTGTGTTGTGTTGTATCTGATGTTTGTATTAGTTTTGTGTTGTGTTGTGTATGATGTTTGTATTAGTTGTGTGTTGTGTTGTATCTGATGTTTGTATTAGTTGTGTGTTGTGTTGTATCTGATGGTGGTGTAAATGTCGTCTTTACTGAAGTTGATTGTATCATCACTCAAGGAATCTTGACGCTTCTTGAAACTGACAGAAGTGTACACAACATCATCAGAGAGGATTGTGAGTAATTGTTCAGTACAGTAAAGAGGATCGGATGTAGAATTTGAAAGAGAACGATGTCTGCTCTCTGAACATGATGGCTAAAAACAGAAAATATTTCAACACAAGGAGAATATTCTACACAAACACATTAAGTGTTACTCACCGTTCTGTCTTCCTCTGTCTCGTGTGATCTTGAGCTGTTAAACACTATTTAACACAAAACATGATCAATAGTTCAGTGAATGAAGGAAGATGTGTATAATGATTGAAATCAACAGCGGACAATGGGTTCACTTCAGATGACAAATCAATGAATTCAATTCAATCGCATTTAAAGGAAACATACAAAAAAAGATGCAAAAGAAATCTGATGTGTGTGATCACCTGATGTTTTGCTGTGTTTGATTTTATAAAGTGTACTCAGAGTGATTCCTCCCACCAGCAGCAGAATCACACAAACACACACAATAATGATGAGCAATGAGGAATCTGAAACTAAAGAAAATATTAACTGCTGTATACAGACACATTACAGTGATATCATATACATTAGGATCCTGGTTTAATCATGTTATTGAAACACACGGGTGATCTGTCAGGTGAAAACATTTGTAACCCAACCTGTGAAAACCAGACTTAAGTTTGAAAGAACTGATTCTAAGAAAACAAGCAACAAAGTTTGATTTGACTTAATGATTCCACTGTGATTTTAATCTTCGACCTAGTCTTATTCAGTCAGTATTGAAGGTATCAATGTTATTTTCTCACAGATTGGCCTTATAACTTCAAGTTTGATTTTCTGTGCTTAAAAGGAAATCAAAAAAATGGGTTTTTATATCGAAGGGTTACATATAAACAAATCTGTTTTCCTTAAACATATTCATCTTTTAAATTAAGTTATAAATAAATTTAAATATATTAACATAATTCATATAATAATTTATTAATATATAAAATATTCATTAATCTTCCAATGGCAGGATGATAAAAATAAATCGCAGACCTCTGGTGACGTTTAGATGTACTTTAGTGATGATGTGAGATCCACACCAGTATATCCCAGAATGCTCTTGTGTCAGATGACTGATGTTTACAGTAAAGACTCCAGTAGATGTTTCATCATCTCTGATGGATCGTAATGAAACTCCATCATTGAAACACATTGAGACATCATGTGCTTTACAGAAGACTTTCTGAGATTCAGCGTGATGTTCACACCGGATTGACATGTGGTCTCCTTCACGCTTATTCAAGAGAAGTTCTTTAAAGAAGAAATCATCAACATGAACATTTAACACACACTCAGTTTTTCCATGAGAATATGAAGAAACGTGTCTGACCCTGTTTGCTGATAATAATGAGATGAGTGTGAAGATAAATCCTGTCTGTCATTACACAGCAGTATTTCCCAGCATCTTCTGCTGTCAGTCCAGTGATGTTCACACTAAACACACTTGCTGTCATATCATCATTCATTCTCCATCTGTTCATCTTCATCTCAGGCTCAATGACAGAGACATTTCTATCTCCACAACTCTTCAACACTTTCTTTGGCTTTGATTTATAGACGGGATCATAAGGACACATGATGTGAGCGGATCCTCCTTCTTCTGCAAACACTGGAGACAAAGTCAAACATCATCAATCTGTGATGAATTGTAATGATAAAAACATGAAATAAAGAGAGATTTGACTCACTGTTGATGTTGAGTTGTATTTTAGTAGTGAGAGAGATGAAAGTGAAATGTTTGTGACTGGTTTCTACTCCACACCAGTAAACTCCAGCATCTCTCACCGTCACATTACTGATGATCACAGTAAAAACACTTTCATCCGAGAAATCCTTTACTTTCACTTCAGATCTCATCACACATGTGTGATTTTCATCTTCTTTACACAAGAGTTTTGAAGTGAATTGATGTTCCTCTGGGACCTGACAGGTGATATTCACTTCATCTCCAACAGACACAGATTTATTTATCCACCGATCTGACAAAACCACATCTATAAGACATAAGACAATAAGACATGTTTAAATCTACTTCATAATAGAATTGATGTGAAATAAATAAATGATGTTCGGAGTCTCACCGTCTTTAACCTGGAGCTGGATTTGAGTGAATGTTTCAGTATATTGAGATTCATTGACTCCACATCTGTATGTTCCAGCATGTCCAGTGTTCAGATCTTTAAAATACACCTTCAAGACTCCTTCTGTGATGTCATCATATAAACTAACATCTCCATCCTCCATCCATTCGTTCTGAAGCGCTGGATACTTCCTCTCACAACATTCATCTGATTCTTTACTCAAATATTTGGGAGAGTTTTTATATCGATGGTGAAGACACTTGAAGAGGATTTGACCTCCTGAGTATCCTCTCACTGTGACCTCATCCACTTTAGCTGTCAATCACAAATATCACATGTCATTAAATCATCACAAACACAGACAGCAGATGTTATTGATGTTACTCACTCATAATGTGAAGATGAACTGAAGTCAGAAGATAGTAATTATAAGACACTTTAACTCCACATAAATAAAGTCCTGCATCTTCTGATCTCACATCAGTAATGTTCACAATAAAGAGATTATTATATTTGTTATCATATAGTAGGAGTTTTTCTTCATGGTTTTGTGTAATGGGGTAAATAACCTCAAATGAGAATTTTCTTTCTCTGTATATGATCTTCTCATAATTCTTATAATCTCGTGAATATTGACAGATGAGATTTGCAGTTTGTCCAGTATTCACCATCACTCTCTGTGTCGCTCCACAACATGAATCTGTCAATCACAAATCAAGACTTTTATTTCATAATCATGATCATCAGATTCTACACTCATGTTTAAAATAACTCACCTTCTTTCACATTCAGATTCATATCAATAGACCATTGACCATCAACACCAATCAGATATGTTCCAGAATCTTCTGTGTTCAGATCTCTGATCAAGATCATGAGGTTCTCAGCTTCGTTACGATATAAAGTGAATCTTCCTTTAGTAATCCATTTTTTATTCCTGTTGTATTTGATTATTTCTTTCAATGGGTTTTGTTTGTTCATGTATTTAAAACATTCTTTACACCACAACTCATGTGAATCCACCAGAACAGTTCCTCCAGAATATCCGATCACATCGATACATGTGACAGCACCTGTCGATCAGATTGATCATGTCAGAAAGCTCGTCTAGTCTTTCATTTGTGTGTCAGTGATAGAAATGATGACATGATGAGAAAGAGAAAAGTTGTGACCTGAGATGATGAAGAAAGAGAAGATGAGGAGGATGTTCATTGTTGATCTTCTTGATGTTCAATGTTGTCTGTGTGGCTCTACTTGAGACTGCTTGACTTTCTCTCTTTTCCTTCAGATATTATCAGCTCCGCCCACTAATGCTAGTGACCTCACACGTAAATCATGACACTCAAACATCGCCTCTGGTGGAAAATTCTGTCACTCACACACTTAACCCATCAGGATTATAAACACATATTGTCAGGTATTAAATGCAGGAGTTGTAGACAAAATGCTCTTCAATGTTCATTTTCAAAGATTGAGTTCCTTCAGATAGACACATCCAAACATGCCAGGGTCCCTAAATTAGTTTTCATCAAAGTCCAATACAAAGCCAAGGGACAGAATTTAATGAACACACTCTTTATTCTTCTATTATTATGATTCCAATTTACATTTACATTTAGTCATTTAGCTGAGGCTTCAAAAGCGACGTACAAGTTAGGTCTAAAAAAGAAGCATTTAGTAAGAGTTAACAAACCATAAATAAGTGAAATTATGCAAAAGTCTTAGTTACACTGTAAAATAAATTTGTAAATAAACAGCCAAAATCTGACAGTTTACATTTACATTTACATTTAGTCATTTAGCAGACGCTTTTATCCAAAGCGACCTACAATAGTCGAGGAGACAATGAAGCGGTAAATAGCCGATACAACAATAGGTGAACAAGTGCTACAACAATGTTACCAAGTTACACAGAGAGAGAAGTTACAAAAAGTATATATATAAAAAAATTTTTTTTTTGATAGAGTGAGTAGTTAGAAAAGAAGTGAGTTAGTGAGTTAGGTGTAGCCGGAAAAGATGAGTTTTTAGATGTTTCTTGAAGATAGAGACCGAGTCAGACAAGCGTGAAGACAGAGGCAGATCGTTCCACCATCAAGACATTAAATTAGTATTAAAACAATAATGTACTGTAGAAAATATGCATTCTGAGCAATATTTTGCTGTTTAAGAAATTACAGTTAATTAACAGCCAATTTGAACAGTACTCTACTGTATTAAGTAATACAGTTTTTTACTGTTTGTAATGCATTGTGGGCTGTGTTAAATACAGTACAATGCTGTAATTTTATATATATATATTTTTCCCTGGGTGTACAAGCGCGAGAAAAAGTTTGGTTAAAGTGTTTGCAATTGTCAAGCATCCAAAATCCTTTTCAGTCAGGTATTTCTGATGACAATTCATCATTTGTGAAGCACTTTTTCCCGAAGAGGAAACACGTTTCCAAGGACATCTGCTTAACTTCGCCATTCATCATCTGAAGTCATTCAACAGATCTGCATCTGAACATACACGGTAATTAAAGCATTTTCTTATATTCCTCACCAGTATTTTATTCAGGCAGTATAACCAGAAGTAATGTTATGCATGGATGCTGTGAGTGGATGATTTTAAAAATGGCCCTTCGGTGCTGAAATGTGAATATTTCAAATGTATTTACAATAGGTTTGATAGGTTTGATCAATTGTAAAACGTCTCTTCAACGCTAAAATGTGTGATTAATTCAAACATAAACACACATTTTACAGTCGCTGGGTTTGATTAAGTTTGTTTTCGATTATCTCTAAACTAAGAGTGTTACTCGTTTTTAAAAGCTGGCCAGTTAACAACTTTTAGCTCATTGTGGCTTCAAATTCCACAAAATATCTCTGAACAAACCAAACAAACATGGTGTATGAAATGTCGATTTATTTCATGTTAGTTTAAAGGTGGCACATGATTAAAAGGAGAATAGTTTTTCGTGTTTAATATCAAAAACATATCATTTGAAAACTTGATTTGCGATCAGACATTTAGGTACGAAGATTGATGGGTTGTCTTCTTCCTGACATATTATAGTCGACTTATCAAAGGATGTTTAGTGTGAACAGTTTTAAATGTTGATGACGTGGGTTGACTGCCTTAAGCAGTTGTGTGGCAATCGTGTAGGCTGATTTATTTTTCTCTTCAAATTGACGGCAAAACTGTTCTAGCAAACCTTGGACAAACCTTATCTAAGGTCACATCTTGCCCGCTGATTTATATTCATCTTTATAGATCTGTGAATTTGCCATATGATGTCATGTAGTGACATTTAGCTACTGGTTTTAACTTCTTTCAGTTGAAAGCAGTTGGCAACTCTGCTGAAAGGTATAAAAAAGAGTTAGTGTTATGGAAAATGAGTCGACTTGCAGGAAGTGTTTTGGTAGTCAACACTATCAGCAATCTCCTTGTTATCTGAGTTGTACTCTACATTGATAATTCTACAGTTATTTGGATCAAATGTTTTGTTAGCT
The DNA here is from genome assembly GCA_033220385.1 of Triplophysa yarkandensis. Lineage (NCBI taxonomy): Eukaryota > Metazoa > Chordata > Actinopteri > Cypriniformes > Nemacheilidae > Triplophysa > Triplophysa yarkandensis. Next base: position 2,039,689 of record JAWHQN010000155.1, on the reverse strand, counting down.
GATGTTTTACAGAGATAACAATTGGTATACCTCGGGAGACAACGTGCAGCCTATATTATAGTTAAGTAGGTGTAAAATGACAAAGTCATTCACCAAGGACTAGAACTCTTTTAAAAGGTACACAAACCTCCTCGCCGGAATGTTTCAGAAAGCGCTGAAAAAACCTTGAACACATTTTTCCCACAAATGTTTTTCACTTAAACGTTTTACTAAATTTGTTGCATGTTCTGAGTAGATCCAAAAACGTTCCTAAATGTTTAATATGTTGGACATCAGGTTGTCATGTTTATTACTTATTTTGTTTTGTTCCTGTCTGTTTATTTTTGATTGCCATTCTTTTTATTTTTACATTTGGTCTTCACTGGCTTTTTTTATTTAGTTTTGAATACTTGTTAAATGTTGACAAAACTTTATTTTGATTTATATCATTTAAGTGTGTGCTTGTTTAGATCTTTCATTATAATGTATTTAAGTAGATGTGTGTAGCCCAAAGAAAAATGTTTTTTGCTATAAATTGATATAAATCTAATTACAACATCATTGGTTTCTTTAAATTTACTCTTTACTAAGGCATAATAGAACACTGGATTCAAAATCAATCTAACACTTTTTAAAATTAAATAAGTAATGAATCCTCAGTCCAATTATTTCTATCCATTTTATGCCTTTGTACGACAAAGATTGAGTTTAAAGAATCCCTAATGATGTTTTAAATTGAAATATTCACAGAACGGTTCTGCATTTAATTTTTACAGAAACAAGCTGTTAAATAATTCACAGTATAAATACTGTAGAATTACAGTAGATTGCTGGCCACTCTGCTGCCAGTATTTTACTGTAAAAAAAATAGAATCTTATTTTTATGGTAATAAACTGTAAAATAATTTAACGGTACTACTACTGTAAAATTACACTAGATTGCTGGCGACTCTGTTGCAGCACATTACCGTTTTTTACGGATTTTTTTTTACAGTGTATATAAAACACATCATACAGAACCGCTGGTGGTCTTGAAGGCTTTGAGCTGAGAACTCGAAGTGAAGGAACCTAATATAACTTGATCAATTATTTAAAACAAGTTTAATTCGTTCATATGACCCTATAATAAAAACCCGGCTCAAGTTGTTTCCGCGCTAAAAATCCTCATAAACAGAGCAAATAACATTCTTCTTGATATCTTTTAAATATTCTGAGATCGGCCATGGTCCATGTGAAGGACAATCCTGTTTAAATTAGTGATGACCGGTTCACCAACAGATTTTCTTTTGAATTGGTTCTTTTCAGTGAAACCATTTCGTTCATTTCGGCCCGCTAAATTGGACTGAATCGCGGTTAACATCTCGAGCACTTAATAACAAAATACTTGAATTATTCACTTTCTGGTGTGTCAAACCGTCTTAGACTTGAAATAAACCATTATCATTCCCTTATTCCAACAATACTGAATCAAACTAGCGAAGAGAAATGGTTCTGTGATGTATTTTCAGACACGTCTGTTTGAGAAACACCGAACCGATGACACTGCGCATGCGTAATTCACCATGAATCAAATATAAAGTGTAGACAATATGTCGTGTTAATGCGAAGAGCTACACATGAACCAAAGACTTAAGTAAGTTGAAGTATCTGTCAGATGTAAATTTAGTAAATACAATGCATACGTTTATGCATGGATGACATAGTTCCTGAACTACGCAACTGAATATCAATGTGTTAACTTTATAGCTTTAAGACTGAAAATATCATCGTTTGCACGTCACTGTGTCTACATTTGTTTTTTCTTAATTCCCTTTAAGAAACGCTTCAGATCATGATGATGATGCATAAACTCAAGAAGTAATGATTACTGGTTTATGATTTACACTGCCATGAATATAAATGTAAAAATATATTAAGAAAAATGATCCCATTCTAGTGAAATCTGTAGAAAAGTAGTGTCCTGCTTATAGAAACCAGCGGAAGCTTTAAATGAGGCTGCGTGCTGAACTGGACCTTACCATGCCAACGCTACTTGAAAGGACTTTTTCTTCTAGATGGAGCCACGAGATTCATAAAGAGAGGCTTGTGGAAACTTTGCGACATATAAAACTATTTCCTGTTTGTAATCTTTATCTGACTCATACATTTGTTACAAAAAAAAACAACCTGACTGCAATTTAATGTATTTGATATATTGATATTTCAGGAAATGTTATATAAAAGAAAATTCCTCAAATATATGCGGAAAATGTTATAAAGAACAAATATCTTTCATGTATGAAAATAAAATTCGTGAAAAAAACACGTAATGTCTTCTAAATGTACAATTTCAACATTTTTGGATTTTTGTATTTGGGGTCTACTGCAGAAAAATCCTTTTCTCTTTGATATGATAAGGTCTCTCTGCAAAACATTTATTAAAGCAGTTTATTTGTAAGTAAATAAAAATAACTAATTTTTTTAACTAACACAACACACTAACATAACTAACACAACACACAACTAATACAAACATCATACACAATGCACACCTAATACAAACATCACACACCACACACAACTAATACAAACATCATACACAATGCACACCTAATACAAACATCACACACCACACACAACTAATACAAACATCATACACAATGCACACCTAATACAAACATCACACACCACACACAACTAATACAAACATTAGTTGTGTGTGGTGTCTGATGTTTGTATTAGTTGTGTGTGGTGTTGTCTCTGATGTTTGTATTAGTTGTGTGTTTTGTTGTGTCTGATGTTTGTATTAGTTGTGTGTTTTGTTGTCTCTGATGTTTGTATTAGTTGTGTGTGGTGTCTGATGTTTGTATTAGTTGTGTGTGGTGTCTGATGTTTATATTAGTTGTGTGTTTTGTTGTGTCTGATGTTTGTATTAGTTGTGTGTGGTGTCTGATGTTAGTATTAGTTGTGTGTGGTGTTGTCTCTGATGTTTGTATTAGTTGTGTGTGGTGTCTGATGTTTGTATTAGTTGTGTGTGGTGTCTGATGTTTATATTAGTTGTGTGTTTTGTTGTGTCTGATGTTTGTATTAGTTGTGTGTGGTGTCTGATGTTTGTATTAGTTGTGTGTTTTGTTGTGTCTGATGTTTGTATTAGTTGTGTGTGGTGTCTGATGTTTGTATTAGTTGTGTGTGGTGTTGTCTCTGATGTTTGTATTAGTTGTGTGTGGTGTTGTCTCTGATGTTTGTATTAGTTGTGTGTGGTGTCTGATGTTTGTATTAGTTGTGTGTGGTGTCTGATGTTTGTATTAGTTGTGTGTGGTGTTGTCTCTGATGTTTGTATTAGTTGTGTGTGGTGTCTGATGTTTATATTAGTTGTGTGTGGTGTCTGATGTTTGTATTAGTTGTGTGTGGTGTCTGATGTTTGTATTAGTTGTGTGTTGTGTTGTCTCTGATGTTTGTATTAGTTGTGTGTGGTGTCTGATGTTTGTATTAGTTGTGTGTGGTGTCTGATGTTTGTATTAGTTGTGTGTGGTGTTGTCTCTGATGTTTGTATTAGTTGTGTGTTGTGTTGTGTCTGATGTTTGTATTAGTTGTGTGTGGTGTCTGATGTTTGTATTAGTTGTGTGTTGTGTTGTCTCTGATGTTTGTATTAGTTGTGTGTGGTGTCTGATGTTTGTATTAGTTGTGTGTGGTGTCTGATGTTTGTATTAGTTGTGTGTGGTGTTGTCTCTGATGTTTGTATTAGTTGTGTGTTGTGTTGTGTTGTGTCTGATGTTTGTATTAGTTGTGTGTGGTGTCTGATGTTTGTATTAGTTGTGTGTGGTGTCTGATGTTTGTATTAGTTGTGTGTGGTGTTGTCTCTGATGTTTGTATTAGTTGTGTGTGGTGTCTGATGTTTGTATTAGTTGTGTGTGGTGTCTGATGTTTGTATTAGTTGTGTGTGGTGTCTGATGTTTGTATTAGTTGTGTGTGGTGTTGTCTCTGATGTTTGTATTAGTTGTGTGTGGTGTTGTCTCTGATGTTTGTATTAGTTGTGTGTGGTGTTGTCTCTGATGTTTGTATTAGTTGTGTGTGGTGTCTGATGTTTGTATTAGTTGTGTGTGGTGTCTGATGTTTGTATTAGTTGTGTGTGGTGTTGTCTCTGATGTTTGTATTAGTTGTGTGTTTTGTTGTGTCTGATGTTTGTATTAGTTGTGTGTGGTGTCTGATGTTTGTATTAGTTGTGTGTGGTGTTGTCTCTGATGTTTGTATTAGTTGTGTGTGGTGTCTGATGTTTATATTAGTTGTGTGTTTTGTTGTGTCTGATGTTTGTATTAGTTGTGTGTGGTGTCTGATGTTTGTATTAGTTGTGTGTGGTGTTGTCTCTGATGTTTGTATTAGTTGTGTGTGGTGTCTGATGTTTGTATTAGTTGTGTGTTTTGTTGTGTCTGATGTTTGTATTAGTTGTGTGTGGTGTCTGATGTTTGTATTAGTTGTGTGTGGTGTCTGATGTTTGTATTAGTTGTGTGTTGTGTTGTCTCTGATGTTTGTATTAGTTGTGTGTGGTGTCTGATGTTTGTATTAGTTGTGTGTGGTGTCTGATGTTTGTATTAGTTGTGTGTGGTGTTGTCTCTGATGTTTGTATTAGTTGTGTGTGGTGTTGTCTCTGATGTTTGTATTAGTTGTGTGTTTTGTTGTGTCTGATGTTTGTATTAGTTGTGTGTGGTGTCTGATGTTTGTATTAGTTGTGTGTGGTGTTGTCTCTGATGTTTGTATTAGTTGTGTGTGGTGTCTGATGTTTATATTAGTTGTGTGTTTTGTTGTGTCTGATGTTTGTATTAGTTGTGTGTGGTGTCTGATGTTTGTATTAGTTGTGTGTGGTGTTGTCTCTGATGTTTGTATTAGTTGTGTGTGGTGTCTGATGTTTGTATTAGTTGTGTGTTTTGTTGTGTCTGATGTTTGTATTAGTTGTGTGTTGTGTTGTGTCTGATGTTTGTATTAGTTGTGTGTTGTGTTGTCTCTGATGTTTGTATTAGTTGTGTGTGGTGTCTGATGTTTGTATTAGTTGTGTGTTTTGTTGTGTCTGATGTTTGTATTAGTTGTGTGTTGTGTTGTGTCTGATGTTTGTATTAGTTGTGTGTTTTGTTGTCTCTGATGTTTGTATTAGTTGTGTGTTTTGTTGTGTCTGATGTTTGTATTAGTTGTGTGTTGTGTTGTGTCTGATGTTTGTATTAGTTGTGTGTTGTGTTGTCTCTGATGTTTGTATTAGTTGTGTGTTGTGTTGTCTCTGATGTTTGTATTAGTTGTGTGTGGTGTCTGATGTTTGTATTAGTTGTGTGTTTTGTTGTGTCTGATGTTTGTATTAGTTGTGTGTTGTGTTGTGTCTGATGTTTGTATTAGTTGTGTGTTGTGTTGTCTCTGATGTTTGTATTAGGGGTGCGTTGTGTATGATGTTTGTATTAGTTGTGTGTTTTGTTGTGTGGTGTTGTGTTGTGGATGATGTCTGTATAAGTTGTGTTGTGTTGTGTTGTGTTGTGGATGATGTTTGTATTTGTTGTGTTGTGTTGTGCTGTGGATGATGTTTGTATTAGTTGTGTGTTGTGTTGTGTCTGATGGTGGTGTAAATGTCGTCTCTACTGAAAGTCTCATCTCTTACAGAATCTTCACGCTTCTGGAAACTGACAGCAGAGTACACAACATCATCAGAGAGGTTTGTGGGGACTGATCTGGGATCTGAAAGAGAATAAAAGAATAAACATTATTGTAAATGTGTGATGCATTATTGTGTGTCTGAATGTAAAATCATCACCTGATGTTTTGTTGTGTTTGATTTTATAAACTACAATCAGAGTAAATCCTCCCATCAGCAGCAGAATCACACAAACACACACAATAATGATGAGCAATGAGGAATCTGAAACTAAAGAAAATATTAACAGATGACATAAACATTTTTATGGAGTAAATATCATGATTCGAAAATCAAATCTAAGGTCTCAAAATGTTGTTATATATGTTATAAATGTTGTCTGTACACATCCTCTGTTCTACTTCTTTATTCACTCTTCGGTGGTTTCAGTTTCCTGAATGTGTTTGTTAAACCTTCACAACAAAATAAATTTGGAACACAAACCCACAACTGATTTTGTGGCCGGAAAATGCATACTTGCATGTTTAGAACCATAGATTATGTAAGCAGGCCAACTATGACATATAAAAAATGATGACTGTTGTGTGAAATGATATGAAGGATTTTGTCAGTGCAGATATCTTTAATATTAAAATTCAACAGGTTTTCCAATTTGTGTATGGGGATTCAAATATTTCACATTTGAAGGTTTTCATTCAGTGTTGAAATAATGTGTAAATAACACATAAATCATCTACGACTGAACTGTGTAGTTTTATATATGTATAATTATGTTTCATAGATTATTACGAAGTTGATTTATTTCATTATCTCAAGTCACAGTTTAACTGTATTCATTTATGTCAATTAAACACTGGTTTCAAGTTCAATTGTCAATCATGTTAGATTTGAGAGATTAGTAAAGTAACAAACTAAAGTAGATGTTTAAGATGCTGTAAAAAAAGCCAATACATGCTCGACATCATGCTAAACTTATCGACCAAGTTTGTGTAGGTTTAATCAAACATCACATCTGTGTTGCCAAAGATTACTAAAGAAAAGCCTAAGTTTGGTTAGTTTAACACGTGTAAAGAACTTCAAGAAAACCCTCCAACATGTAAGAAAACACCTTTATACCGGCATTCTCTGGTTATTTTTACTTTAAAATATAACTCACAAACCTACTTTATGAATAATATTAATAAACATGAAATAAAGAGAGATTTGACTCACTGTTGATGTTGAGTTGTATTTTAGTAGTGAGAGAGATGAAAGTGAAATGTTTGTGACTGGTTTCTACTCCACACCAGTAAACTCC